>JAJMGG010000006.1:0-451309 GCA_030568635.1 Suhomyces caryicola | reverse complement strand
GCACCTTACAAACACACGAACCAGCAGCGTAATTTTGCCTCGTCGGACGCGCGCGGAGGGCCCGAGCGAGGTTTCGCATATGCGGCACCACACGACCCTAGGGAGAATGCGAAGGGCGGAACTCCACATGAGACGATCCACGATCACATCGCACGTCAGATGTGATGGTCTTCAGCACCGGCCGGCGGACAGTGCTCAGCATTGTGGACCACTCACGTGCCGCAGCGCCGCTGGCACTGTCGCTAGTGAGACAGGGGCATGGGAAATCGTCAAAAAAAAAGTTTCAACGATGCACCCCTTGATGACATCACCGGCATTGTTTTGCGGCGGCCAGCAAAGCTGTGCCTGGGGAGCGACATTCGGTCCTGGCAAATGTCTGTAGACCGCACCACCTCACATTCCTCCCGCAGTGCTGCCGACACCACGCACGCTCCACGTCAAACGTGGGTCGCTCCCGTGGCGCCGTAAATCGAGACAGGGCCCTCGCCGGTGCCCTCAGCGGGGAGGCGCGCGGGCCGAACCCTTTTTGGAGCGAGGCGCCCGCGCCGCCGGCCCCGCCGGCAGCCGCTCTACGTGACGGCGACGTCGTCTTGACCGCGAGGGCAGTAACCGACCGCTGCTGCCTCTGCTCGGATTTCCCATGCAACGTAATCCTCGCCTCATTTCATCGTTTCTAATACTCGCCGTAGCTTTTTTCTATTGTGCCCGCGGCCGGGTAACCCCTCCCACAAAAATAAGGATTCTAAATCACACTTAGCGCTAGCCAAAGTTATTTAAATCTCGTTCACTGTAAACAAGTCTCAACAGCAGGTGCTAATCATTGTACTTTCTCCATCTACCCCTGTGTGTTCCCGTCCGCGTCGAGCGCCTGTTTCTTGAGTTTCCTCCCCCCCGTGGCCCAAAGCAGCAGACTTCCCACGTCCCCAAGCACCCTTGGTTTCTTTTAGCAGCTTCCCTGTTTGTAAGCCAAAACTGCCTCCGCCGAACGCCAGTGTGTATCCCCTTCGCTCTTGCGGCCGCCCCTCCCCAAAAGCGTATGCACTAGACGCCGTACCCTAGCCAGCCTGGGTAATATCTCCGTATTAGATCGGTCCGTCGTTCACCATCGCCGCCCCTTTTACCGCCAAAATTAATTCCAAGTCATTTAAAAAACAGAAACGTTCTGTCGAGCCTGAATCCGCCACCACCCCCACTCCCGCCAACTTCATGGACTCCAGCCAACTCTTGCAGATCCTAGACGATCCCGTCCGCTTCCAAGAGAATTACCATTTAATACGAAATGAACTCGCCAACCACATTCGTAGCCAAGACTCCCTCATCAAAAACGTCACCAATGAACTAGACACCTCCAAAACCGCCAACAAAGCGTTCAAACAGGCGTTGAGCGAAATCGGTACCGTGGTCATCTCGGTCGCCATGGGTGATTTGTCCAAAAAGGTAGAAATCCACACTGTCGAATCTGACCCAGAGATCTTGAAGGTCAAGATCACCATCAACACCATGATGGACCAGCTTCAAGCATTTGCCAACGAAGTCACTAAAGTAGCCACCGAGGTCGCCAATGGTGAATTGGGCGGCCAAGCCAAAAACGAAGGCTCCGTGGGTATCTGGAGATCTTTAACCGACAATGTCAACATTATGGCTCTTAATTTAACCAACCAGGTGAGAGAAATCGCAGATGTCACCAGAGCTGTCGCAAGAGGTGATCTATCAAGAAAAATTAATGTTCACGCCCAAGGTGAAATTTTACAGTTACAAATGACCATCAATACTATGGTGGACCAATTGAGAACTTTTGCATTTGAAGTGTCCAAAGTGGCCCGTGATGTCGGTGTCTTGGGTATTCTAGGTGGACAAGCTTTCATCGAGAATGTCGAAGGTATTTGGAAGGAATTGACTGATAACGTAAACGCTATGGCTCTTAATTTGACTACCCAAGTCAGAAATATTGCTAATGTTACTACTGCCGTTGCGAAGGGTGACTTGTCTAAAAAGGTCACTGCGGACTGTAAGGGAGAAATTTTGAATTTGAAATTGACCATCAATCAAATGGTGGATCGATTGCAGAATTTCGCTTTAGAAGTCACTACATTGTCGAGAGAGGTCGGAACGTTGGGTATTCTAGGTGGTCAAGCCAATGTTCAGGATGTCGAAGGTGCCTGGAAGGCAGTTACCGAAAACGTCAATCTTATGGCGACTAATTTGACTAACCAAGTGAGATCTATTGCTACCGTGACGACGGCTGTCGCTCATGGTGATTTGTCGCAAAAGATTGACGTTCACGCTCAGGGTGAGATCTTGCAATTGAAAAACACTATCAATAAGATGGTGGACTCTTTGCAGTTGTTCGCTTCTGAAGTGTCGAAGGTTGCCAGAGATGTGGGTATCAACGGTAAGTTAGGTATTCAGGCCCAAGTCAGCGATGTCGATGGATTATGGAAAGAAATTACTTCCAATGTCAATACTATGGCTTCTAACTTGACATCTCAAGTGAGAGCATTCGCCCAAATTACTGCTGCAGCTACCGATGGTGATTTCACCCGATTCATTACCGTCGAGGCCAGTGGTGAAATGGATGCATTGAAGACAAAGATCAATCAAATGGTGTTAAATTTGAGAGAATCCATTCAAAGAAATACGGCAGCCAGAGAAGCTGCCGAATTAGCGAACAGTGCAAAGTCCGAGTTCTTGGCCAATATGTCCCATGAAATCAGAACTCCGTTGAACGGTATTATCGGTATGACCCAATTATCGTTAGACACCGAGTTGACCCAATATCAAAGAGAAATGTTGTCTATTGTGCATAATTTGGCCAATTCTCTTTTGACCATCATTGATGATATTTTGGATATTTCAAAGATTGAAGCCAACAGAATGACCGTTGAACAAATAGACTTCTCGCTTAGAGGTACCGTATTCGGAGCGTTGAAGACTTTGGCCGTCAAAGCTATTGAAAAGTCATTAGACTTGACCTATCAATGCGACTCTTCTTTCCCAGATAACTTAATTGGTGACTCCTTCAGATTAAGACAGGTCATCTTGAACTTGGCAGGTAACGCTATCAAGTTCACCAAAAAAGGTAAAGTCAGTGTTAGTGTGAAGAAATCCAGCAAGATTGTCGAAGAAACTGAAAAGTTATTATTGGAAGTCTGTGTCAGTGATACAGGTATCGGTATCGAAAAGGATAAATTGGGATTGATTTTTGATACATTCTGTCAAGCGGATGGTTCAACAACGAGAAAGTTTGGTGGTACCGGATTGGGTCTTTCCATTTCTAAGCAATTAATTCATTTGATGGGAGGTGAAATCTGGGTCACATCTGATTATGGCGAAGGATCTAACTTTTACTTTACAGTCAGCGTATCCCCATCTAACATCCGTTATACTCGCCAAACAGAGCAATTGTTACCATTCAGCTCTCATCATATTTTGTTTGTTTCTACCGAACACACTGATGCGGAATTGAAAGAGATTAATGATGGCATCATCGAATTAGGATTGGATCCTATAATCGTTAGAAATCCAAACGATGCGAACTTGACTGAGCCAGTCAAGTATGATATAATCATGATTGACTCTATTGAAACAGCAAAGAATTTGAGATTGTTACCAGAAGTGAAGTACATTCCATTGGTGTTATTGCATCACTCGATTCCCGAGCTTAACATGAGAATATGTATCGACTTGGGTATTTCTTCCTATGGTAACACCCCTTGTACTATTACGGATTTAGCCAGTGCAATCATTCCAGCATTAGAGTCCAGATCTATTTCGCAGAATTCCGATGAATCTGTGAGCTATAAGATATTGTTGGCAGAAGATAACTTGGTGAATCAAAAGTTGGCAGTTAGAATTTTAGAGAAACAAGGACATCAAGTTGAAGTTGTCGAGAATGGTTTGGAGGCTTTCGAGGCCATTAAGAAAAATAAGTATGATGTGGTATTGATGGATGTTCAAATGCCGGTGATGGGTGGTTTCGAGGCTACTGAGAAGATCCGTCAATGGGAAAAGAAATCGAATCCAATTGACTCTTTGAGTTTTAGAACTCCAATCATTGCACTCACAGCTCACGCCATGTTGGGAGATAGAGAAAAGTCATTAGCGAAGGGCATGGACGATTACGTTTCCAAGCCATTGAAGCCCAAGTTATTGATGCAAACCATAATTAAGTGCATCCATAACATCAACCAATTGAAGGAGCTTTCGAAGCAGAATAATAGCAACAGAACCTCTGACTTTGCAAAGAATTTGAAGAAGAGGTCTGGCAAGAGCAACGATCATATGTCCCCAAATTTGTTGACCAACATAGGGTCAAGTCCCAATGGGAGCAACTTTGGAGGCACACCATTGAACAGTTATAGTGCAGGAAGCAGCAATGGCAACATTTCATCATCGTCAACTCCTCCAATCAACACTGAGCTGTTGAGCGGCCCGCCATCGATCAGGAAATCAAATTCCAACGACCAGATAACGAATGGGCGGCCCGGACAGTTATCGATGAACAATAAGTCGGTAACCGAGAGTCATATTTTGTATGCGATCAGAAATGCCGATAGCGGAGACTCGATGGAAGTTGATGAAGTGGTACCAAAAATTGAGTATTTGGATTAGGGGATTAGTTGAAGAAATGTGAAATAGTCAAAGAATCACTCTTATAAAAAGTAAGTAGGTCATACATTGAGGATTTTAGTTCGAATAAAGTATTATGTTAGACGAGGTTAGACGCTCAGTGGCTTGGTGACTAAGGAGCCGATTGGTAATATGCAACCGGGCTTATGTGAATTCGAATTTGTAATATGCTATTTCTATGTAGTAGAGAATTGGATTAGGTGAACTTTTCTTTCAACTGGGTGACCACAGCACCCATCAACTGCTTTCCCTGCTCCAAGATATCGTCCATAGCCATGACGGGATGAGGACATCCCGCGTGGACTAAGGATATGCATTCGACTCCGTTTCTTGTCAACTTCTCAGCGTACTGCAAGCCCTCGGACTTCAACACGTCACACTCGGCCACGCAGACGATGGCTGGTGGGTTCTTCGAGAAGCTCTCGTCGCTGTAGAAGATGGGGGAAGCCTCGGGCTCGGTATGGGTCTTGGGGTCGGGCAAGTACAAGGCTCTGTACCACAACATTTTCTCGGCCGGCAATTGAGGGGTGAACTCGAACTCTTTCCAGGACTCGGCGTTGGTGGGGTTGGTGGTGGAGTCGGTGACCGGCACGATCAACACTTGCAACGTGATGGGGGGCAACGACTTGCTGAGCTCGGCATTGATGAACTTGTGGCACGCAACCGCAGCCAAGTTCCCCCCGGCGGACGACCCGCCCACGGCGATGTTGTTCTGGTCGATTTTGAGCTGGGCGGGGCCGGACTCGAAGGCCCAGACGAGCGACTCGTAGGCGTCGTCGGGAGCAGCGGGGTACGGGTCTTCGGGGGCCAATCTGTAGTCGACGTCTACGACCACGCACTTGGCCAACTCGGTGATATGCGTGCACCACGAGTTCTCGGTGTCGATGTTGCCGAGGACGTGGCCGCCGCCGTGGTACCACACAAAGCAGGGGAAGCCAGCCTCGGGGGCCGGGCCGTGCGGGACGAAGACGCGGGCTGGGATCGCCTTGGGCCCGGCGGTGTGCTTTCTGGGGATCTCGATGTCGTACGTTGCGGCCACGTCCAAGAGCGGCGTCTGGCCGGGAACGACGTTGCCGCCGGCTCTGATGGTGGCCAAGGGCACGCGGTGGGTGAACAAGATGTTTGGGTTCTTGCTGACGTGCTTGTTGAAGAAGTCCTTGTACACCGGGTCGAGCTTGTCCTTGACGGAGTCGTGGATGTGGAACGGCGGCTCCGGAACGCCGCCGGGGAAGCTGTGGTCGGACTGGACGGTGTAGGTGTACATGGCGGGCGGGAGTGGAGGGGACGGCGGTGGTGCTGGGTGGTCGCTGGCACTCTGAAACGGCGGTGGTCCAACATTATTTATGTGAGATCTCGATCGGGCTCGAAATGTGGGGGAGATAACGGCGGTGGAGGGAGCGCGATCTCGGGGTCGAGCAGGGCCGCTCCCTCCACCGGGGCGATTGTCCGACGTGGGACCACCCCGACGGGCTGGTTGCGAGCGTCCCGCGGTGCGCCCCGATTAGTCAGTGGGACGCGAGATCAGGTTGCATCGGGCAGCGGGCAGCTTACCAATCTGCAGCGAGAGCGTTGCAGTCCCGCGGTGGGGGACACTGATAACGCTGCCTGAAACTGGCGAGCGGGCAAGGCCCAGGACCGGCTGCGGCCGCATTGGGATTTATGCAACCGGCCGCCGACGGTTGCGGCAGCTGGGCCGTTGTGGGGGACGCCCGCTGACGTGGCCCGCTCCACCCACCAGCGGTGGAGGGGACCCGGCCCCTCGAGCTCCCCCGAGTTCCTAACTCAGATGTGCCCTCCACAATTCTCAGCCTGGCGGACGGGCCACGATTGTATTTATAGTGCGACCCGATGCGAGATTGCCAGATCAGCACACCCACCAGAAAATGACGTACCCCTCGAGCCTCAACCCATTGGCCGACAAGCGCGCCGTGATGGCTGCCTACGGCGGCAAGCACATCTCGCAGCTCCCCACGCCGTCGGTGGTGATCGACGGCGCCAAGTTTGCCGCGAACTGCGACAAGATGCTCGGCAACGCGGCCGGCTTGGGCGCCGACTTCCGGGCGCACATCAAGACCCACAAGACGCTCGAGGGCACGCGGCTCCAGTTGGGCGCCGGCGCGCACGCCACCGACAAGTTGGTGGTGTCGACCACGGCCGAGGCGTGGCACATCATGCCGCTCGTCGAGCAGGGCTTGGTGCGCGACGTGCTCTTCTCGTTGCCCGTCGTCGCGAGCCGGTTGCCCGAGTTGGCCGACTTGGCGGCGCGGGTCCCGCACTTGCGCCTCATGCTCGACAGCGCCGACCAGGCCGACGTCTTGGCCGCGTACAACCGCCAGCACCCGGGCACCAAGCCGTGGCTGGTGTTCGTCAAGATCAACATGGGCACGCACCGCGCCGGGATGCAGAACGACTCCGAGTTCTTGGCCGCCGCGCTCGACAAGCTCTTGAAGGACGACGCCGTGCGCCCGGCGGTGCTGGTGTACGGCTTCTACTGCCACGCCGGCCACTCGTACGCGGCCGACTCCGAGAGCTCCGCCAAGGACTTCTTGCTCCAGGAGATCCTCCACGCCAACCGCGCCGCCGCCGCCGCCAGGGCGGTCGACCCCGCGTTGCGCCTCCAGATCTCCGTCGGCGCCACGCCCACCGCGCACGCGTCCGAGATCCTCTCGGTGGCCGAGGTGCACGCCGCGTTGGCCGCCGCCGGCACAGCGCTCGCGGGCCGCTTGGAGTTGCACGCGGGCAACTACCCGTGCTGCGACTTGCAGCAGCTCGCCACGGGGTGCATCGCCGAGGACGACATCTCGTTCACGCTCATCGCCGACGTCTTGTCCACGTACGAGGGCCGCGGCGACAAGGGCCCCGGCGAGCAGTTGATCAACGCCGGCGCGCTCGCGCTCGGGCGCGAGTTCGGCCCGGTGCCCGGCCACGCGCGCGTCGTCGAGCCCCGCGCCTACGCCAACTGGGTGGTGGGGCGCCTCAGCCAGGAGCACGGCATCATGGTGCCGTTGGAGGCCTCGGCGGCGACGCGCTTCGTGCCGGTGGGCACGCAGGTGCGGCTCGTCCCGCAGCACTCGTGCATCACCGCGGCCGCGCACCCGTGGTACTTTGTCGTGGACGGCGCCAGCGTCGTCACGGACGTGTGGGTGCCGGCCCGCGGGTGGTGAGCCGCAGTGTATAGTGAATGCAAATAGGTGCAAAAACGGCCTGTAGGTGTCACTTTGCGGCGTGCGCGGCCCAGGGCGCGCTTACGTAAGCAGCCCTCGCGCCGCGGTGCCATCCAAACTCATCATCGCCACACGCGTCTCTTGCCCCCCAGCAGCCCACGATGTCGAAACGTGCGCCAGAAAGCTCGCAAGGAAGCGCCGGCGACGCCGGCGCCAACAAGAAGGTGCGCGCCTCGCAGGAGGACGCCTCCGAGTTCGAGCGCGAGCTCCTCAACATGACGCAGCACGCGCTCGAGCACGGCGCCGAGGCAGCGGACCAGACGTGGGACCGCCCGGTGCTCCCCGCCGACTTCGACCCGCAGACGCACGAGGTGTCGTTCCAGCAGTTGGACGCGGAGGAGTACGCCAGCGGCGACGTCACCGAGGCGCGTTTCTTCGGCGTCACCGAGGAGGGCTACTCGGTGCTCTGCTACGTGACGGGCTTCGTGCACTACTTGTACGTGCCGGTGCCCCGGGGGTTCGACGTGGCCCGCCAGCGCGAGCCGTTCTTGCAGTACTTGCAGCAGAACTTCGACGGCGTCCAGGCGGTCGACGTCAAGCGCAAGGAGTCCATCTGGGGCTTCTCCAACAACACCAAGACGCCCTTCTTCCAGGTGTTCGTCGACAGCAACAAGAACATCACCCGCATGCGCGGGGCGTTCGAACGCGGCGAGGTGCGCTTCGAGAACTTGTTCCCGGCGCAGAACGCCACCTACGACAACATCAACTACTTGTTGCGCATGATGGTCGACTGCAACATCACCGGGATGTCGTGGATGACGTTGCCGCGGGGCAAGTACCACGTGATACCGCCGGGCGCCCGGGCCTCCCTGTGCCAGCTCGAGTGCAAGATCGACTACCGCGACCTCGTGTCGCACCCGTCCGAGGGCGAGTGGCTCAAGATGGCCCCGCTCCGCATCATGTCCTTCGACATCGAGTGTGCCGGCAGGAAGGGCATTTTCCCGGAGCCCGAGCACGACCCGGTGATCCAGATCGCCAACGTGGTCCAGCGCATGGGTGAGACCCGGCCCTTTGTCCGCAACGTCTTCACCGTCAAGAGCTGCCTGGCGATCATCGGCTCGCAGATCTTCGAGCACGAGACAGAGGACGCCATGCTCATGGCCTGGGCCAGCTTCGTCAACAAGGTGGACCCCGACGTGGTCATTGGCTACAACATCGCCAACTTCGATCTCCCGTATCTCTTGAACAGAGCCAAGGCGTTGGGCTTGGCCAAGTTCCCGTTCTTTGGCCGTCTCAGGGGCATGCGCCAGGAGGTCAAGGACTCCGTCTTCAGCTCCCGTGCGTACGGCACCAGAGAGAACAAGGTGGTCAACACAGAGGGCCGCATGCAGTTGGACTTGCTCCAGTTCATCCAAAGAGAGTACAAGTTGCGCTCGTACACCCTCAACTCGGTCTCGGCGCACTTTCTAGGCGAGCAGAAGGAGGACGTCCACCATTCCATCATCACAGAGCTCCAGAACGGGACCGGCGAAACAAGACGCCGTTTGGCCGTCTACTGCCTCAAGGACGCGTACCTCCCGCTCCGTTTGCTCGACAAACTCATGTGTTTGGTCAACTACACCGAAATGGCCCGTGTGACGGGGGTGCCCTTCTCGTATCTTCTTTCGAGGGGCCAGCAGATCAAGGTCATTTCGCAGTTGTTCCGCAAGTGCTTGAACGACGACGTCGTCATTCCAAACATGAAGAGCGAGGGCACCAACGAAGAGTACGAGGGTGCCACGGTCATCGAACCGAAGAGAGGATACTACGATGTCCCTATCGCGACGCTTGATTTCAGTTCCTTGTATCCTTCCATCATGATGGCCCACAACTTGTGCTACACCACTCTCTTGAGCCCCCAGTCAATTCGCGCATATAACTTGACCGAAGAACAGTACACCAAGACTCCAAACGGGGACTTTTTCATTAAAGAGAGCACAAGAAAGGGAATTCTTCCGACCATTCTCAACGAACTTTTGACCGCGAGAAAGAAGGCAAAGAATGACTTGAAAAAAGAAACCGATCCTTTCCGCAGAGCGGTGTTGGATGGTAGACAGTTGGCTTTGAAGATCTCGGCCAACTCTGTCTACGGGTTCACCGGTGCTACAATCGGTAAGCTTCCTTGTTTGGCGATTTCTTCTTCTGTCACTGCGTTTGGGCGTGAAATGATCGAGCAAACAAAGAATGAGGTCCAGCAGTACTACTGCAAAGCCAACGGGCAAGACTACGATGCCGAGGTCATTTACGGGGATACTGACTCTGTTATGGTCAAGTTTGGTCCTCAGGACTTGGAAACGTGTATGCGATTGGGCGAAGAAGCGGCAGCATACGTATCAACCAAGTTTCAAAATCCGATAAAGTTGGAGTTCGAGAAGGTCTATTTCCCGTATTTGTTGATCAATAAGAAGAGATACGCCGGGCTCTACTGGACCCGGCCGGACAAGTTCGACAAAATGGATACCAAAGGTATCGAGACTGTCCGGAGAGATAACTGTCGTTTGGTGCAGAATGTGATCACCAAAATCTTGGACTATATTTTGGAAGACCGAGACGTTGAGAAGGCGCAGAGATTCGTCAAGCAAACGATCGCAGACTTGTTGCAGAACCGTGTTGATTTGTCACAGCTAGTCATCACCAAAGCCTTCACAAAACACGATTATTCGGCCAAGCAAGCACACGTGGAGTTGGCAGAACGAATGAGAAAGAGAGACGCAGGCTCAGCTCCGACCCTTGGAGACAGAGTGGCGTACGTCATCATCAAGACTGCTGGAGACAAGAACTACGAGAAATCAGAGGATCCGTTATACGTGTTGGAGCACTCACTTCCCATAGATGTCAAGTACTACTTGGAAAACCAACTAGCGAAGCCGTTGGAAAGAATCTTCGTACCCATCTTGGGAGAAACAAAGACGAAGGAGCTCCTTTCAGGGGCCCACACTAGAACCATCATACAGACAGCACCCAAAACAGGCGGTCTCATGAGATTCGCTACCAAGTTCGAGGTTTGCAAGAGCTGTAAAACCCCGTTGAAGGCAGACAACCACGGGGCGCTATGCCACAACTGTATTGCAGAGGGCAAGGGAATGGAGATGTACGGAAATGCGTTATCCCAGATGAACTACTTGGAAAACAAGTTCTCACGTCTTTGGACAGAGTGCCAGAGATGCCAGGGATCATTGCACCAGGAGGTTCTTTGCTCCAACAAGGACTGTCCGATCTTCTATATGAGGACGAAGGCCCAGAAGGACGCGCACAACCAGTCGATGGAGCTTGTCAAGTGGGAGGAAACAGTGTGGTAAATAGTCATGAATAAACGTAATGCAGCTTGAAACAGAATAGTGTGACACCGCTCTTCTACGCTTGGCATAAGCTGCCGTGGCCTCTAGCGCCACGACAGCAACATATCCAGATTAGGTTCGTGGCTATATACATCACCTCGACTAGTAGCATCTTTATCATAACTTCATATCGTCATATCATCCATATTAAATATTTTAGGAGGCCCGGCCTTCCATTGAATCCTGTTCCGGTCAGTTTCTTGTGTCGTTACAAGAAGGCAGTTTTATACATGTCCACACAGGTCACGCTCTCTCTCCCCAAACACCTCTCGACGCAGTTCTGAAACAAATTGGAGTACTCCCGCCCGATTTCCCACTTGCAGCTTCTGAAGCTGTTGTGGAATAGCTTCAAAAGCCCGGCTATGTGGTTCTTGTGCTCGATATTGCTGAGATAGTGGCCAAAGTTCCTGATTGTCGAGTGGTACTCGGCACTGTTCAGAAAAGCGCCACGGCTAAACGAGCCAGCCGGGCTTTTAGACAACTCTCTTCTTATTCTCCTCAAGTAGGAGTAGCCGTCTTCTCTCTCGGGAAAGAAGTCTTTGATTTCGCTGTTGACCGATAAAAAGTTCGACTCCGGCCCTTCGTGGCAAAAGTTGTAGGCGAACACCACGAGAACCGCGCTGGCTATGATGTTCTTGCGATGGGTGAGTGGATCGGCATTGGGATCGTAGACGTACGCTATATCCTCATTGTCGGGCGCAAGTAGCATCTCACAGAGGAGGGTGTACGCATGGATGACGCTGATCACGCCGTCGTCGCTGTTTGCCCACTTTTTGACTCGCCGTTCCACAAGATGGAATTCTTTCTCCGTGACTTTGACGTTCATCCGGCTTGGGGCACCAGCGTACACGATGTAGTCGTAGTGGGTGATTCGCATGTAGATTTGGGCAATGTGGTAAAGACTGAATTTGCATCGTTTGTCTGTCAGCCGAAACATTGGGGGAAGATGAGGCACATCGGAGCTGGGGAACGTGAAGGCCGTGTCGGTGTCACAGCAACCTTTTGGGCATATTTCAACTCTCCAGACATCGATGGCAAGGGATATGATGTCGTTCCACGACTGTTTGATCAAGTTCCATTCCAAGAAGGAAAGCTGGAGGTCTTTTTGTTGCATCTGAAACATTATGGTAAGGAGACCTGCCAAGAGAACAGCCTTACCGAATGTGCTTGTCTTGACCGATCTACGGTGAAGTAACTTCTTCAACGCCTCCAAGAAGTTTGGTGACTTGAATTTGTCGATGGAGTCGATCTTTTGATGCTCGTTATCAAACTCCCAGAGGGTGTCTTCGCAGGGGAGGGACAACTTGATTTGATAGGCGTATAGAATGATCGAGTGGCCGTAGACAGTGGAGTTGAGGGTATCCAAGTAGAAAGCCATCAAGCACGCCCGTTTCATCGACTCGAATTCGATCCACTTCTGCCAAACGTGAGGAGGATCGTCGTCGTTTTCTCTGAGGGGATCGCCGCCCAAAAAAGGGCTTCTTCTAAGCAACTGTATTTTCGTACCGTGGTACAAGAAGGATCTCTCGTGGAGAAACCTGGTGGCACAGTTGATCTCAAACCACTCCAAGAGCAAGAGACTCTGCACGATGTAAACCTCGGCGGGGGGTTTGCAGTCGCGGTCCGAGAAGATCAACCAGCGCAAGGGTTCTGCGATTTGCTCGGCCAACTTCTGGGGATCGACGAACATCGACTCCACGTTTCCCGTGCAGCCGGTCAAGCTGGCACCCACCATGATCATGGCAAGGAGGAGGAGCGACTGGCAGCGGGAGTTGGAGAACGACGGGCGGTGCAAGATGGGGTACTGCGGGTGGTAGATGAGCCAGTAGATCTCCAAGCAGCGTTCGATCTGGGCCAGGCCAAAGTCCTGGTTGAGGTTGAGGGACGGGATCAACAAGACGAGGTTGTGGCGGGTCTGGTCGTCGATGGAGGTGCGGTTGCTCGAGTGGGGGAAGTTGGGGGAGATGGCGAAGACGTTTTCGATGAGCGAGGCGACGGGCGAGACCTCGTTGGGGAACGAGTTGAACTCGGGCTTCTTGGGCGAGCTGTCGTCGTGGAAGAGCCACTCGATCAAGTCGGACGGCGAGAGCGGTTTCTGGGGCGGGAGGTTCAAGTGGCCGATCTGCGGCAAGCGCACGAGCTCGTCGACGCTGGCGTCGTGGGGCGGGTCCTCGGGCTTGAACGGCGGCGGCGGGGGCCCCGGGGCGAGCGCCGCGAGCGGGCTGCCGAACGGGCCGTGGTTCGCGTGGAGGTCCTTGGGGCTCATCTCCACGAGGTGCGGGAGCAACTTGGGGTTCTCCGGACTCGAGTTGGCCGAGAGCAACAGGTCCGCGAGCGCCTGGTGGGACGAGAGGAACGGCTGGTGGAGGCCGGCGACCAAGTCCGGGGCGCGCGGCGGGCTGCAGTCGGCGCTTTTCAACGACGCGGCGTCGTCGTGCTCCAAGTACTCGTCCTTGACGGCGACGCCGCTGGGGGTGTGGCGCTGGTAGTGCTTTTCGCGGATGTCGTTGCGGGTGAAGGATGCGTTGCAGCCCGGCCAGGTGCAGCAGAGGCGCTTGGCGGGGTCGTGGTTCTTCTTGTGGCGGGAGAGGTGGTCGGCCCGCGAAAACACCCGGTCGCACTGGTGGTGGTCGCAGGCAAACGAGCCGTAGGTCCTCTTCCGTTTCTTGCTGCTTTCGTACATGGAGCACTAGCGAGTACCCACCACTCAGGTGAACAATAAAACGTTGATAAGGAGCGAGGGCGCTTTGCAGGTTGCGCTAAAAAAAAAACCTACAGGTTGCGCAGCCGTTTGCACGTTGCACGGGGTGCATATGTTTCGATGCGGGCGTTCGATCGGCGCTGCGTAGCGCAAGCGCACCGGGTGTGTATTTGGGGCGCCCGCGGCGCCCTGACGCAAAACGTCCTAATCTAAGCTAGCGATCACCTCCAACTCGACCTTGATCCGGGGGTCCATGAACGCGGCGATCACACAGCTGCGCGCCGGCTTCTGCGGGAAGTACGGGCCGTAGATCTCGTTCATCTCCTTCGCGTAGCTGATGTCCAGGATGAACATCATCACCTTGAACACCTTGTCGGTCGAGGTGCCGCACTTGGCCAACACGTTCTTGACGTTGGCGATGGCCAAGTGGGTCTGCTCGGCGAGCGACTCGGGAATCTCGCCGGTCGCGTAGTTCTGCCCCACGATCCCCGAGGTGAACACATGCCCGTTGGAGGTCCATGCGGGGCCCAACACTGGGTGTTCCTGTCCGTCGATTGCGGACCATTCGAGTTTCTGTGCGGGCATTGTGGAGCGTGGGTGTCGGGAAAGAGAGTAGCGACCAACTCTGGGCTCCGGCTATCGCCAGTCGCCAATTTATAACTCGAGACCAGACGTTCCTCTCCACGAGAGGGTGGGGGGTAGTGGTCCCCCAGCACCGCCGCGACGAGTGTGCGTGGTGGAGGGACCGCGGCAAAACTGAACAATACCCGCTCCCTCCACCACGTCTGCTGCCTGGCCCAGCGCTCGCGCGCGACATCTCCCCATACAACATGGTGGGGGCGCGCCTCCGCGATAAGATCTCCACTTCTCCCAACATCGACACCTTGCAGATGCCATTCAGTTCTGGTGATAAGATAGTGACTATTAGTCCCCTCTCACACCGTTTGTAGCATGCTTAAATAGAACTTGGTCCGCCCGACTGGATCGCCTTTCCCGGCACTAGCACCTCCTCTCCCATCTCTCCCCGCCATGAAACCCAAGTCTGACATCACGCAAAAGGTCGACCGCAAAGACTCCGTCATCAGCGTTGAGTCGGCCAACAGCGCCAACAGCGCCGAGCTCCCGGTTATAACGTCGGCCAAGATTGGCGACGACATCGTCAGCCTCTCGGAAAACTACTTCAACGAGAAGTTGGAGAAGAAGGTGGTCCGCAAGCTCGACTTCAGGATCCTACCGGTCATCACCGTGATGTACCTCTTCAACGCCTTGGACAAGGGGAACATCTCCAACGCCAAGACCGACGGAATAGACGTGGACTTGGGCATAGTCGGTACCCAGTGGAACTTGATGCTTTCCATCTTTTACATTCCCTTCGTGTTGTGTGGCTTGCCGCTCTCCTACGTGGTGAGGAAGTACAATGCCGCAAACGTGATTCCCATGTTGATGTTCACGTTCGGTTGTATAACACTTTTGGCGGTGTCGGCTTTCAACTTCGGTTCCTTGTTGGTCGCTCGTCTCTTCTTAGGTGCGATGGAAAGCTCGTTTTTGCCGTCCATCATCTACTACTTGTCAACCTTTTACAGAAGAAGAGAGCTTGCTACCCGTGTGGGCATCTTTTACGCTGCTTCTGCAATGGCCAACGCTTTCAGCGGGTTGCTTGCTTTTGGGTGCTTTCAGATCAACTCAAAGTTGCACGGCTGGCAGATCTTGTTCCTTCTCGAAGGGTCCTTGACCATCACCTTCGCTGTCTTTGCATTTTTGGTACTTCCCAGATCAGTCGAGACTACGCCTTTGCTCACTGAAGAAGAGAGAGAGTATGCCACGTATCGTATAAAAACCGACTCCTCCGACGACACCTCCAAAAAGCCTTCCTTTAGAGACGCTGTCAAGGTTTTCAAGCATCCCGTGGTTCTTGCTTGGATGTTGATCGAAATTTGCATTGGTGTTCCTCTCAACTCGATCAACAACTGGTTTCCTCAAATTATCAGCAACTTGGGCAAGTCCACGGTTCAAACCAACTTGTACACGGTTGCTCCCAACATTTACGGAGCTGTTGTGTTGGTGGTCTTGGCCATGTTATCCGATCGCTTCAGAATCAGATCGCTCTTTGTCTGCTTTGCGGTGTTGTGTACCTTGCTTGGATTTGTGGTCTTTGGGGCTGTCGATGTCCTGAGCCACGTTGCAGTCGCCTACTTTTCGTGTTTCCTCATGACCATGGGTGCATCTGCGTCGTCTGTCTTGACTTCGACATGGTACACAAACAACACGCCGGGTTCTAACCGTAGAGCAGTCATTTCTGCCGTCGGGGTTCCTTTGGCAAATGCGGCAGGGTTGATCTCTACCAACATTTTCTTGCCGAAGGATGCTCCAAAGTATCTTCCAGCTTTGGGCATTACCGCAGGTTTCGGTGGTGTGGCCATCATCCTCATTCTTTCCATCGCAGGCTACATGGTATTTGACAACAGAAGAAGGAACAGAGAACAAGGCGTCAACTTGACCTTTGAAGATGTTCCTACCAGCATCCTTAGCGAGGGTCCGGGCAATCCAAAATTCAGATGGATGTATTGAGTATATAGCATCATTCACGTTACGAGCATTTTATTTCCCCCGTAGGCCCCAACTGCCAAAATCTCTAGTGGTCGTCTCCACTTGGAGCTTCGGCAAGTTGTGCCGGGTTGCGGCTCCTCCAATTTTGCAATCAATCCTGTGAGGATGCAAAAAAAAATATTTTTTTTGGACCCTAATAGTTATCTATGGCCGCTTAGACTGAATACGATAACCATCACGGTCAGGGTCTGGCCAATAAGAAGCTAGCAATTGTAATAATAAGTGGTTGCAAAATCCCATTCTGTTGCTTAGTTGGATAGCTGTCTGCTATAAATTGGCCACAGTTTGGCTCTTCCTTTCGTTTTAGCTCTCTACTACTTCACTGAAAAATGACTATTCCTATCACTCTTCTCTCGGGTTTTCTCGGCTCAGGAAAAACTACACTCCTAGAACGTGTTCTTACCTCCAAGCATGGGTTGAAGATTGCAGTGATTATCAATGACATATCGCAATTGAATATCGACGCCTCTCTTATTCGTGATCATAAAGTCACCAAGAAGGAAGAAAAGCTTATTCAGCTTCAAAATGGTTGCATTTGCTGTACCTTGAGAGGAGATCTTCTTGAAGAATTGGTTACTTTGGCCAAGAAAGGCGAGTTCCAATACATTATCATCGAATCTACCGGGATATCTGAACCTATGCAAGTTGCTGAAACTTTCTCGACTGAATTTTCAGAAATGATGTTGCAATCACAAGGCTCCATTTCGGAAGACGAGGAAAAGATCTTGAACGAGATCGTCGAAATGGGCGGCCTTTCAAAGCTTACTAAATTGGATACGTGTGTAACGGTTGTCGATGGTGTCAATTTCATCTCTAACTTTGAGACAACTGACTTTTTGGCTGACAGATTCGGGGACAACGGTCAGGGTGAAACCGAAAGAACCATTACCGATTTGATGGTTGATCAGATCGAGTTTGCCGACGTTATCATTATCAATAAGTACTCATCGATGAAGAAGCAACATAAAAAAAAAATATCAAAGATTATCAAGTCATTGAATCCCATTGCCAAGGTGATTGTTTCAGACTACTGTAAAGTCGATGTGAAGGACGTCATCAACACCAAGAGTTTTGACTTCGAAAAAGCATCCACATCTGCTGGTTGGTTACAGAGCATTAATGAAATGACAATCAGAGAAGGTTTTGGAAGCAAAGGACTGACGTTGACACCAAAACCAGAAACTGAAGAGTACGGAATCAACAATTTCGTTTATAAGTCAAGAAAGCCTTTCCATCCAGAGAGACTTTACAAAATGTTGAATGATAAGTTCGTCATAATCGAGTCGGCCTCCCTCGGCGAAGAGACTCAAGTGCAAGATGAGGAGGTAGAAGAGGAAAATGACTCTGGTAGTGATAACAACGAAGAAGAAGAAGAAGAAGAAGAAGACGAAAGCGAGGAAGTTCCTGAACTCTCTGACAAGCAATTGTTGAAGAACAAGAAAAAGTCAGCATTTGGTCCTCTCTTGCGTTCTAAAGGATTCTTCTGGATTGCCTCTAGATACATCATTAGAGGTGAATGGTCTTCTGCTGGATCGATGCTTACAATGAAGGGAGGTATTCCATGGTTCGCTGTTACAGGTCCAGATTTCTATCCTCCTGAAGCTAAAAAACTCATCGAGAAGGATATGGAAGGTCCACACGGGGACCGCAGAAACGAGATAGTATTTATTGGCTTGAACATTGACAAGAAGGGCCTTAGCAAAGCTATGGATGAGTGTTTGGTCACCGATGAAGAGTACGCAGAATTCGAGGAGTTTGTCAAAAACGAGAAGAACTTATTCAAGGTTGAGAAAGGGCTCCAAACTATATTTGAAGATGGATTCGAGGACTGGCTCAAATTCGACGAGGACCCCACTCAAGATTTACCTGAACAAGAAGAAGAGCAAGCAGAGAAAGACGATAAACCTACAGATATCACGGAAGCAGCCAAAAGTAAATCCAAAAAGGAAAAGAAAAAGGCTGAAATAGGATTCAAGTCAGAGCCACATGGGAACCACAGCCACGTCAAAGTAGTCAAAGTTCAATAGGCGACTCGTAGTGAATGATTGTCTTTTAGTTTATTGGTGAAATGTAGTTATAATATCGAAAAATCATTGTGCACATGTAAATCTCACAACCGACAGTTTGGGTGCAAAAACTTGCAACGAGCGAAAAGAAAAAAATGTCAGTTGGACATAGACAGAGGAAAAGATTCTGCCTCTTATCGCGTGAAAATCTAATTAGTCTTGAGTCCGGGTGCCCAACTAATATCAGTAGTCTACCTAATTTCATTAATGTATGAGTAACTTCTCCGACAAAGAGTTCATAAGGAAGTTTACATCCCTCGTGGACTGGTTTGGGTTGAAGGATTTAACTTGATTAGTTGAAAATTCTTGGAAAAGTATTGAAAACGCGGAATCAATAGTGCAGCTTTTGCAGTAATCGTCAATTGTAGAACTTGATACATCAATAGTTAAAGCACAATTATAGGCCGTCCATTTGCGAGGTCTCATCCCGAGTGCTACCCCATTGAGCTAGGAGCTGTAGCCAGAACAGACTAACAGCACTGTTTCAATAAAACCACCGAAGCTGCGGTCCTCTATCTTCGCCGACTTCAATTTGTAAAACAAGACGCAATCATCAGCCAGAGATCCAGCAAAGGCTACACATTTGGGTCGGGATGATAGAACCCAGTTTGGAACAACTGATTGGTACTTTGTCAAAAACTTACTGGTCACCTCGGAGATGCAAAAAAGAATGCGGTTTGTGTGGATCGAACACACGACCTTCAGATTAACTGTGACTGAATCTCTTCAGTCTGACGCTCTCCCAACTGAGCTAAAACCGCACTTTATATGAAGGAATAGCTTTGACTACAGTGACTAAGTGCTTTGCACTTCGTAAATTACCAATAACAACAGGATTGGCCTCTGGCTTCTTTGACTTTAGCCGCGTTCGTAGCTTTTCCATTCTCTAGCTTGTTCCACATGGGTGCTTTAGGTTCAGGCGTTTTTGACGACGACAGTGCTTGTGACTTTCTTGCTTCGGTTCTACGGGCCGACGATCCACTCAAGGTCATTTCACGTACCTTAGACGAAGCGTTGCAGTCGGAGTACTTAGAAAGCGAGGAGGGAAGTGCAATTCTTGTTTGCTCAACATTGATCGTGGGCCTCAATTGTCCTTCCAAGCTCCCAGAGATCGTGAAGAGCGAATATTTCACTGGAAATATCCAAAAGCTTCTTGACTCCAGTCGAGGCGACTGGAACCAACTCGCCGCAAGAAGCGATATTGAGTATAGGGCAGAAAAAGCCCTCGAATTGGTAATTTCTGGAGACTCAGAATTGAAAGACTTGTGGCATGAAAGCGAGTACTTTGACGACTGGAAGAAGGGCGTCTTACAGTTGAAGCGGTATGTTCAAGAGACTAGATCAGGAGCAGCTGTCCCGACTATATAGCAGTAGTACATTTTAGTGTGCGTACCAAATTAATCACTGGAACCAAATCGCAGAGTTTTTCATAATTTTCATCAGCTTTGAACATAGAGAGTACTTGGAGTCGATGTCACTTTTCAACAAACTCGGGCTCATACAGCGCCAAAGCGTGCTCAAGGCAACGTCCTTGAACAACGTGACTCAAGTTCGTACCGCCACCAAGAAAGTTTCTGGTTCCAAAACCAACAAGAATGACTCGGCCGGTAGAAGATTAGGGCCAAAGGTTCACGAAGGTAACTTTGTCAAGCCTGGTGAAATTATAATGAGACAGAGAGGGACCAAGATACATCCGGGTGAAAATGTACAAATAGGAATTGACCACACGATCTACGCAGTCGAACCAGGTTATGTTCGTTTCTACTACGATCCTTTCCACCCTTTAAGAAAGTATGTGGGGGTTTCCTTGAAGCATGAGTTGAAGCTTCCAACTCCTCACTTTTCTCCAAGATTGAGAAGATTCGGTTACGAAGAAATCACCGATGCCGAAGCAGCCAAGAAGGAAGAAAACCAAATGTCTAGAAAGGAATTCCTTGCTCAAGGTGAACTTTTGGAAGCTCAACAGAAACAACAAGCAGAAAAGCTTGCTGCTACTTCCGAATACAAGCTTGCACTTATTTCCGAGTTCTCGATAAATTTGCAGGATTCTGACGCCGACATTGTGGCTGACAGGTTCTATCAGATCAGAAAGTTTGTGGAAAATGGCACATCTTTGAAAGAAGCTCAAACACAGGCAACTTACAACCACATTTACAACTTGAAACTTGCTTCTGTCAGAGGAGAAATCAACGCCGACGAATTGGCCACTTCCAAGTCTCACTTCCTCGCTCTTTTCCAAGACATCGACAGCAAGGTTGAAATTGACGCTCAGGGCAAGCTCGCCAAGTTTTTGGCAGCTGACGAAAGACAAGCCAAACAGCAAGAGATCTTGGCCACCTTGGAAAAGTCTTATTCCAATAGACTTCTCTCGAAGGAAGACAAGGCCGCTGTTTCCGAGTTGATCGCCACCCCCGGTGTCTACACCTTGAGCGAGCAAACCAAGCTCACCCGCAAGTTCGTGCCGGAAATCATTCCCATGTCTGTGCCTGGATCTGTCATCGAGGGCATTGACCCCGAAAACCCACCCAAGGATGTCGTGGTGCAAAGAGTATTCGATGATGCCACCGGCAAAACGAAGGTGATCGGCAGACCGAGAGAGATTTTTGCCTAATGCGCCGGCTGGCGAGTGTATATAGCAGAGGCTGAAACAGCCAATATAGTCAAACAGGCATTTCAAGAGTAGTGGTCGGTTTTCGTGCGAGCCGACTGGCGCCAGAACCGGTTGCGCAGCGACGCGGGTCACGTGACCCCACCCCTCGGTGTCGAGTCGCGCGTTGCGGACCTAAATTTTTGTTTATTACTCGGACCACCTACCAGTCTTTCTTCAGTCCCAAATCATACACCATGGCCATTGACTTATCATCCAGTGAGATCCAAGACAACCCCGTGTTTGTGCAGTACAAGAAGCTCGAAGTGACGTACCAGAAGTACTTGGACCAGTCTGTCCCGCACACGTTGTACCGTTGGGTCGGATTCGGAGTGGTGCTTTTCCTCTTCTTCTGCCGTATCTTCTTGGTTCAGGGATGGTACATCATCTGCTACTGCTTGGGGATCTACTTGTTGAACTTGCTTTTGGCGTTTTTGACTCCCAAGTTCGATCCTTCGTTGGAGCAAGAGATGAAGAGCGAGTCAATTGAAGAAGGTGTCCAGGACGAAGAGGCGCCAAGAGAAGGAGCCTCCGGCGACGACGACGAGTTCAGACCGTTCATCAGGAGATTGCCCGAATTCAAGTTCTGGTACAACGCCACCAGAGGCGCGGTTATCTCGTTGGTCTTGTCCTTTTTCTCGATCTTTGATATTCCTGTCTTTTGGCCCATTTTGTTGGTCTACTTCGTGGTGTTGTTTACTTTGACCATGAGGAAACAAATCCAACACATGATCAAATACAAGTACTTGCCGTTTGACTTTGGCAAGACCAAGTACAGAAAGTGAGTGCTACTCCAGCAAGCATAGAAGAAGCCATCTCGCCGGTGAAATATTTCCAGGATTCGAACAGGGCTGCGATCTGGGGAAGAGGAACATGTGCCTGTCCGTGGGACCGTACCAGTTCTTCACAATCTCGCACGTTCTTCCTCCTCCGCTCCGATGCTGTCTTAGACCCAAGCTCCTACTTCCCGGTAGTGCTGTCACCAGCTTCGGCTTACCTGTGCTACACCGAACTATTTCTCGAAAAACACCTCCAGTTCCGGCTGAACAATGTGCTTGGGGGTAAAAAGTGGAGGCAGTGCGAAACAAATCGGCCGTCTGAAAAATGACCTGAGCGAATGTGTCGTTCGACTTGGCGAGTACAGAATAATCTTACAGTAATACACAAGAATAACCCGTTGAGTGACCCAAGTCTCTGGTACCTACTATCCTCCTCTGCCGCCCGACGCGTCTGATAAAAGTATGCCACACGTAGCGCTCTCTCGACTAGCGACACGGCCGGCGACGCCGGAGTTTCGATCCAGTATGACACGTGATTCTCACGTGACCAGTACTTCCGTCCACCAGTTCCGGTGCTCACCACACCCCTTTTACGACTGCTGCTTGGCGACAACTTCTTCACCGAACCCATCAATTGCCACCATGAGTCGTGCCGAAGTAGACTTGCAGATCAGCGTCAAGAAAGCCTGCAACAGCGAGGAGGTTCCTCCCAAAAGAAAGCACGTCAGAGCTTGTATTGTGTACACTTGGGACCACAAGAACTCCCGTGCCTTCTGGAATGCCGTCAAGGTCCAGCCCTTGCAGAGTGAGGAAATCCAAACCTTCAAGGCCTTGATCATGATTCACAAGGTTTTGCAGGAAGGACACCCGAACGCCCTCAAGGACGGGTATCGCAACCGGGATTTCATCAGTTCCATGGCCAACATCTTTCCAACCCAAGGAAACGCTTATGGAAGGCTCATCAATCAGTACGATCGCTACATTCTCAAGAAGTTGGACTTCCACAGAAACAACCCTGGCTTCAACGGGACTTTCGAGTACGAAGAGTACATCTCGTTGAGAGCAGTCCATGATCCAAACGAAGGATATGACTCGATTTTACAGTTGATGGACTTGCAAGATCTGATTGATGATTTCCAGAAGCTCGTGTTTGCTACCATTCACCAAACACCAAACAACTTATGTAAAGTGAGTTCTTTGGTCCCGCTTATCGCAGAGTCGTACGGTATCTACAAGTTCTGCATCTCCATGTTGCGAGCATTACACCAACAGTTAGGTGACGACGATTCTTTGAGCGGCTTAATCGAGCGTTTCGAGTCTCACCATTACATGCTTCGTGACTTTTTCACAGATTGCCACGGTATCAAGTTCTTGACTAGCTTGGTAACAATTCCAAGATTACAAAACACTCCGCCCAATGTGTTATCAAGTGAAGGGGGAAGTGCTCCAACTTCAAGACCAAGATCGGTCAACACCAACGAGTTGTCTTCTCAGCCGACTGCTAACTTTGAAGCACCTCCAATGCCACCTCCTGCTGAGCAAGATAACTTTTTGCAACAGCAACAAATGGAACAGGAGCGCATTCAAAGAGAGTTAGAGTTGCAACAACAGCAACAGCTCGAAAACCAGCTTCAGCAACAGCGCTTATTCGAAGAACAGCAAAGACTGCAGGAAAGACGCTTCTTAGAAGAGCAGCAAGTTTTACAAGCTCAGCAAACCCACCAGCAGCAATCTCGGGTCTCCGAATTGGAACATGATTTAATTATGTTCAAGAATCAGTATGACAATGATCAACTGTTATTGCAACAATACGATGCTAGAGTGAAGAGTTTGGAAACGGAATTGATGAACTTCAATACTACAGCTAGTCAGCAAGTTGCATCTAAAGACGAACAGATCAAAAACTTGGAAAGTCAAATTCAAAACTGGGTTAAGAAGTATGAAGCCTTGGCCAAGTTGTACTCACAATTGCGTCAAGAGCATTTGAATTTATTGGCCAAGTTCAAGAAGATTCAGCAGAAAATCAATAGCGCTCAAGAGTCCATCTTGAAGAAGGAAAAGTTCGAGAAGGACTTGAAGGCCAAGAATGTCGAGTTGGCTGATTTGATCCGCGAAAGAGATCGCGCAAGACTTGATTTAGATAGGGTTAAGGCCAGCAAGGACCAAGAAATCGAAATTCTCCAAGCAGAGGTACGCGAGTTGAATGGCCAAGTTAATGAGTCAGGAAAATTACAATCCTTGAACTTGACAAATATTATCAGCAAGTATGAAAGAGAATTAGATGAAATGAAAAAGCAAGTGGGAGACAGAGATTTGAACTCCACTCCTTTGGAAGAAAAGTTGAGAGAGAAAGAAATGGACTTAGAGATTGCTCAAGAATCGTTGGACAGTGCATTGAGGGAGTTGTCCATTTCGAAAGAGGACCAGGACGATCTTATCAATGCTCAAATTGATCACATTCTTCTCCAGAACATCGAGAAACTTCGCAACTTGATTGACATTTTCTTGAACAATAACATCAAGCGGGTTCAAGACACGAAACACGATCTCGTTTCTTCTATTCAAGCAGGTAACTTGAATGCCACACCCGAATTTGTTTTGTCAGTGATTGAAATTTGTTCCGACACCTCAACTGATTTTGCCACTACGTTCAACAGTTTCATTGCCGAAGGTAAAAGAACTTACTCCGATGATGATACAACTTACTCTGATCTCATCTTGTCAAGTTCGAACTTGACCAACTCCATTAACGAACTCATGCTCAACTCGAAGGGTTTAACAAGAGGTACTGCTAAGGACGACGAAGAGCTTATTTTGACTTTGGTTTCAGACATTTTGGATAGTACCGAGTACTATTTCGTGGATTTGAAGTCTGATCAGTTGAACAAGTTGGAAGACGAGGATGATAAGATTGACAGAGTTATTGACGGAAATTTGAGACTTCAAAATTCTTTACAGAACTTGAGTAAGCTAATCGACACCTTGAGAACTTCAAGTGGAATCAACTTCAAACTGGGTAACTTGGAAGACATTGTCAGCAATGAAATGGAACAGACGGCACAAGCTGTTTCTTCTGCTTCCAAATTTTTGAATGGACTTTTGAGCGATCCTAAGGTTCACGGAGGTGACTTCGATGTACACGAAGCGTTACTCGAAGCTGCCAAAGCAATTATTGACGCAGTCGTGTTGTTGATCTCGGCCGCAACTGAGTCTCAGAGAGAAATTGTCAACAAAGGAAAAGGAACGGAAAGTAGAACTGAGTTCTACAAGAAGAACAATAGATGGACTGAAGGTTTAATCAGTGCGTCCAAGGCGGTTGCTGGAGCAACCAACATTTTGATTCAAACCGCGGATGGGGTTCTCAAGAGTTCCAATTCGCACGAACAGTTGATTGTTGCATCCAACGAGGTTGCAGCATCAACGGCCCAGTTGGTGGCTGCTTCGAGGGTGAAGGCCAACTTTGTCTCCAAGACCCAAGACCATCTCGAACTGGCGTCTTCCAAGGTTTCGGTTGCCTGTAAGGCGTTAGTGGAACGGGTTCAAAAGTTGTTGCAAAAGGAAGATCACCTGAATGACATTGATCTCAGCAAATTGACTCCGTATGAAGGAAAGACAGTAGAAATGGAGCAACAGGTGGAGATCTTGAAGTTGGAGAACAAGTTGAACTCTGCCAGAAAAAGATTGGGAGAAATCAGAAAACACGGCTACAAGGACGACAACAGTGACGATGAAGAGTAGGCGGTTGCACGGAGGAAAAGAAAAACTTACATGTCTTTCACCGATAGATATAGTGATCAATACTATTAGTTTTATGTACCAAGAAAATGTATATAAATGCAGACTCAGAACGCGAACCCTCTTGAAATTCTATGAGAGTGCAACCAAAACTTTCGGAATAGAAGAAATGAACAAAAAGTAGGGTTACAGGCAGGAGGCGATCGGGCCTGTATACACAGACCAAACCAGGCACCCTGGCAAGTAGCTGAAAAACAAACGGCGGAATCGAAGCACGCAAAGCAATCTAGCAACTAGACGAGCAAGGCTCGACTGCAAAACCGCTCCACAGCACGACCGGCGGAGGACACGACTGTCGGGTCATGTTTGCAGCCTTCAATGCCTGCTATTATCCAGCTCGGTGACATTGCGCCAGCCGCACCGCTCGCTGGGCTGCTTACTTCTTGTAGTGCGCAGGGGGCGGGCCACTCGGTCTGGAGTACTCTGGGGCCGGTTCCGA
This sequence comes from Suhomyces caryicola, assembly GCA_030568635.1. Lineage (NCBI taxonomy): Eukaryota > Fungi > Ascomycota > Pichiomycetes > Serinales > Debaryomycetaceae > Suhomyces > Suhomyces caryicola. The sequence continues at coordinate 425,105 of JAJMGG010000006.1, read as the reverse complement.
TGGGATGCCCTCGGAGGGCCCACTGTAGTTGTAGCCCTCCTGTTGCTGCACGGGGTATTCGCCGTATGGCTGTTGCGGTTGCGGAGGAGGGACGTAGCCTTGCTGGTTGTTGTTGTAGTAGCCGCCGGTCTGCTGGGTCTGGTTGTAGTACTGGCCGTTGTCCTGCGGAGGCGGCTGGACTATGGCGGCGTTTCTTCTTCTTCTTCTCATGAAAAACAAACCGAGGAACACAACCACGGGAACAATCAACAAGAGCCAGAGGTACCACCTGTGGTTACTCCAGCCACTGCTGCCGTACCGGGAGGTGTAGACGTAACGCTTAGAAATCTCGGCTAAGTACATTGAGAGTCGGTCGAAAGAAAAGTGATGTGGAGCCAGTAGCAATTCTTCGGGGTGCAGACTTGGGGTACCTTTGCGATAGAGCCCCACCGGGGGCGCGCACGTGACTTTGACAAGAAATATGCGCCAGCGTGCAGCAACAAAACGATGACGGTGGGCGCCGGCGGCGGGACGTGCAGGGCGCGAAAAGTCTGGGCAGCCGCATGCACGTGATTAGAGATCACGTGACTTTTAAGCTCCAGGAACGGCCTGCAGGGCGCCCACAGCCGGCCGCAGCCGCCCGGGCCCGAGGGAGATAGGGGCCCGGCGCCGCGAGCGAGTAGCCTAAACAGGGAGGATCCGGCAGGCTCCCCGAGACGCCAACAATAGCGGCGTGGTGGATAATAACGGTCGACAATAGAGACGCTTCTGTGGCGTGTTTGCATTGCGAGGCAGACGCCAGCACGGCGCCGGGGGGACGGTGGGGTCTGTGCCCGCCCGAGGCACTGGCCCCCTGGCTAGCGGCGGCCCGTCCTGGCGGCGACGGGCCAGACAGACCCGCGGGGAGGGCGGCAGAGGCTGCAGCCCGCTGCGCGTCGCTGCGGGCGCGAAAGACAAACAGCTCACCGACAACCCCAGCGGGCGGGAATGCCTGCACTGTGCGCCATTTTCCACCCGGGCTTCAGTCTCACACGTCCCACGGCGAACGCACCAGCACAAACAAGTAACAGCCGGCGGCGGGAGTAGAAGCAATTGCGCTACCGAAGTGAACAAGTACACTACAATCGAAGTACCGAACGATCCCTCAGCACCCGAGTCTGGTTTCGAGCGTAGCGCCACATCCAGTCCACCACTTTTCAGCCCACCGTTCGCTTGTTGAGCACGCCGGCACCACCCACCACTAATTGCGCTCCAGATCGTCTCCAGCGTCAGCTCTATTGTCCGCCGCCGCCACCTCCGACGGAAATCGCCGCTGCCTCAAAATATCCACCCCAGGAGAGCATCCAACCCCGCCAAGCAGTCGCCTCCAAGAAGACGCCTTCTGCTCCACCGCCCCCACTACAACTGTCTCCACCTTAGTCCCACTGGCTGGCGCTAATCTCAGTCCTCCCTCGAACGCCCGCCTGCCCGTCACCAGCTTCGACCGCCACCCCCACACACCTTTGATGCATCCCGTCTGATGAGCTTCTTCGCAGTAAACCAGGTGCTGTACCAGACCAAGCAGAAGCTCGACAAGGCCAAGAAGGACGGCAGCGACTCCGCGCCGGAGAAACGCAAGAAGCGAGTCAAGAAGGTCCGCAGGGGAAGCTCCTCCGCCGCCGACTCGGCTTCGACGTCCTCCTCCAGCACGGCCCGCAGCTTGTCCCACCAGCAGTCGTTCGCCAGTGTCCCGCCCGAGCTTCAGCACTTTACCAAGCCATCATCCACCAGCAGCGCCGGCGCTCCCGCCACCAACCCCCCATCGATAGGCCCGGCCGCGCCGCTCAACTCGCCGACGGCCTCGTCGTTGACGTCGCCATTCAGAACAAGCGCCCAAGGCGTGCCTCCTGGCTCGCCTTCCGCGTCCCACAACGTGGTCAGCGCAAAGACCTCCACCAGCGGCCTCTCGTCGTCCTCAGCATCCTCGCATGATAAACACAGGCAATTCTCCTCCGACAGACAACAATCGCAGTCGTCCAACATGACCAATTCGGTCAGTTCGGTCGACCAGGAGGCGTATGCCCAAGACACCACCAACACACCGTCCAAGTTACTCGCATCTCCCCTTCAAGCCGGCTGGAAGCAGGATTCGGAGGAGGCTCTTGCCGCCAACATCGCGGCCAAGTTCAAGAGCTCCCTCAACAGTGACGCGTATTCGCCACCCCCTCCGGTGTTTCTGGGCAATACAGCCATGAACATCCGTCCGCGAGGCACCCTCGGTTCCACAACATCATCCTACTCGGAGCATTCAATAGACCGCAAAAGCTCCATAATATCGGCCAACACGATAGCTTCGGCTAGAAACTACCCGAAAAACTTCGAAGGGTTGAGACACGATTCCATTGCATCCTCGAATTCGGCTACCTCAAACCAGTCCCCATCGCTTTCAGACCACGCTCACGTAACCAAGACAATTTCGTCGTCTTCCGATTCTTCCAAAAGGTCTGCCTCAAACAGCAACAGGTCGACGGCCTCGAGATTCTCACGCAAACTATCAAGTATCCTTTTAGGAAAGCACGAATCCAAAACTGAAAAGTTTGACAAAGATGATGAACTGGAAGATCAATACGACGACGCCGAACACGATTTCGAACAACAGGAGGATGGCCTCCGAGAACAGGAACTCGAAAAGCTACAAGAGGAAGAGTTAGAGGCACAACAGCAACAACGCAACCAGTTGGACCAATTTGAAGAACCAAGACACCCGCTGACTCCCTCGAGAAGTATGACATCTTACTTTGCCGAAGTCCTGCCCAAACAAACCGTACCACCGCCTGCAAGCTCCATCAATTCCCAAAGCAGAGCTGCAGATGTGGCCAATCCCGGTCAGCAGATACCAAAGTTCAAACCTTTAGTCACTCGTGCAACTTTGAATAGCATAGAGGCAATGAAGAAAGAACTTTTTGCACCTTCATTCCAGATCTTTCGGTTCAACAACTTTCTTGAAATTTTGAGCAGCCATAACAACAGTGATGCTGTCAATTTTGCCAGCGTTCGCCATCACTCACTTCAAAAGTTCATTAACCGGAACAAGAGAGCTCGTATGGACGACGCACTTTTGGAACAAGCGAAAAAGGACCCTTCGAAGTTCGATACTGGCTTTTACGAGGATTTGCTTTCGCAGGAGTTATTAGTGGTCCGAACATTCCTCCGTGGCCTCATTAAGCGTGAGCCTCAGTATGTGCATAATCTGGTCGGAGTGATGAATATGGAGGAATTGTTGCAAGTCAACTTTACCAACTACATGAGATACGTCGTCAGCTTACCTCCGAATGTGAATCTAGATGAATTGGATGACGAGGAAAGGACCCATTATAGAGTCAGAAATTTATTTCTCTGGATAGCAGATTCGCTTTACCAGATCAATAAGGAAGAAGCGGGAGCTTCTTATGTGTCTCAAGGATCTGAAATGGAAGGTAAAATCAAGACGTTACTTCAGGCAGTAACAAAGGTTTCGTACGAATTTATTCTTTTGGAGAAGTATCATATTCATTGCTTGAGCAAGATGAACAACAATTCGGTGATTGATAATCGCATGATCGCCGACTTGTACAACAAACACCGCGAAAAAGTGAAGAACAACGACTCAGAGCAGCTCAAAGTTATGGTATTCAATTCGGTTTACAGTGCACAATACTCGTGGTTCTTGTCACTTACCATTCCGTTTGTGAGAGTGTTTGAAAACTCGTGCTACTCAGAGGAGACGGAGTATATTGAAGATGCCGAACGGTACGAGGAATATGAAAAGAATACGGAGAAGGTAAGCTTCAAAGAAAGTGATCAAGAATTGTTTGATACCTTCACCAAGAAGTTGTATATCAACAGCTACAAGCATTATCGCTCGACTGCTCCTGAAAAGCTTGTGAAACTACACAGACTGCTTGACAATAACTCTCCCAAATATAGACATGTGCATAGGAGAGACCACCCAGATCCATCTATCTCGTTTAGTCACAAGCCGTTGAACTTTGAATATTTCTCGCATCCTTTGGCAGCGTTGGAGTCCAACTCTTTCGATGTGATTCAGTGCCGGGACTTGTCGCTCCAGTCGACCGAAAAGTCGATTAATGCGCTATTTTCACAATGGCATCGTATTCTCAAGCCTGGAGGACTGGTCGAAGTACCGGGTATCACGATAGGCTACGATTCAATTAAGAAGCACATTCACGAAAAGACAGGAAACATGCCAAACGATGGAGGACAACTTCACAGCGATTTGACCAAGCAGTTCCGGGTAATGCCGGAAATCGTCCAAACTACTTTGCGGCACTTGTACAGGATATTTGGAGCAGGCAATGTCAAGTACAGTATTGTACTCATGAGCTCGACCAACGAAGTGTACAACTTCCTCTTCAAGCACATGAAAATTGTGCTGCTTGAGATGCTTGGCAAGATGAGAGAATGCTGTGTTCTGATCAAGGGAATCGACGACTACGAGAATGACCCCGACCGGGACAAGATCAACTATTACTTTTACATCACTGCCAAGAAGGCAGCGACGTGAGCAGCAGGAGAGGATGAGCTGTTCGAGAGGCCCAATTTATAGAGTGTATGATAATGATGACGGTGAAATGAGCGAATGCCATTTTAGATGAAAAATATCCCCAGCGTAGCGTAAGAAACCTATCGAGAGACGGCGAACCGTCAGAAGTGATTTCGCAGGGCGAGACGATTTCGTTCGCAGCTATTTGCCTTGCGCGCTTCTCAGATTTTTGCATCTGAGTCATATTGGTTAGACAGCGCGAGTCAGCGAAAGTCCATCAGTGAGATTTGCAATTTCTGAACTCTTCAACACTCAACGACGTCCACCAACTATTTTTCTCACTATGGACGTGTATATCATCGACGTCAGAAGCGGCAACCTCAAGTCGCTCTCCAACGCTGTCAAGCGGATCGGAGGCTACAACACAATTTTCATCCACAACGCCGAAGAGTTCCAGCAGTACGACTCGCAGATCGAGCGCTTGATTTTCCCCGGGGTGGGGAACTACGGGCACTTTGTGGAACAGATCCGTGCCAATGGCTTGGTGGAGCCCATCCAGAAGTACATCGCCAGCGGCAGAGCGTTGATGGGGATCTGTGTCGGTTTGCAGGCCTTTTTCACGCAGAGTGAAGAAAGTCCTGGCTTGGAGGGTTTGGGGTACTTGGACTTGAACCTTTTGAAGTTCAACAAGAACGACCCTGTCTTTGGCGACTTGAAGAAGTCGGTGCCTCACATCGGCTGGAACAGCGTGCAAGAGATCCGCGTCGAGGGCGAGAAGTTGGCTCCCAGCCAGGCTCTCTACGGCGTCAACACTGCCAGCAAGTACTACTTTGTCCACTCCTACGCGGCTATTCTCCGCGACGACTCTGACAGAGAGACAATTCGCCAGGCCGAGGCGAAGGGCTGGAGCTTTGCCACGGCCCGCTATGGGTCCGAGCACTTTTTGGCTGCCATTTCGTTCCAAAACTTCTTTGCCACACAGTTCCACCCCGAGAAGTCGGGAGTCGCCGGGTTGAAGGTTCTCAAGAACTTCTTGGAGGGCACCAAGATCGGCGAAGTCGGGGCGCGTGACGTGCAGACGGCCGAGGGAATCGAGCAGACCAAGAGTGGGCTCACCCGCCGTATCATTGCGTGCTTGGACGTGAGAGCCAACGACGACGGAGATTTGGTCGTCACCAAGGGAGACCAGTACAACGTGCGTGAGGCCGAGTCGGCCGACAACAAGGTCAGGAACCTCGGCAAGCCGGTCGAGTTGGCCACACGCTACTACAACCAGGGCGCGGACGAGGTGACGTTTCTCAACATCACGTCGTTCCGCAACTCGCCCATTGCGGACCTTCCCATGTTGCAGGTGTTGAGCAAGGCGGCGGAGACGATCTTTGTTCCTTTGACGGTCGGCGGCGGCATCAAGGACATGGTGGATCCGGCGAATGGCGAGACGGTGCCTGCGGTTAAGGTGGCCGACTTATACTTCCGCTCGGGGGCAGACAAGGTCAGTATTGGATCGGATGCCGTCAACATCGCCGAGCAGTACTACGCCAACGACAAGCGCAAGACAGGGACGTCGTCGATCGAGACGATTTCCGCGTGCTTCGGCAACCAGGCGGTGGTGATTTCGGTGGACCCCAAGAGACGGTACGTGGCGTCGCCCAGCGAGACGACCATGGCGGTGATCGAGATTACGGACGCCGCCAAGTACGGACCCGCCGGCGAGAGGTACTGCTACTACGCGGTGACGTCGCAGGGCGGACGCAAAGTCCACGAGCTCGGGGCGTTGGAGTTGTGTGTGGCGTGCGAGGACTTGGGCGCCGGGGAGATTCTCCTCAACTCGATCGACCACGACGGCTCTAACAAGGGCTACAACTTGGAGTTGGTCAACCAGATCAAGCGCAGCGTGACTATTCCGGTGATCGCCAGCTCCGGTGCCGGTGTGCCGGCCCACTTCAAGGAGGTGTTCGATCTCGAGTGCAGTGTGGACGCCGCCTTGGGCGCCGGCTTGTTCCATCGCGAGGAGTACAAGGTGAACGACGTCAAGAGATACTTGCAGGGGACCGGCATGGACGTGCGGTTGGACGACGAGGTGGAGTTGTAGAGCCCGATCGCCACCGAGCCCAGCGCCGCGGGCCAAGACTTCGTTTGCCTGGTCACCAGGAGCGTAGTCACTATATAGTCAATCTACAAGTCATCGATAATTACGCCACAACGGCCGGCCATGCAATCACCGCTACACGCCGAGTCACAACTGCCTGACCATCACAATGGACGCATTAGGGGCACATCTCTGCGAGGCGTTCCGGTGTCAACTGCGTGGTACAAACATGCGCAGCCATCGCGAAGTCCGCTCGGCGATCAAAGGGTGCTGCAAAGGAACCAAGCACCACGAATCGTGCACCCCAAACTGCCAGTAGCTTCTCACCAATGCCGCCATGAATGGGACGTCCAAGCTGCCAGATATGAGCCGCACGTCACCCCGCAGCATCAACAGCTCGCCGGAGGCTCTCACAGCGCCCGACCGCCGCCAGATTTGCCGCTCGCCGTCGCCCCCGGTCGCCAGACCGTCCGTGTGCAACGAGCATCTTCTCGCACCCGAGTCACGCCCTGCCGACAGACCGTCGCCCATCTTGTCCAACTTGCCCGACCTCCTCAGCAACCTCAGGACTAACGACGGTAAAGTCGCCCCGGCCGCCGACAGGCTCGCGTTGCGCAGGTCATCCACCAAGTCGCCTGACCACCACACCGATTCCAAGTCGCCCGCCACCTCTGCCAGCGGCGCCTCTGCAAGCTTCTTGGCGGACTCCGTGCTCGACTCGCCAGCAGAGTCCGCCACGAACGAGCTCTCAATAGCGAGAACAAAATCGCACGAGCCAGAGCCCTCTTGGCGCCCGCAGTACGTCTCCGACCATGACCGCCCGGGCCTCACCCTGCACTCGGAGCCCGCCCTCAAGCCCATAATAGACCTCCGCAAAAGACCGCTGGACTCAGAGTCTTCGCGCCACGATGCAGACTCGATTAAATTTGCCAGCGTGCTTCTCAAGGATGGCCTCCCTTTGTTGAAGGTATCCCACAAGTCTAAGAAACGGGTCTACTTCAAGGTAGATCCGGCCAACTTCTGCATATCCTGGAAACACGGTTTCAACACCACCTCCGTGACCTCTAACAGCATCCAAAGACTCCTTCTGTCGACCTCCAGCATCTCGTCGAAATTGAAAACAACAGATATCTCCTTGGACGATATCAAGTATGTCTTCTCTCAGAGCGAAGCCAGTCCCTACCGAGAAGAGCTACACATTTCCAAAGAGTTCGAAGACCACTGGCACACTATCGTCTACTTTGATCACAAAAAGGGCAAGTTCAAAACGTTGCATTTGATAGCTGACACTGAACATGACTACAAAAGGGTCCACCAAGCCATCATCTCCCTTCAGACCCTACATCAGGAAATTGCCAAACAGTTCTTGACAAACTACAGCGACATTGACGGCTCCCATAGGGAGTTCATTATGATGAAGTCAAACGAGGCAACCAACAAGGAAGTGAAGCAGTCCTTGAGCTTTCAAGACGTGCTCAAGCATTCCAAAAGGCTTAATATAAACCTTAACCACAAGTATTTGCAATCAATTTTTACATTGGTAGCGAACGAAGAGCATACCATCGACTTTGATCAGTTCAAGAGATTCATATCCATCTTAAAGATAAGAAAGGACCTTACAAATATATGGAACAAGATTACAGACAACTCCAAATCAATGACTTTCGATCTTTTCAAGGGTTTCATGTTGAACACCCAACAAGAGAATTTGAGCGATGAACAGCTCCTAAGATTATTCCGGAGATTTGCCGTGGACAAGAAAGAACATTGGATACCTGAAAACTTGAACAATTTTCTCCTCTCAAAGTATTCACCTTCGATTAAATCATTCGATTCGGATGAATCGATGTTCGAACGGCCGTTGAACGAATACTATATATCCTCATCACACAATACGTATCTTACTGGAAGGCAAGTTGCAGGGGAGTCGTCAGTTGACGGATATATTAAGGCTCTTCAAAGAGGATGCAGATGCGTTGAAGTAGACGTATGGGACGGTAGTTTGGACGAAGATGGAGAGTCTAGCGAAAGCGAACCCGTTGTTAGTCATGGAAGGACTTTCACAACTGCAATTTCTTTCCTGAATGTTATCAAGGCAATCAAAAAGTACGCCTTCGTGAGCTCGCCATACCCAGTAGTGATCAGCTTGGAAGTACATTGTTCGGTCCCAAATCAGAAGAAAATGGTATCGGTGTTACAAGAAGTACTTGGAGAGCAGTTTGTGACGTACCCGATAGATGATAACACTATATTACCATCACCTGCTCAATTGAAAAATTACTTCTTAGTCAAAGTCAAGAAAACTAGTCCGTTCAAAAACTTACTACAAATGGAGAATGGCAACTTCACGAACTATTCGACCTCTTCCACAACGACAACATCTTTCAGTGAAGATAGTTCTTCGAATAAGAGACGAGGATCTTTCTCACTACGCAACAAGGAAAAGAAGACTAAGATTTCAGACGAACTCAGTAACTTGGGCGTCTATGTGCAAGGAATCAAGTTCCGGAACTTCTCATTGCCTGAATCCAAAACTTTCAATCACTGCTTCTCACTCAGTGAAAAGTCGCTTAACTCAATGTTGAAGGACGAAGAGAAGAGAGTCTCTCTTGACAAGCACAATCGCAAATACTTGATGCGAGTGTATCCTTCCAAAATCCGGATAAAATCGTCTAACTTCGTACCCATAAATTACTGGGCCCATGGGGCTCAATTTGTCGCTACAAACTGGCAAACATATGATCTAGGGCAGCAGATCAATGAGTCCATGTTTGCCGGTGTTAACAAAAAGGGGTACGTGCTCAAGCCTTCCGAACTAAGAAAGCCGACTCTAAAGAGCATGCGGCCACAGACCTGGAGACCAAGAACTTTCAAAACCAAGTTTGATATTGAAATCATCAGTGCCCATCAGCTTCCCAAGCCCAAAGGCAAAGACTTAGCTATCAATCCATTCGTCTCTATTGAGATTCTTGGAGCGATGGCAATCGATTGGAATACGCCATCCATGGCTCGCTGCAAGACCTCTACGATCACTGAAAATGGATTCAATCCAGTTTGGAACGAGAAGTTTAGTGGCACTATCACTGCTGAACATGACGAACTAATCTTTGTCCGGTTCATCATCAATACTGCCACATTTCCGACCATTGACCAAGAAGATTTCGCCACAATCGGGATCAATGTCTCTAACTTGTGTCAGCTCAACCATGGGTATCGATATCTTCAAGTGAATGATGTTCTCGGAGAAGAATTGATTTACTCATCGCTCTTCGTCAAGATAGCATACTCCAGGATTTGATTACTTGCATTTTTCAGCGATCATCGAATTGTGCACGTGACTTAGATCTCATTTTTTTCTTTTACACATTTTTTGAGCTGCCCATCACATCGGACTCAATAGCATACCTTAAATCATATAGCATATCAATAATATGGGTAAAATCTCAGTAGCAGACTTGAAGGACAAGCAACGTCATAACCCTTTGCACAAGGATATTACTACTCAAGGAGGAAAGTTGAGGACTGCCCCGAGAGCATGGAAATCGAACAATGAGAAGAGCCAGGACGAGAACCAAGAAGGATTCTTAGATGCTGCGAGCTCGAGAAGAATCTTGCAGTTGGCCAAAGAGCAACAGGATGAGGTGAGAGAAGAAGAAGAGAACTTAGTTCCAAAGAAATCATTCGCCGAATCGTTTAGAGCCCAAGATCAAGACCAAGAAGATGATGAAGAAGAGGAAGAAGACGATGAAGAATACTCTGACCTTGAGGAAGAGGAGATCTACGAAGAAGAGGAAGTCGAAATCGATGAGAAAGATGCTGACTTGTTCAACAAGTACTTTCAGAGTAACGGATCAGGAATGGGACAATCCATCAACTTAGCGGACAAGATTCTCGCCAAGATCCAGGAAAAAGAACAAGGCCAACAACAAACCACCAAGCCAGTAGACGCAGTCTTGTTGCCACCCAAGGTCATCGCAGCATACGAAAAGATTGGACAGATCTTGTCAACATACACCCACGGAAAGTTGCCTAAACTTTTCAAAGTGTTACCTTCTTTGAGAAATTGGGAGGATGTTTTATTCGTCACTAACCCACAAGCATGGACCCCTCATGCTGTCTTTGAAGGTACCAAGTTGTTCGTGTCGAACTTGCATGCCAACGAAGCCAGAAAATTTGTTGAGTCAGTGTTGTTGGAGAGATTCAGAGCGTCCATCGCTGACTCAGAAGACCATACTTTGAACTACCACATTTACCGTGCATTGAAGAAGTCTTTGTATAAGCCTGCTGCTTTCTTCAAGGGATTCTTACTTCCCTTGGTTGATTCTTATTGCACTGTGAGAGAAGCCACCATTGCTGCTTCTGTTTTGGCCAAGATATCTGTTCCAGTATTGCACTCGTCGGTCGCTTTGACTCAACTCCTTCAAAGAGACTTCAAACCCTCCACAACCGTCTTCATCAGAGTGATCATTGAAAAGAAATACGCTTTGCCTTACCAGACATTGGACGAGTTGGTGTTCTACTTCATGAGATTCAGAAATGCAGCCCAACAAGAGCGTGGAATGACCATTGACGCCAATGACTCTGGTCCTCAACTTCCAGTAGTGTGGCACAAAGCGTTCTTGTCATTCGCTCAGCGTTACAAGAATGATATCACAGATGATCAAAGAGATTTCTTGTTGGAAACAGTAAGACAAAGATTCCATCATGCCATTGGTCCTGAAATCCGTCGGGAATTGTTAGCCGGCACCCCAAGAGTTACCAACATTCAATCCAAAGAAGCAACCATGATCGATGCGTTTTGATGTGACTAATTTAGATTCTTGTATGTATTTTAGGTCTATAGATATTTAATTTGAGTGTCTTTGTGTGAAATGAGATGGTGAAATCAAGGTCATGGCATGTTCAATGAAGCATACTTCATTATGGGCCAAGGTTGTCGTCCGAAGTGTTCTCTTTAGCATTAGCGACTAATTTTCCGAAGTCGGCATACAATGCGTAGTAACTTTGCACAACCCCAATGATGGTCAAAGCAACACAACTTCCGATCCAAAGACCGTGTAATGTACCACTCCATGGTGAATAGAAGGTTAAGTATATGGACATAGGAATTCCAACCGCGTAGTAGGACACTAAGTTGACGATTCCGCCAATCTTTGTTTGGCCCTGGCCCCTTAAACATCCGGCAGAATTGGCATTCATAGCATCCGACACCTGCATCAGAGCAACCAACCACATCACGCTATTCACAGTCTTGATAACGTCCTTATCCTTGGTGAAGGCTCTTGCAATTTCAGTTTGGAAACAGTACAAAGCCAAGAAGTTGAGGATTGAGATAACAAGTCCAAAAACAAGCGATACCTGGGTAGTTTTTTTGGCGGCGGAACCCAAACCAGCACCCAAGAAGTTGGCTATTCTGGTGGAAGATGCAATTCCAATCGCAAATGGAACTTGATAGGTCAAAGAGGCCATAGTAGTTCCAATGGATTGAGCTGCAAGAGCAACAGTACCCAAATATGAGGCCATTAAGGTGAGGATTTCGAAGGCCAAGAATTCAGCTTCCAACATCACTAATCCTGGAATAGCCAAGCGGGCCAACTTTCCCCAAGCCCTAAATGCTTCATTAATATCAAGACCTCCCCAACATTTCAAAGGATGAAGGCCAGTGGGTGTATTCTCAGGCTTGACTAAGAAGACGATGGAAACCAATAAGCCGATGGCCATAAGCCAGTAGTTGATTGCGACGGCCACTGGAGCTCCAAGGTAGCCGTACTTGCTGACTAAGTAATAGTTCATCACAAGGTTGGAAGGAGCTGCAAGAAGCAATACGTACGTGGAGATGTGGTAAATACCCTGCGCTTGCAAGAACCTCTTACCGCACTCAAAGGCGACGTAGGCCGGGATGCCAGGTGCAATATACTGCAAGTAGACAGCAGCAAGTTTCGCCGTTTCCTTGTCAGGAACAACCAAGCAGATGAGTCTGTAGCCAAAGAATACCCAGAGGAATAAGATTGGCAACATAACAACGATGATTAAGGAAGTACATTTCTGCAAGTAGACACCCACCAAGGTGTACTTTTTGGCACCAAACGCCTGGGGGCACAATGTGTCTAGAGCGGTGGCAATACCCTGGATGGTAGCGTATCCTGTGATGTTGGCGGTCATGGAGCCCATGGAGACTGCGGCCAATTCGGTTGCACCCAAGTGGCCCACAGTGAATACCGAGACCGTTGAAAGAGAGTTCTGGAGCAAAAACGTCAAAACCAACGGAATTGATGCCAGAAACAAGGCTTTTAACTCGATGAGCCAGGTGGTGTTGTCCAATTTCTTGGAAATGACGGCGTTCTCGAAGGCAAGGGCGATTTCATCCTCGTCCGGGCCACAGAGGATGTTGTGGTTCTTGAGGAGTTCTCTTTCCTCGATGATCTGTTCACGTACGCTTGACCGGCGGCCCTTGTCTGTCCGTTTGGCGATGGGCAACAACGGCTCACTTTCGTGGGAATCAGATACGACGATGTCATTGCCGTCGGACTCTTCGGCATCGCTCTTGATGAAGTCGGACGGAATAAAGATACCGCCTTTTCCGTCGGAGCCGTAGACGACCGAAGCCCTTCTGCTGGCGTTGGAGTGAGTGAACTGGTGCTTCGTCATGGTGGTGGAGGGGCCGAAATTTCCGTCGCTGCAGAATTCGATATATCCTGGCGCGAAGACGAGCAGAAAAAAGAAACCAAACTCTTGATAGCGCTAATCTGCCGTTCTCCCGCCACAGAAGACTACGTTTGGATAAGATGACTAAGGTAGCCAAGATGGGGAATGTGGCGCTACTCAAAAAAAGGCTGGTCTTCATTCTGGCGGGTCCCTCTGCGTAACCTTTCCCTCGAAGTCACCCCGTATGCCGCAACTACTCTAACGCGGCTGGTGGCTCAGCGTGAATCTTTCCCCAGATGGTTGTTCTTCGCGATAAGGGCCGTTAGGCTCGCTACTGTTCTTTTTTTGCAGGTTGAGTAATTAGCTCACCACTTCTTTCCAGATTAGTAAATTCCGCCAAAACCTTAGTCTGCATGAAGGACTGGAAAAGTGCAGCTGCAAGCTTAATCTCCGGTCTTCATTTCTAGGTAGAAGGTTCACCCATGATGACATTTATATCAATCTCCCAACTTGTCAACCGTCGTGGTACAATAAACGGGGACTGGGATAGCGATCCAGAGTGGCCGGGGTTCTAGATTTTTGCATCCGGCATCTGGCTACATTGGTTTGCTAGTAACTAAACAAAATATAATGCATTCTACAAGCGTCAGTCATACAGCAGTTAGCTATCACCCACGTTCGTATCTGTCTCGGGAACTATCGACGACAATTCACGAAGTGGCCCTGGTTGGTCAAATTGCCATTGGTCACTAGCAAAGGAGGTGGCTTCAAGGGGGGGTTCTTTAAGTACTGATGGCTCATTTTACGTCGCGATACAACGCAACAAGAGTTGTGATGAACTCAATTCTCAGCATTTGCCCCAAAATGGATTGCCGCGATAAGAAACGGAGATAGAACCTGTTTATCCTGTTGCACGTTTGGTCGTATGGGCTCCTTTCCAATCGCTATCTCGTGAACATTTGGCTCCAGTGTACGTGGGGCTTATTGACTTTGGATGCGAATCCAATCAACAAGAACACGAGATTAGCGCAGCGACAAGTTTCATCACCAAACATAAAACTGAGCGGTCTCTTACCAAACTAAAACTATCGGTGCCTCGTATTTCAGTAGGTTCGAGATCTGTAAATACCGAATTTGGCATTATTGAAGGCTTTTAATTCCAATATTCAGACAACAGCCGCACGTATCTAAAAGTGTTTCAGCCGCTCGATGAGCTTTCCAATCGGTCAAACCCCGTCCATATGCAATAAAGCAAGCTTGATACAGGCTTCGAATCATTCATTCTCCCAAATTACTGATATTCCACTCTTCAGAGATGGTTATGTGACAAACTTCCACCATTAGGGTGCTAGAATCTTGAGGATACCAGGGATTCACAATCCGTCTCAAGAGATCTGAGTAGTTAAGAAGTTTCAAGAAAAATGAAGAAAGCAAAATAGTGCCGGTTCTTTCAACTGAAAAAGAGAAAGTCAACAAGCATGGCTCCGCAACTAAAATCATTTAGTCACCCTCCTGAAACTCAGAAGTTGTAGAAAAGCTACGCGCCGGTAATCAGTTCCTACAAATTATTTCGATCAAGTGCTTTTGGTGAATTTTCGATCCCATTAAAACTCACCATGTTGAGCGATCTTCTAATTTTGCTATACGTGTAGTGTGTTATTTGTGTTCATTTCGAAATTGGTGGCTGTGATGCCACACAATAGGAACTTATAGGATACTATAAAGCTTTTGGATGAAGATGCTACTGATTTTATGAAGGTTCACCTCTATTCAGTATTTCTCATAATTCTGCTAATCTGATTATACAGATTCAGATTTTGTAATTCAAATTCAGCTCGGATTGAATCGATGGTTTTCAGTCAATATTCGAACTCAAAAGTAAAACGTTTTAGCTTATCGAAGCTAAATTTTCTCACCATGAATTGATATCAGTCGTAATAACCTTCTTTCTATCATACCAACGGCATCCTTATTATTGCCATTAGGTTCCGAAATCTTGATATCATGCAGATTATTTTATCAGACTCACGTAACTATTGGTCGCCAAGCAGGTGCAACATACGTACAATAGAGACCCAAAGATGGATAGCAATTGGTACGAGGTTTACCAAATGCTTTGATAGCCCCTCATTCTCTATTCAATTTTAACGTTGTTCCAATAGCTCAATTTCCATTTATTTTACCCTTGCTCGCTAATGTTGGATAAAAGCTGAGCCAAACATCTCTTGGTCGCGATATCATCATGCAATATCACAGAGAATGTGCCGTCCCTTAATGGCTCTGGTAAAATATTTGCCAAAGCCTTTCTTGCCTCTAAATTGTCTGACAATCTCATGTAGCATCGAACTACGTGTTTCAATAATCGTCCAGAGCTACTGGAGGTTTGTTGTGGAGTTTGTGCGGAAATAGTGGTACTCAACTGATCAATCATCTTGGACAACACAGAAGCAACAGTATGGAAACGTTCATATGTTGTACAAATGTATGTCAATCCTTGATCATCCAACAAAATTTTCTGTAGAATGAAGATAGCCACAGTCTTTGATAACTCCGAAGATATCTCCATAATATTCAAACAAAGGGGAACAATTTCCGAGGTAAGAAGAAAATTGATCACCTCTGGAGTATCGATCTTTACCAATGCACCGATCACTCCCAAACTCGTCAATCTCAAATATTCGAATGATCTTTGTCTGGCATTAGTAGACAAGAATGGATACAAGTACAAAGGGATGTTAGCACCAAGAAAGAGACCTCTAGTATGTACGTTAGAAGCAACACATTGAAGTAATGCCAAAGCGTTACACACTCGGTTCGAAATTGAGGCTGTTAATACTGGTGGATTCAAGTATGGATACACGGATATAATCTCTTCTAATAGAACAGTCATCACTCCGAACGAATTCCATAACACCAATGCTAAATCATCATATTGCTCCCGTTTCTTCCCTAACTCTAAAAGAGCCCGTTCCCTGTTTGACCCTGAAACAAGTTCTGCTATCCAACGGTAAATCTGATCATCGTTGAGGGCACGGTTTCCTCCTGACTCTTCTTCACGACCCATTGGAGGCTTTCTATTCACTTGGTTCGTTGCTTGTGTTGTGTGCGCTTCGCTATTGTACATTTTGATGTCAAGCCGAGTTGAACGTCAAGCTGGAATACAAAAGTTGTCTACTCTTCTACGTCGGTTTATATGCAGGTAATAAAAATCAGGTAGTAAAAAAAAAATAAACGACCTCGGTGAGGATCGAACTCACGCTCTCAAGATTAACAGTCTTACGCCTTAACCAGCTTGGCCACGAAGTCATTTGTTGAAGAAGTAATCGTTCCTTTATCTTCAGATTACGTTACAGCTCTAATACAACCTTACTTCTCGACAATGGAATCAGTTTACCAGCTTGAAGTAGAAAAAAAGCTTAATGTCAAAGTCGGTGCTGAATACTCCTAACTGGAGTCGAAAATAATGAACGCGGTTGTAAATTTTGCATGTCTTCGTTAAAATTTTGAAAAAATTGAAATAAAAGCAAATATTGAAAGTGAGATTAATGTACAAACCATCTGCCTTGACGTACGTCTTATTTGAGACGAGATTGAAATAAAAGTGTCGACAGGATAGATTTTCAATATCAAGTCGAGAAAATAGTTGGCACTCAACTTTATGAATAGCAAAACTTTTATAAAATGGAAAAATACAGCTTAGAAAGAAAAGGTAAGGTACAGACAATCTAAACTACTCATCAATTTCGTCGTACTTATCAGCTCTGTCTTCGACTTTGTCTTCGTCTTCGATTTTTTTACCTCCACTGATAGAAAATTGTCCTCCTCCAGAAATGAGTTCAATGTCGTGAGACTTGGTCGCAGTGTTGACAATTCTGGTGGGCCTTTCAACGTCATCGTCGACAGGTCCCAATCCAGTGGCGTAGGTGTCAGCAAAACCCCACGCATAGACGAACCCATCATCGGTAACTGCAAACGAATGATGTGCGCCGGCTCCGATAGTTTTAATCTTTACCCCGTTATTCTCCTTAGAACCAAACTGAAGCTTCGTTGGTTCTGGAACTGATCTAGGTTTACCATGTTCATCCTTGAAGGTAGATTTTGGCAACTTGTCCTCTGGAATACCAACTTCCTTCATGTCGAATCTGCCCCAAGATAACACCTCCCCATCGTTGGTTAAGGCAAGAGTGTGATGTTCGCCTGCTGCTATCAGCTGAATATTTCGGTTAGACAAAGATTCAATTACAGTAGGTTTACTAATAATAGAACCATCTTCCAAGTCACCATTTTTATCAGTCAACCCACATTGACCAAATTGGTTCAAACCCCAAGCGTACACTTTGTCATTGTGATCAATTGCCAAGCAATGGAAGTCTCCACTTGCAATGTATTTGATATTGTGCAAACCAAATTGTTGCGGTTCTAAGGTCCTGTATCTATGTCTTTCCATGATGCGGCGGCCCAATTGATACTGTTGTCCATTGCCCCAGGCCAATACAATACCCTTTGAGTCTAAGGCTAAAATATGGTCCTTTCCAGGTGCCAATTGAACGATGTTTTTGAATTCGGTGATCTTCAACGGAGTTCTCTGTATTTTGATTTCACTTCTCAAGAATCCCAATATACCTTCATTACATCTGAAAGTACCCCAAGCATAAACATCACCATTCTCTAATAAAACAGCGCTCAAGTTGTCAGTGGCTGCCAATTGAACAACTTTGATATCTTCAGGTAAACCAACGACCAATCCGGGAGTAGATTCAGCTTCATTCAAGTCACCATCTTCATCTTCATCATCGTCTGCATCCAAATCTTTCAATGATGCCTTTGCTTGGGATGTATCTCTACCTAATACAGCACTATCATTTCCACCCCAGGACCAAACTCTGTTCTTGCCGTCCAATACGAGGGTGTGCATACCTCCGGCAGCGAAGTCCACTGGTTGGGTTCCACCCAATTTTTCACTAGACAAGAATGGGTTGAGTCTTGGTCTTTTGACTTCCTTGGTACTGGCCAAAGGACCCAAGCCCAATTCACACATGGAGCCACTTCCCCACACAAATATGTCGAGTTCCTCCGATCTTGCTTTTGGAAATGCATTTAATTCAGGTAACTTCGAGTACGAATGTAAGATGTATGATGAAGTGGCACTGACTTTTGACTTCTTTTCGCCGTTAGAGTGCTGGCCGTTCTTTCTTTTTAATGCAACCATCGAGAAATCTTGAATTAATGATACAAGCTAGTAATTGTACAGAGAGTATGGATTGTTTTTATGAAAATCGATGCCATCACCCAATATGAACTTCGGCAAACATGACTTGCGACATTGCGACTCGCTGTTGCACCAAGTGCGACATAGTGATTGCGACATAGTACTTGTGACATAGACGAAAGTAGTTGCGACATGGATAATAACAATGATTTTTAATATTGAATTTTGGGTATAAAACGCTCTAAGCATAGGTATGACTATTTATTCAAAGAGTTGTTGCCAGGAGTAGCATAACCCTGACCTCTTCTATAGCTCCATTTGCTCTTGGATTCGACAAAAAATCTAGCGGAACTTTGGATAAGATATCCGATAGAGCCAATAGCTCTGAAGAATGACAAAAGGGCGACAGACCAGAGAATGAAAGCCAAGTAAATGTTCTGGTCTGTTTCTCCAGGCTTGTAAACTTGTAACATGGTCATGATGAAGACTAAATTACTGATCATCCAGAGCAAGACAACTCTAGTACGAACGTCTTTAGCATAATCTTCACCAACCATTGGAGATTTCTGTGCAGCGGTCGACTCAACTTTTTTATTTGATCTCTTAGCTCTGATATTGTAAAGAGTTTCAAGGTAGACCTCGTCAACATTCACATCAACGACAACTGCCTCGAACTCACCTTGGTCATTCTTTTCAATAATGTACTGGTTGCTTCTATCTTCCTTAGGATCATTGTCACCTTTAGTACCCCACGAAACATCGTGAGTGTTGCAAAAGGCAAAAATTTGCAACGTACAAGTGTATGAAGGAATCATGCAAAAGTATTGAATGGAGCAAGTAAACATATGCCAAGGGTCAAGATACAAAAGTGACATCAAGACGTATAAGCCATATGTTGATAAAATGGAAACAACAATACTAATGAACACGTATTGGGATGAGTAGTCTCCTAGACCAAAACTGTGAATTGTTGATATCACGAAATAGAAACCGACAATCAAGGCATATGTTGCGCAGACAGTCAATAGGATGATCAACGTCTTGAAGATTGTATTGGAAGCCTGTGGCCGGTTACCAATGGAAGCAACGAACAAAGAGGTCAAGACACAAATGCACAAGTAGTTGAAAAGCGTGAAGATCCAGAATCCCCCATTATGAGGAATTGCTTTGTTGTTCACTAAAGCACCAGTCAAAAAGTAAAATGTCAAGTAGAAATTACTCAATGAAAAGAAGGAAAAGACAAGGGTAATGAATTGGTAAAGAAATTCAATATGCAAGAAGACCTTTCTAGCAAATGAATGACCGGTGTACCAGATACGATTGGAATGACGAGACGAATACAAGGCTGCGAAAAAAGCACCATTGATCCAACGTCTTCTTTGCGATAAAAATTCAGCAATAGTTTCAGGAACGTCTGTTTCACCCGTCGCCAGTTTCACAAATTTCAAGACCCAATCCTCTCCTCTTTTCGCAACTAATTCCCAACATAAGATACGATCTTCAGCCAAGTACATATTTGCCTCGAAAAAATTGGACTTGTTGTTCTTTTTGTCTTGATCATCATTATTCAATAAGTCTTCACCCTTAAAGTACGATGCCAAAGGACCAGTCCCATCTTCATGATTCTTTAATGCAATATATCTGTATGCCGACAATGCCCCGGGTAAGACAGAAATGTACCCAAATAAGGATTCCATGGGCTTATCAAAAATATTTGACATTTTATATTCGAAATTTTGTGAAGCCACCAATGGGTTCGTTAAGTTTATCCAACCTCTTCCTTTCATAGCTTTGATTTCCCCAGCTGCACCAGCAACATTGGAATCTCTATCAAATGCTTTCCATAAATTGTAGACAGCATGGTTGTCTGGCTTCGTTCCAACGTCTAACAAGATGATGACGTTCGGGTCAAGAATGGGACAAAATGCATTGAACAACCATCTATGGGAGTTAATCTTCTTCCTGTTCTCTTCCTTTAAGCAGAATAATACTTGAACAGGAGCCAAGTTCTTTTCATCACCTTTGAATTTCAAATTCTCATCAATTGAAATTTGAGTTGTGTATTCAAAAAGATGCGCGTTGACCTTCTTGTTGTTAACATAAGGTCTTGCCAAGTTTTCTTGATAACACCCAGTTGCTGTTAACAACTGTAACACTGATTCGTTGACTTTGTTCCTACCGTCGGCGACAATAATGACTTGAATCTTTTTCCAGCCGTCCTTGCCCCAAACTGAAGATTTATGTCTCGAACATAAATGAGCGACGTTTTTCATCACACCATGCATAGTTCTAGCAAATGCGTATTCGTCTTCGTTATACATGGTAATGCAAATGACTATTTCGGTTTCTCTTCCGTATTTCGAACTTCTCAAAGTAAACCCTTCATTGATAAAGTCATCTGGCTGGGATGTACAGGCGGTGTACGTCATATTGGTGAATTCACCAAATGGAGATTCAGTTCTGGTTAGCACCTTCTTGAGTTCATCCGGAATGGGATTTTCCAACACTAAATTACCGGTGTTCCCCCCCACCAATCTAACTTTACGTTTGGAGATGGTTTTCTCTGCTGTTGGATGATATCCATTGTTGATATTGTTCATTATGTTCCCGTCGATTGATTCTCCGAAGTATTCGCTACCGTTGTTCTGGGCATCTGAGATATACGAGGAACCGGTGTAAGCAGTAGCATCCGAATACATGGACCTTTCTTCCAATGCTCTTCCTTTTTCGTAAGAGTCATAGTCGTAGCTGTCTCTTGGGTTGTCTTCCAAAATCGTGTCTTCATCTGAATGAGGGTTAGCTTCGGCGAAGGTCTCGGGAGAAAATATGGGCTGAGGTGGTTCAAGAAAGCGTTCACTTCTTGTGGAGCTTCCACCAAATTGTGACCGCCTTGGAGAGCCGTTCAAGCTTACTCTGTCATCTATCTCATCATGATCGATGATAACTTCGGTTTTTCTCTGACGTTTTGGTGACTCTCTGCTAGTGAACTGGGCTCTTGGGGTACCATTGCCGAATTGAAGATTGGGAGTGTTGTCAAGAGTCCCTCTTCCTGCGCTTAGAGGAGCTCTGGCTGCACTTCTTGCAAAAATGTTCGGAGACTGTCTTTGTTGTTGAGTTGATTGAGGGAATCCAACAAAGTTCAGGGACTCCTCTTCATCGTCACTGTCTACTCTGTTATATCTTCTGGGGGAGGTTCTGTCAGTGAATGCGGCGTTAGGCAACATTGGACGTTGATCCTTGAAAGGGGAATCGTCCTCATCAAATGGATTCATGGTTGAATGTTTTCTTAAAGAATAGACTAACCTCGACTTCTAAATATTTGATATACCTTCTCTTCAGAGATTACGTGTGATGTTTACATTTCCTCGATTGTTTTGTTTTGTTCCTAAAACGGGAATCTAAATACAAACATGTTTGATGCCCACAGGCACATAGTTCGAGATACAGCCCAGTAACACACTTAGTACTGTTGTATAGTGAAGTATCAGGTATCAAAACAATAGCAAATATGCCACGCTTTAAGCTTAATGTTCCGGGTTGATGGTAATGTCTACCCGCAAGATCTTTTGAGACATGTTCTAATTGGTGATGATGATTGTCGCATCACCCCAATCGTTGACCTGCACATTGATATCACTGCTTCAAATCAACATTTCGACTCGATAAGGGTGACTCTGTAGCCATGGATAGCTCTACTGATGATATCGGTTCTAGTTCTCCGTTTTATATTCATGCGAATAATTCATCAGTATCAAATCTACAGTACCAGCCGACAAGTGCTGCCTCTCAAATCTCAAGTGTTGGTTTCAATAACTTGAAGAAGGTGCCCACAAATGGATCACAAAACTCAACTTCGAGCTCCTCTACCATCAAAACCAATGCATTGAGCCGATTATTCACCAAGAATCGGTCAAGCTCAACTGTATTTCAGCCCCCAGTCCAACCAGGAGACCAACCACATAACAACAGCGACAACGAAAGCAATTCAACTCCCTCATTTGATTCAAAAAAATCCAAATCTTCGAAGTTTAGGCTAACGTTCAATAAAAATGTTCCTAAGCCAGATTTGACCATTCAAACTAACGGCCACCACGGGTTGAAAATTTCTAAGAAGATTTTAAGTTCTACTCTGATAGATGAGTCTAATAGCGGACGAAATTCAGTCAGTTCACCGGTTTCAACTTTTCACAGCTTGTTCCATAGATCTCAAAATGCAGCCCAGGGAAATGATAATCAAAGCATGAATCATTTGAAAGATGATGCCTCGAAGCAATTGTTGAACAACTATCCAAGTCGGACCAGCTTGAGTCTTTCATCAAACAACTCAAACTCTACGATCACGGACATAAAGTTTGCAATGATTTACAAGTTCACAGATCCAGACTTTTCGATAGAAGATACAGAAGGTGCGAGCGAACATTCCACAATTTTGGACCTTCATAAGAAGTTGCTGGTACCAACTGACCAGTATCTTCTGACTAGATTGAACAAGGGCCCGCCTGTTGATCTTGGTTTAGGTATAACAGGAGAAAAAGAGTTAAGTCTTGGTTATCAGTCGAGCTATTTGCTTGACTACGGAAACAAAAACGCCATCTTTTATGAAAACCTATTGAACCTTATAAGACCGTTACTTTCTCCCTCTCGTCAAACGAAATTATCAAATGGTTCGCTGCACCCTTTTTTAGGGCTCACCCTTGAAGACCTTTCCAACTTCATTCTGGATAATTATAACAAGGAGGCAAATAGGGGTATCACACAGATAGAAAATCCAACCAGTAACACAGAAGTGCTATTGGGTAGTTCGAAAGTCCCTAAATCCAGGATTCGGTATGGTAAATATCAGAGAACCAATTCGACAGGCTCAATTCCAATAATGCTAGAGAAAAGGCAAGAAGACATAGACGAATACTCAATAAGAGAAATATCAGTTGACATCTTCGCTTACTTCACGAAGTGTATGATAGTGTTACGAAAGGACTATACAAATATAGAAACGAGAGAAATGAGCATGGTAACGAGGGGAACGCTACAAGGTAAAAGCGCAAACTCCGTTAGTTTGATGTATATCTGGTCATCAATTTCAGCGACGTGGACATATTTCAATCAAAAGATTAGATATTTCCTTTTAGCAATGTTTCAACCCTTGCAGAAACTTCTCCTTCAAAAAGCACTAGAGAGTTCAACGGATTCCGAAATTCAAGACGTATTTGATATTGAAAGTGCGTTGCTACTAGCGTTTCGAGATATCATAGTGATTCCATTGATCAGTCAAAGAAAAAGATTCATTGAGGATATTGAATCGGAGGCATTGGCTTCTCCCGCAACACAATTTGAATCTGAATCAAGTGGCCAAAACTTGTTGATAGAAGTCTTGAATGAAGAAAGCGAATTGATTAGGACTAATACAATGTTACAGAATAAGCTAGTGAATTGCTTTGGTATCTTACTGTCCGACATGCATACGGAGTTAGGCAATGCAGATGGTGAACAACATTTACGTCATAGCTTGTTCATAGACACTTTTCAATGGCTTACTGATCATGGATGAGAAAACAATGCAATTCAACACTTGTCATCAATTCTTCTAAATAGCAAAATAATATCACTGTATCATACGTTTGAGTAAATTGGCTTGAATTATATAACCAAGTAACTCAATACTTGTAAATGTTCGCTACTTAATCACTTAATATACTACGACTCGGCCAAACTTTTACCTCGGTGCAGGGGTCTTGGAATATTGATAAATCATAGGGCCAGTTTTGACGACATGTTCAAGATATTCACTAAAAGCTGGTAAGTCTTGATACGCGCGCAAAATAGTATCGGATCTAGTATTAGTAGTGATAACAATTTTAGCACTAACACAATCTACAAGGCAGCGTTATCCCAATTACTTATTTTTAGACTGTCAACAATAGCTAGACGTCAGCCAAGGAAATACCTGTATCATTAACGGTGGTACCCTTTTCTGTTAACAAAACACTCAAGCTTTGAGTAGCTAACTCATGGTATCTATGATGTTGGTACTCGACTTAGGAGCTTCTCAATCGTTAGAAATTTGCATGTTTTTCTCCATATATTCAACCCCAAGTGTCCCAGATTCCTAATGACAAAAAGTATTATATTTGTTGGAGTGAAAATAGTACAATTCCTCAAATATTCATGGTTATTGTGAATTCGTTACGATCTTGAAGACTAGCAGATTCATAACGCTATTGTCAAAGTACTTATCGTCCCATTGCTCGTGTAATAGAAACTTAACTCCCTTCAATCACAATTTTACATCTACTCGGTTCACTATTCGAGACAAAACGTCACGTAGGCGGCTACATCATATTACCACAAACACTGATACGTGATTTTGCGTATGCCTTGCCTGCAACAAACTGCGCCGCCGCTAGACTACTTAGGATCAATTAACTTCTTCTCTTTCTTCTATTACACTGCTGTGACCTAACTCGGACCTAAATATTTATGTTAAAACGATGTTGAGGTCAGCATGCCGTTCTTTCTCTGTCACATCTATGGTGAACATGCGGTTAATACTGGATCGAGATGAGAAACTTTTCAGCATTTCCTAAAGCTCTTGGCTTCGGCTCCGTTCTTGTTGCAATATTATTAAGGAAAATTCCTGTGATTAGGCAAGTGGTGATAAACGTGGTAGAACATGCATTCAACACAAGTAAGTTCTATAGGAGTGTGGGAAAGCATGAGCGTGCCAAACCAGACATTCCAATTGCAAAAGTATGCAGGATATATTTACAACTATATCGAGTACCACCAAATTAAATGTTCCATAGTTGAGACAAGAAGGAATGTGGCATCTTTGTCACCTGCAGCAGTGAAAAGTCCGAGATATCAAGGTTTCAAGGAGCAGGAATGAATGAACTATATTAAAGTAGTCCACTAGATTAGAAAACGATGTTTCAGCTAAGTTCCACAAATGTGGCAGTACCAATTAAATTGATTTCAGAGAACTGTGTAATGGTGTCCCAGATAATCAACTGTAGACACGACGAATAATTTCCCGTTGCACAAGTAGCAGTTTTCATAGAATAAATAAAAGGCGTGAAAATGTTCTTTCATAGTATTCTTGAGGACTGTCAAACCAAAACTGTTTTACAAAATTTCACGCTTTCAATCTCTTGCCTTACTTCACACCTTCCCAATTATGATTACGAATGAAATATACTATCAGCAATCTAACAGTGGAACACACTGAGAGAGTGGTCTTTCTAAAAATTATATGCTCAATCGGGACAGAAATGTTGGAATATTCATTCACTCGTGAGCACAGCAGTCTAACAGACAGCAGCGGGCGCCAAGGCTTGAAGTGTAGTGAAACAATACTCATAATAGTTGAGCTATCCTGTTAATTTAAAGAAATCTCGCTCACACTAAATATCCCTTGAGGACTACACATTTCCAATTACGGCCAAATGCTTCAGCGATCTAGGCTATAATATCAATCATTTATATCTCTGTGACTGAATAAATAAACCTTCAGCGTGCAATTCGAATTTCTGGAGGCTTGTTGGGCTTTTACCTCAAGTCGTTTACAAAGGTCCGCTTGTTTTTTGCCATATAACTCAATCAAACTCATGGGCCCCGGAGGCGGCAGCACACAAGCGTCACCCTACGTGCTCGCGACGGAGACCCTTGGAATCTCGGCGGCGGCGAACATCATCTACACACTCATCTCGCACTCGGGGACGTCGGTCGCGACGTCAGCGCAACTCTATACACGGCACAAGTTGCAAATCGCCTACCACTAGCTCTTCAACGCCAACTACATCCCGTGCAACTCGGCGATCTCCACCAGCTTCGACTATCGTCAATCAGAACCGCCCCCGGCCATCGCCGGTGAATTCTGGCAAATCAATCCCAAAGGGCAGAGCATATCAGTTGGCTCATTGCACAGAGCCAGGGCCACCTACTTGGAATCCGCATTGAAAAGTGAACTCATTAGTAACCATAATGGGAAGGTAGGAAGCTAGGATATTGATGGCTCGATAGTATTTGAAAAACAATTCGTAGGATTGTTAGTTCTAAAGAACAATATATACCGATATCTCACTCCCATTATATAATCTATGAAAACAACAACATCTACCGGAGGGAAATACTCCCCTAGTCTACACTGTATTACCAGAGACCCCACATGGACCTCTGGAGCCTTATAAACAATTAATACTGCGGCCACAAGTGTGACTGAATCATTTCCTCTGCCACATCTGTGGACTTAACTGAAACATCTTTCCTAATCCAGTGGACTCATTTAGGTCAATCATACCTGCTAGTTCTAAGCCGTGATATGTCAGCCCTCATCCGCGCTTCCGAAGCTTCCCGACGAGCAGCGAAGCGACCCTCACATCCCCGCCCGCCCACAACGACCGGTTACCGCTGAGACCAGCTACGTGGAGTTTCATCTCAGCGGCGACTACTCGCACTCAGACGACATCGCCGAGCTCACCGAAAGGGTCATAGGCGCAAGCGACAACAAGCGCCACGAGGCCGAGGCGGCTCCGCCAGTAAACGACGATTTCTTCAGCACCGCCACCAACTGGAAGCATGAAGACCATCACCGAGCTCGACTACTAAGACAAGAAGAGCAAGCTTGAGATCGAGTCCCACCTCAACGTCGATGCGTTCACTATTGCAGGTGACCTTGTGCCGCAACCCTTGTTGTCACAACTATGGTGAACATCGTTTGGTGGTACTTAGTATGGTTGAAAATCGACCCTGCATATTTGTCCAGATGCACAATCTATGGTTTAACAACCTCTATTTTCCCACACTCCGATAGGACTTACTTGTGCTGAAAGTATATTTTAGCGGGTTAATCAATCCTTGACCAATCATAGGAGATATTCATCATTAATACTTATGCAAATATCACCGTTCATTCAATCAGTAGCTACTAGTTATTAATATTTCAACAATTCGCGCACCTCAATCAGCCCGGAGGTTCTCTGCAATACCACCGTGTGCTAGACCGAAGAAGACATCTGCGACGTTCAGTTCGCCCGTTGGCCCGACTTTGGTGTGCGACTCGACTTTCCCGCCAACTTGGCCATCATCTACTTCAAGTACTTCTGGTTCTACAACTGCTGCCACAGTTGTATTCTCCTAAACCGGCAGAACCTACGTCAGCTTATCTGTCACTTAATTTATTGGACCTAAACGCTACACCCACTTGACAGAAGGTGCTAACATCGGCGCCTCAACTATTTGCATATCAGTTGACACCACCCGCTACGAGTCGCCAGCGCAAGTAATACAGAGTGCACCAGATACTGCGATAAGCATCATTGACAATGCAGTCCACTCTGACACTATATAGCATCCTTCCGTCATTAATGCCTACTCAGTTCTGCAACGAGCAAAACTCTGTAGATACTGATGAGCGTATGCCACGTTCACGATACGGTGAATTCAGATTAGTTCACCAGCGACAACTATGAGGCCAAGAACCTGATATATTTCCTAAGCAACCATACTTATCTGAATGTGTGCTGCGCAATTTGCCAATATAGTCGTAAACAACTTTAGAACTATCACACCTGCTTCAATCAGACATAGGAGCATTTCGGTTGCGACCAAAATTGATTTCTGTCTCATTTATTAATATGAATGTGCCAGGCCATGGCAATTATTGACCAGCTGAGGAATCCAAGCTAGGATAATTATGATGCCAACACGTTGCCCATATGAGGGTTATGCTAAAGAATTCGTATGGAATATGGAACGTTATTAGACGAAGATTGATGAGCGAACCCACTTCACTATACGTATATTTGTTAGAATAGGCACATGTATTACCCCTGTGAGTCGAGAAATTGTGAGACAAGTTCGTCACTCATTGATTATGTTGAGACCAGACGACTACTACAAGTTCACTTGCTGCACAAGTGAATCTTGTCGAGATATTCGTTGGAATATTAATATGGAATGTTCCTGTATTCGACAAGTTGTGTGATAAGAGCGTTACTGCTATGTGTCTGTGTTGAAATATTAATATGGAAAATTCCTATATTAGACGAGTTGTGTGACAAGTACGTTACTATGATGTATCTGTTGAGTACAGATGGATAGTATACGTACGCATGTCGTTCAAGTAACTCTGGTGTGGTGTCCAAGAGGAGTTAATGACCTGATTTGTATGAATCAGTTGAAGAGATGTTCTAGGTAAGTCCACGTATGTGGAGGAAGTCCACGTATGTGGAGGAAGTCCACATGAGTGGCGGCAGCATTTGATAAGTCCACAAATGTGGCAGCAGTATGATTTACTGATAAGGCTTCAGAGGACCCTGTATTGGTGTCTCTGATAATAAAGTGTAGCCAAGACCGAAGGAGTTACACTCTGTGGAAGTGGTAGCGTTCGTAGAAAATATAAAAGAAGCGAAATATCCCTTTATATGATTCTTGAGAAGCTAACTGTCCTAATTATTGTTTACTACACTTTAAGCCTTGGAGACCCCTGCCGTCAGTTTGGATAACTGTGGTCACTAGAGGATCAATATTCTAACACTTCTTATCAGAGGTCGTAAGAGTTCTAGATTAGCCTCAGGAAGCGTGTGTTTTGGCTACGGGAATATGGAGTGTCCAACATCGAGAAGTTGCGATGTGATTAGATAAGGCTTCAAAATTGTAGTGCTCTTCTGGAGTGATCTTCGAGAAGAAACAAAAGCTGACAATTGTTTTACTCGTCGAAAGCCTTCAAAACTCTAACTGCTACCTTCTTTGATTATCATGTTCACGGATATGAAATGAAGGAAGCTATGCTCACTCGCAAAAGATATATTTCTCGTTGAAATATTGCGACAGTGAGTTTCTATTTGGGGATTCCCATAGATTTTGCGTATTACTCCACAGATTGTTTTCTCGATCTTAGAACCAGGCAGTTGCTTTCCTAAGACGAAACAAACTGAGATAACAATACTAGGTTTTTGTTCAGCCGTTGTTGCGCTCTTCTGTAGATAGACATTTTTGTAAATTTTGTGAGAAGTACATACTCTACTTTGATAAGAAGACAATCGAAGTACTCAGAGCTCAGATTGTCGGCGAAGCTTTATTCGTTTTCGCTTAGGACGCTAATACAGATATGCATGCCGCCCTTTATTCTTCTATGCCTATTTTTGAAATATTTGCCAGTGCCGGTTTATTCCTAAATCAAGGACCTTGGGGATGCGTACGAGTTGCTTTGCTTCATTATTTTGTGTTTCCAAGGGAATCGCCTTTTGTAAACGGAGCATTTCGGCGTGTCTTGAACTATCGACCGTGACTTTGGAAGTTCATGAGTAAATTATTTCCGTTTTAGGGTAATGGCCGGGAATCTCAACTAGGTAGTCTGACTTCCAACCTTTTGTTTTTCGCAACTGGATCTACTGCCCCTCGATCAATATGTAATCGCCAGCCTATCGAGTGTTGGAGTTGCAATACTTCTGTTCACAATGAACCTAATTATACTCATCTCCTGAAAAGAAGGGCGAAACAACGTTCTGCCGAGTCCTCGATCTATGAGGGAGAAGTGACTATTAATCGATCTTGAGGTTATTGATGGCTTCACTTATTTCTTTGATTCTGGGTTTAATGTGCGCATGACCAATGACAATCTGGATTTTCGTGTCATATGTAACATTATATATGTTCATGAGTTAGCTACTCAAAGCTTGAGAGTTCTGTTAACAGAAAAAGGGTACCGCATTAATGATACAAGTATTTCTCTGGCTGACGTTTAGCTGTTGTTGACAGTCTAAAAATAAGTAATTGTGAGAACGCTGCCTTGTAGATTGTGTAAACAAGTGTTGAGGTTGTCTCTGAATTTCGGAAGTCCTGGCTTGTATTTCAAAGACTTTAAGAATATAATATTTCTTTAATTGTCAAAGTACTGTTTCATATACTCCCTTTTCTTGAAGTTGTATCATCTTACATCTCTCCTTATACTTATATTCATGATGCTACTCTGCTGGCCTTTCTTGAACTCAATTGTTCATGAGCACACAAAAATAGTGTCGAATGCCTACGCGAGCATTTAGTTCTTATATGAAACCAAGGTACTGTTGAATTTTTTTGCAAACCCTTGAAAGGAGAAGGTTGAATTCCAGGTAGTTATGTCAATGTTTTTATGAAAGACTCGGCTAAGTTGAATTGATACATAAGCATTTTTTCATTAAAAATCCATGCACATTTTCGCCAAAATTACACTAAAAATGTTGAAAAATGTTGCTTTAGTTGCAAAACGTTAGTTTATTGACGGTACGTGTTCCTGTTTTCAGCAAGTTTCTAAATCAATTTGTTGATAATTGGACTGGATTACTGTTCTAATCATAACTTTCGTCAATCGTTGTATACGTAGAATTTAGTCGATGAATAAGGGTTGAATATAAAATGATTCGGTAATATACGTATGTTATTTATTACGTTCACACCATCCAACTTGAAAATAATTTTAAGTGGCTATGCTTTGAACTTGGCCCATCCATTCCGAAAGAAAAATCTCTATAGTACCAAAAGCTGCCGATGATGAGAACATATGCGATAGAATACACAGATGCTGTCACATAGTTATTGGCCTTCTTGTACACAAGCAGCTCGAGAATGAAACCAGCCATGAATATAGCAAAATATAAAGCAGGCACATAATGATGCAAGTACTTCACTCTTCCCATCAATATGAAAGGCACGTAATGGAGGATCCAACCCAAGAATGGGAGAATCCCTTGACTCAAGAACGTATTCCAGTTTTCACCTAAAATATCAAATCTATCTTTCCGACGTTGCAACCTGAAAACGATCACTATCACATAAGGTATGTAAAGCAAAATTGAAATGGTAGAAAAGAACGTAACAAATGGATTGCCCATCAAAAAGTACTTAACGTCATCCGCACTCCAGGAACACATCCGCAATCCAGTATTCAAAATTGGCCACTCCCACCATTCTGAGCTGAGTTTGTCAAATTTATCTGGATCTGGTATCAAGGCGTTATTTGACGCCATCATTCCATAGTTGAGTAGAATAAATTCCTTCCAGAAATTAGGAGTCGGAGCAACGTATTCTATTGTCGGTTGAGGAAGCTTATCATTTGAATGATCTTCGATATTCCACCAAGAACCCTTGTCTTTTGCTAATACTGAATACTTACAGACGACTTCTCCCTGATTGAAACCCCATGCTGGATATGAAATACCAGAAGTTGCGAGATAGCAGCCAAGGACTTTATGTCTTAATCTGAAGTTCGTTGAGATGGGGTGAACTTCGTCTGCGTTTTCATTTTGAAAATCTTTCGAGGGTGACTTTTCTTGAGTTTGTATTTCAATGACCCACTCGTCCTTTTCATCGCTATGTTCCATTTCAGCATAACAAGATACTTCATAGTTAGATTTCAGAACTGGCGCATTGATTTTGTGCGAGTGTAATAAACATCCTGTGAATTTGTGGACCAATCGGATAGTATCACCATTTTTAATCAATTGTTTGTAAGTACTCTCAGTTTCAGTAGCGGTATCGTTATCTTCGGGTTCCAAAATAGCCAGTTTTCCAGTGAGACCCGTGGCTAAATCAAAGTCGATTAGAAATTCATTGTTTTCATCTTTAAAACCGTATGTTGTAACTTGCTGTTGTTGTGAACCCTCCGGGTATGCATGTGCGTGCGAATGAAGTAAATTCGGAGATAATCCCTGGGATCTTAAGGTGACTAAGGAACCATAAGCAACTGAACGAGGTCCATTTTTCAAAGTATTGCCTTTCAAGGTTGCTTGTAACAAAGTCGAAATCGATCCATCTCCTGGACCAGATTCATTTAAAACGTTGAAATGAATCTTGAAACAAGTGGAATAGATAATGAAAGGAACAAGTATCAATGTTACAATTCTTGTTAACCATTCGGCGACGTAGGATGCGGTCGATATCGTATTCGTAGATACAACCTGATAGA
Organism: Suhomyces caryicola; assembly: GCA_030568635.1. NCBI lineage: Eukaryota > Fungi > Ascomycota > Pichiomycetes > Serinales > Debaryomycetaceae > Suhomyces > Suhomyces caryicola. The sequence goes on along the minus strand of JAJMGG010000006.1, from coordinate 392,719 downwards.
ATTTGATCGAAAGGTCGTATACGATGTATAGTCCGAATAGCACTGTCACAAACAAACCGACCCACTTTACTGAACAGACACAACCAATAGAGAATCCACTGATGAATAGCCATTTGAGTCCCTGAAAGGAAAGTAGCTTTTTCTTCACTCTAAGTATATGAATGTTAATAAGACAGTAGTACACCAAGACTGTGAAAAATAGAAGCATGGAGTCTAGTAAGATGAACTTGGAAAGGGTGAGTGAAAGCATTTCGAAAACCACCAGGAGCGATATAAACCAAACAGTAGGCTGACTGAATCCAAGCAATAGCGCAGTTTTGTATGCCAAAGGAGTGCAAAGAATCCCAAATGCACAATTGAAGCTCCTCATGAGAAGGTAGTTACAATCATCAGGATAGACCTGTCCACTTCCAAACTCAAATGACCCGTCGTAGTTGGCTAGATAGCCCGAAAGACCTACCAACAACTTTCCTAATGGAGGATGCACATCGAAGTAGAACTCATGCTGGAGATAATGGGAGCCAAACTTTCCGAAATGGGCCTCATCCCACACCACTATGTTCGAAACATTGATACGGTATAATCTGACTGCTGCTGAGAGTGCAGTCAATAACAATGGACTAATGTACTTGATGTAGATTGAAGTTTCATTTTTCGAGGCGGTGTCTTTGATGTTGAGTGAATTTGTTTTGTCGATGATTTCGTTCAAGTCAGGATCTTCGTTATCTTCTGCCAGTTCTAGGTCATGTTGACGATATCTCAAGTGAGAATCTGACCAGTCATTGGTAGAATAGCCAGACGCAAATCTCGAATCAGCCATGGTCAAGTGGTTACTCTCCGTCGCGTTGAACAGTTGAAAATTGAATAGCACTTAAAACCTGTATTAATGAGTATTGCAGGTTAGGCGATATTCATCAGACACTACCGAGAAAACAAAATGTAACATCGAGCGAGGATGCGCATCCGAGCTTCACTCACACATGTTTCATCTCTGTTCCTAGCATCGTAATAAGACTCGTCATGAACCAAAGCCCTGCGATTGCTCGAGACACCACATAGATGACGAGACTACTCGGTTTAAATAATATCGAGACGGTTCGCTTCTTTTATTTCCGGGAGCAAATCTTTGCGTGAGACTCGTAATATTTGAAGTATGCCGTGTATCCATCGAAGAGGTTGCGCTCTATATTCGAATACCGAAACAGCCAAAGTCTACCCTCAAAAAGAAAATAATGTCAGTGCGTTGACTTATTTTGAGCGCCTACTATTTGAAAGCAGCCTACGAAGGACCCTATTAAGATGAGCATGGTCTTGGCTGCTTCTACGCAGTACTCCTCACTGCTAGGTTTCAAGAATAGAATTAGAGTTATAGACGGCGCGCTCAGAATTTGATGGGAGACCTGAAATGAGAAAGTGCAATTACGCGACACAGAGGAAGAATCAAGTGGGCTTCTCATAGTTTGTTTATCGACGTGTTTACGAGTAACGTGTATCTTAGAAAAATAAGGGAGTAAAGGTCCCATGAAAGCACGCGCTACCGTGACAAAAGACCTTCAAAAAATGCATCTCACAATTAGTTGTTTACCTACGATCCAGGTGACGGGTTCAAAACGTGCATCCAAAGTGAAGTACGATAAGCTCTTTTGGTGACCAACGCGTGGGTTGTCTCCGTTCCCAAAGAGCGCGTTTGCCAGACATCCGTATCTCCAACTGTGTACATATGCACGAGATGGTATTCTTAATGGTTAGGATACCCATATCATCGTGAGAAAAGACATTGTACGGATGCGAATATTTTTTGGGCCACATTATAGGGTTCAAAATGAGCACAATTATTAGTCCTCTCATTCCAATAAACGTTGTCTGCGCCAGAGATGAGGAGATTACAATGCGCAATCCACCTATCGGGACGATGTAGTTGACCATGTCGCCTTAGTTGAACGTACCTCGCGTCGGATAAGCCCCGAAGATTGCTCTTCCCATATCTAGCTACGTTCGGCAGACTATGGAAGGTTCAATCGGACAGTGGCCACACTTCGTGTTTTTGTATTGTCAAATCTAATTTTGGATCAAAACAATCTCTTGGTCTGATCATGTGAACGTAAGACATTGTTTGTGTAATCCGAGAATTGGTCCTTATACTTTCTACCGGGAAGACTCTGAAGTAATATTTCTGTATCCCTACTCTTCTTGAAGGCATAGGAGCTTCCCTAGTGTTACACCGCTACTCCTTAACTCTTTACTAAGGTTTCCCCTTAGTTTTACCAAACACTCAGATGTTGACCATATCTCGCATGAAGTTGAAGTTGTTGGCAATCCTTCTGTGCTTCGTAATCGCTACCATTACGCTTTTCAACGCCCAAACTGTATACGAGTCGAACATTAACTTCAACAGCGATGACATTACCGTGTCTTTGAAGAAGATCAAGCCCAAGGTGCCGCAGCTAAAGCCCATTCCGTCCATTCTTGGAGAACCAACTCTTGGAATCGTGAAGGCCGGGCCAGTTCAGGAGTTTTGGAATCGTGTGTTTTCGATTTTTGACCAGAATAGATTCAACATATCCCAAGCAGAAAATGGAGAACCAATAAGATACATTGAGCAGGTTTATAGAGGTCAGGGCGTACCAACTTGCAAAGAAGCCCTCATTTCGAAAGCATACTTGACTCAGGAAACACACGATGAAATGAAACTCAAGCATTCGGCAGTTTTGAAACAGTTGCCCAGCACCTTGCACTCGTCGACTTACAAGAAGAACTCCCGAGGTGTTGTTCTTATCGGCGGAGGATGGTTTTCATGGCTTTCATATTTGTCTATCGTTGCCCTTCGTGAAACTGGGTCCAAGTTGCCAGTAGAGTTGATTTTGCCAACATTTAGGGATTATGAGAACGAGTATGAATTCTGCGAGAAAGTCTTACCCAAGATAGGAGCTTCTTGTGTAATTGTTTCAGAAAGACTTGGAACTGCAGTCACGAAGAACTGGCAATTTGGCAGTTACCAATTCAAAGCATTGGCCATCATGACTTCTTCATTCCAACACGTCATTTTGCTTGATTCAGATAACGTTTTAGTCAGAAACCCGGAGCATATTTTTGACTCGAGCGTGTACAAGCATCATGGACTCATCACTTGGCCCGATTATTGGAAACGGACCATCTCCCCGTTCTTCTATAGCGTGGCGGGAATCAAAGTCACGGAAAATTTGAGAGCCAGATACGATAGATATCCTCTCATCACTCCTCAAGAAGTGAACGTCACCGAGCAGCTCAACGTTCCATACCATGACTTACAGGGAGCAGTCCCAGACTTGTCCACCGAATCTGGACAGTTGATTGTCAACAAGAAGACACATGGCAAATCCCTCTTGGTGGCCCTCTACTATAATGTGTTTGGACCAAGCTACTTTTATAAGTTGTTTTCGCTTGGTGAGTTGGGCGAAGGCGATAAAGACACTTTTGTGACCGCCGCCGTTGTTACCGGCGAATCGTTTTATCAAGTCAAGTCATTCATTCAGACCTTGGGATACAATGACGAAAAATCCTTTCACGGGCTTGCAATGGGTCAGAAGGACCCAATCATAGATTATGACGTTTTCAACATCGAGCGCAAAAACTTGCTGCGGACGTATCTCAAGGACGACCTTTCCATGAACCAACAAGTTTCAGTATTGAAGGAACTCGATGACTCTCGCTTCAGTTCCCAAAACAGCATTCCATTATTTGCTGTTCATTGCAATGTTCAAAAGATCAATCCGGTGGATTACATGCAAAATAAAGATTACTATGACAAGAAAGAACACAGACTAAAAGTGAGAATGTTTAGTGGCTTGAAATATCTCACAAACTCGGATAATCCGCAAGAAGTCGACTTCGAATGGAAAAGATGGTCTTTGATTGATAAAATCTTATGCAAGGACAAGGTTCATTTCGAGACTTTCGAGCACGCCGATATGCCAACCGTGTGCCTGTTCATCAACAACACGGTTCACTGGTTGGCAGAGAACTAATTCTTTTTCTGTAACATTACAATACTTACACTTTCCATAATTAAATCGCATATATTAGCCATCCGAAAAAACCTGTACTGTTAACCAAATATTAAAAAAGAACTAAAATCAAGCAATAAAATAGAAACAAAGCTTTAACGTAGGGGGTACTTCGTTGCTCCTTACCACTATATTGCTGCAAGCGCCAACCCAAATGTAGTCAGTCCCTTCAAAAAGATAAAAATGGGAACGTGCCATACATGAGCCATCGGCATTGAGGTCACGGATTGAGTTCGAATGGTCATAGTACAGAAAACGGATATATCATTCTGAAGTTGAGTTACATCAACTCAAGCTTCTTCTTTAGAACGGATAACCGGTTTCCAATACTTACGATAAACTTCTCAACCATGATCTTGTCTTCGGAATCCAATCTTTCTTCCTCCGTACTGTTATCAGAATCATCATCCAACAAAGATTCCAACATCCAAACTGCAGTGCTATAAGCCAATTCACATCCTTTCAAATCCTCTTTCACCAACTCATTGACTGCAGCATTTCTCGACATCTCCAAAGCTCTGTCAAAGATTAATTTTTCCGCAATGACTTTAGACGTTCCACTCTTGCTTGGATCCATGTAGTTCAATGAAGATGTTGGACTAACATTTTCTAAATCAGTTTCTTTCAAAATAGCAGAATTAGCTTCTTGTAGTCTCAACCTGATGAATTCTGCTTTTTCCAAACATTCATTGAACTTTTCTCTGATCCATTGTACTAATTCGTTGATCCGAACCGAATTATAAGTACTACCTCTGCTGTTTTCACCATACTGCCCTTGAGCATCATTTTGACAATTCTGCTCCTCAAACTGGTTGTACCACCAATCACTAGCGACGGCCATTCCTTTTGCCAAGGCTGACAAAGTTTTCACATATAATACTACACCTTCCTCGCTTATGGCCTTCACCATTTTTGGTGGAAGCGTGTCGTTCTGGTGCAACAAGTCATCGTCGAGTCCATCAGACCACGGTGGGCTCGGAATCAATTGACTGAACTTCACGTCCGCGAATAGGTTTATTGCATGTGCCTTTGTTGCTATTGTTTCAAGCTTATTCAAAACGAATTCGTCAGGACTCATTGAAGATCCAACTGCTCCACCCATTCCTTGTGACATTGTTTGTGAAGTAGGGATGTTCAATCTTTGAAGAAGTAGGTGATTCGTGAAGTTAGGGCTTGCCATAACCGTCGAAAATGTGTTATTTGCCAGAGTCGGAGTCAAGGACAACTTATCCTTCGAGCCCTCAAGGTTTTGCATAGCATTATTATTGTTGTTGAGACCAAACAATCTATTGGAAGCTAATCCAATTGCTTTACTGAGGGCGTTAGATGGTGAGATCGAAATGGAAATTCGTCTGTCTGTGAAACTTGGTCGTCTTGGATTATTCGATGAATTAGATCTCAGTGAGGGTCTTCTGTTGCTTGGTGAGACCTTATTGATTGCTGTACCTTCTCCACTTGAAGTAGAATTTGACAGAGAGCGACGTGGATTAATAGCCACTACCCCACTTCCAGCATGGGCCAATTCATCTGCTATTGCATTCACCTCAACCGCTCTCTTTTCTACAACAACGTATCCTTTCTCCAAGAAGTTTTCATCTCTGACAGGCTTTGAATCCTTTGCTTTATCTTTCTTGGCATGGATAGAATCGGAGACGTTTTCTGGATCAGGACTGTTCTTGTTGATGATCTCCTTGATTGCCTCATCTCTTTCTGATGGTAAGTCCCTAGAAGTCAATGGCTCTCTAGTTACTTCAACTCTAAGTGGGGATTTAGGGGAAAGGAGTTGCAACTCCTTTTCCGGGGTTCCTTGCGTTTTAGGCGAAGGAGTGAAATTATTGATGTGGTTGTTATATTGCGATTGTTGACTTGGTTTGATTGGAGAAATGTACTCACTGATGAATAGGTTCTCATCCATTTCTGAAGTTTCCAAAGGCATATCGTTTCCCTCTAAATCCGAGCTTATCATTGGATCTTGGAAGAATTCATTGAATGAGACTCTCTCTGTGGGATTGTACTTCAACAAAGATCTTATCAAATCCTTCAAAGGTTCCGGAACTTGGGCTGAGGAGGGAAACTTTATCCTGTCATGCGCTTTCTCAATATTCTTCAACAATTCAATATGATTACCAGCTTTGAAAGGCGGTTTACCAACACTCATTTCGTAGAGCACCGCACCAACAGACCACAAGTCAGCTTTGGCATTGTATTTCTCGTATCTCAATATCTCTGGAGCCATGTACAAGGGAGATCCACACAAGGTTTCCGCCATCGAGGTCGATGGTAAGAAACGAGCGAATCCAAAGTCTGCAATCTTCAAGAGAGGGAGTTCCCACAATCCAACAAAATTTCCTGCTATGAAATCACTCTTGGAGTGAACTGGAGGACAAAGCAATAAGTTTTGAGGCTTGATATCCCTATGAACTAAACTTTTATCTCTCAAAAATTCCAAAGCAGATGATAATTGCTTCAAAAAGTGACGAACAATTTTTTCATTCAATCCATGTGAACCTTCAGGTGACGGATACCTCTCCAACAAGGACGAGATCACTGGATGAGTCCTAGTTAGCTGATCTCTTCTTCTGATGAAATAGGACAAGTCTCCCATCGAACAATAGTCCATTACTAAATGAAAATGTGTGGCGGTTTGATAGTAGTCAAGCAAACCGACGATGTGTGGGTGTTTCATGGTCTTGAGAATGGAGACTTCAATTTCCAAGTTTTCAATCAATTTCTTGGATTTCAACTTGGACCTGACCACCGACTTTATTGCTACCGACTTGTGTGTCTTGTTGTTTATGCATTTGTAAACTGTGGCGAATGATCCTCTTCCAATTTCTGGGCCAATGGTGTACACGCCTATGTTCTCATGATGGGACCTCGAAGACGAAGATGGAGTGATATGCGAGGAACTCATTCGAATTGGTGATCAACGTTTTTGATATATAATTTTTTTGGATTTTTGCTTGCCTTTATATTACACCGAAATGTGCAATGAGTATTCTGTTCTGGAGAAGTGAGAATCCGTGAAGTTCCTCGACTCAGATGCGGAACAACTGGTTGACTGTTGTACTTTGTTGGAATGAAAGGGGATCTGTGTTGATTTTGTAAATGGAATAGGCGCCAAGGGGATATACTAAATTTACGCTGCTCGTGTGTCTTCACGTATCCTATTCGTTAGGATAGCCGGAAAAATGAGGTATGGGGTCAACCCGATTGCAAGAGTGATCTGATAGTTAGGCAATAACAGCAGAATCACCTATTAGGAGTGGATGACGTGGAAGATGTTTCGAGGTGTGATTGATTTGTATGACAGGTTGGCGCTCCTTAATTGAGTAGGAGCCGGAAAAAGAACTAAACAGCTCGATAGAGCCTAATTAGAATAGTCAAAGACAAAAGGACGTCTGTGACTCAACCTCAACTCTTGTTGAAGACGAAGGAACGGAATCTATTATTCGTTGTAGACTGAAGGGGAGGATAATAATGCACACTCCTCACCAAATAGTGGGGCAAACAATTAACTATGGGTAGTTTGCAGTAGAACTAACCAAGGGCTGAGCGAGGCGATTTGGTTAGTGTGCAATTAATGTGAGGACCTTTAGAGCGAAGTAGACACCTGCAACGACGTTTGTCTGAGTCACGAGTAGATGGATGGAACAAAAACTCGTTTGAATGATCACCCCTTTGATTTACAAATGAGTAATGTAATGATCAGAATAGTCTTATCTTGATCAAGGGTGCGTAATATTTGCTAGGCTATGACTCCTTAACGTGACAAGCGACAAAAGAAAAGACGGGGAGAGACTCAAAAGAGAGACAGACTAGACGCGAATTCGGACCACGACTGTAGGCAACAGTTGTGACCCAAACGTTCGCGCCACCTCGTGTGACGCCACCCATCACCCCGAAAGCGCCACTATCCGCGACGTCGCATTTGCAACACTAAATTTGCGACACTTATTTGCGACACTGATTTGCGACACGATCTCTCACAAACCGTAGACACATCGTAGATTGCTACAGCGGCTCGGGATCTACGAAAACCAATACCCAAATTTATCTGTTGCCCACACCACAATCTTCCGTTACAACCGTATATGTTCGAGTCTTTAGTTTCCAACATCTTAAATCGGTTTCTCGGATCGTACATCGAGAACTTCGATCCAAAACAATTGAATATTGGAATCTGGAGTGGAGATGTCAAGTTACGCAACCTCAAGTTGAAGAAAGAGTCCTTGGACAAGTTCAACTTACCAATCGATGTCAAGTTTGGCTATTTGGGAGAGTTGACTTTGCAGATACCTTGGTCGAATCTCAAGTCCAAGCCTGTCAGAGTGATAATCGAGGATGTCTACCTCTTAGCATCCCCCATAATTATAGAAGAGTTCGACTTGGAGGAGGAAAGAAAGAGAGAATTGGCTTCCAAGAAGGAAAAGTTGGATGACTTGGAAACCCTTCACGCAACGGTTGCCCAGAATCAAAAGCTCTCAGATGATTTATCGACCAATGAATCGTTCACAGAGTCGTTGGTCGCCAAGATTGTGGATAATCTACAGATTACCATCAAGAATATTCACGTCAGATATGAAGATGACACTATTTTGACCGAAACTCCATACTCGGTAGGATTGACCTTAAACGAGTTGTCTGCCGTGTCAACTGATGAATCATGGGTGCCAAGTTTCATTTCCATTACTCAACAATTCACTAGAAAATTGCTTACACTTAAAAACTTGAGTTGTTACATGAATACAGGATCAACTACGATATACACCGATGACCATGACGAACTTTTGAAAACGTTCAAGGACACAATCATCACTGATGACAATGCGGGCGATAACATTCAATTCTTGCTCAAGCCAGTAAGTGGTTCCGGACAAGTAACTGTCCACAAGGCGGGTACAACCGAAGGAGTTCCACACATCAAAGCAGAACTCTTCTTCAAAGAGTTTGTTCTCGAGTTAGACTCCCAACAATATCACGACCTTCTTTGGACTGCTTCCAAATTCCACTGGTACACTAAGACCCAGGCATTCAGAAAGTTCAGACCAAAGGTCTCGGTTGAGGAAGATCCAAAAGAATGGTTTCGATATGCCGCAAGATCCATTTTGGAAAAGGTGCACGAGAAGAACTATAAATGGAGTTGGGCTTATTTTGAAAAACGAATGGAGCAAAAGAGATCTTATATCAAGCTTTGGAAAGACAAGTTACTCAAGGAGAGTACTTTCAGCAGCGAACAATTAGAAGAATTGAATGAATTGGAAGAAGTTCTTTCTTTCGAGGACATTCGATTTTACAGATCTTTATCCAGAAGTGAAATCAGAAAGGAAAATAGAGAAGCACTTAGTAACAAACCGGCCAACAAATCTAACGCAAACGACTCTGAAAATAAAGGGGGCTGGATGTCTTATATTTGGGGCAGTGGGAAAAAGTCAAATGAGACCGAAGAGTCCAAATTGGATGATAAAGAGGATATGGACTTGAACTTGTCTGAAGATCAAAGAAAGGCATTGTATGATGCCATTGAGTATGACGATCAACAAGAATTAATAAACTCAATTGATGTTCCCAGAGATAGAGTTACCCTAGAAGTTCAGGCATCTTTGGAAAGAGGTGGAATTTGCATCAAGAATAAAGATCTGTCAAGTTTAGCTGAGGTGATATTCGAAGGCTGTACTACACAATTCTATCAAAGACCAGATTCATTCTTGGCTAAATTTCAATTGCAAGAGTTCAGGGTCGAAGATGGTACGGGGTCTACATTATACAAACATATCGTAAGTGTCAAGCAAGTCTCCTCCGGATCGTTCACCCCAAGATCACCTTCACAATCTGATGAGAATGTTGAAACCCATGAGCCATTTTTCCAAGTAGCTTTTGAGCAGAATCCTCTCAACGAAACAGCCGATAGTGTCTTGTTAGGTAAGTTGAAATCCATGACTATCTTTTACAACCCGAAATTTGTGGAAGAAATCATCATGTTTTTCAAACCTCCGAAGATACATCTTGATACTGTTGGAGCCATCATGAATGCTGCTGAAGCTACTATGGAAGGTATCACCGAGCAAACAAGGATTGGTTTGCAATATGCTTTAGAGGAACATAAAACAATCGATGTGAAATTGGATCTTCAGGCCCCATTGATCATTCTTCCCTTGGATCCATCTAATTTCAAGTCACCAGTAGCTATAATTGATGCCGGACATATTAGTGTTATTAGTGATTTGGTGGAGAAATCGAGAATCGCTGAGATCAAGGCCAAAGAAAGCTACACTGGTGAAGACTGGAAGCAGTTAAACACCATGATGTACGATAAGTTCAACCTCCATTTGCAAGATGCACAGTTCTTGGTCGGTCCTAATATCAAGACCACCATGGAGCAACTTCATCAAGAGGAAGCTGGCAAGCGCCCTTTCTTGATTTTGGATAAGTTGAATATTAAATTATTGCTTGGCATATCAATCTTACCAGATGTTCACAACTTGGCTAGATTCAAGATTGGTGGTGAGGTTCCCAAGGTTAATCTTGCTTTCAATGACTTTCAGTACAAAACTATCATGCAATTGGTTGATATTCTTATTCCCAATTTAGACAATTGGGATAGCGATGAATCCAGTATCTTCAATACGTTTGGTACTGGCTCAGAGGAGAAGATCGAAGAATTAGAGGACTCGCTTTATTCCCCGCCCAACTCTCAGTCTACGACTGGCTCCAAACTGAATGCAACATCCAAGGAGAGCAAAATGCTGGATGCTGCAAGTAAGCAGCACATGTTTGAATTTGACCTCGACGTTGGCTTAGTCCATGTTTCGCTTTCTAGATGTGTTGATGGTGTTACTTTAGAGGCAGAACCACTCGTTGACTTGGTTGGGGAAGCATTGGATCTCAAGTTTTTCAAAACTCAGAATGATATGCATTTGGATTTGCTTTTGGGAGATATCAATTTGGTTGATCACATTGAAAGATCAGGAATCAAGGAATTCGAAAACTTGATCTCTTCTAACAAATTTTCAAGCGACTATTCAGTTGAGAAGAAGAACATTTTCAAGTTGGATTTGCTGAGGACAATGAGACTAGTTGAGTTCAATGGAAAGGAGATTGAGGTTTTCGACCAGGATATAAATATGGACATTGCCACAGTCAAGTTCGTTGTGTCCAGAAAATCATACTTGAGTATCTTGAATTTTGTACTCAATACTTTCACAGATCCAAATGCAGAAGCTACCCCAGCAGATGAGTTGAACCATAATGATGCTACGGATGAGGAAGTAGCTCCACAGAAAATCAACGTTAACGTCAACCTTGATAGCATTATTTTGGTTTTGAATGAGGACAGCATGAAAATTGCTACGTTACAATTGAGTACGGCCAACATCAATGTTTTTGTACTTCCTGAAGAATTAGAATTGAATGGTACATTGGGTGCTCTTACGTTACACGATGAGATTAATCAAGGCTCGTCCAGAGATTCAACGATGAGAAGCTTGATTTCTATCGAAGGAAATAACCTTGCAGAATTCAAGTACAAGACATTTGATCCACAAAATAACCCAAATCCATTTAATTCCTTAATCGAATTGAAGACCGGCTCGTTGAGTATAAACTTCGTTGAAAGTGCGTTCAACAGAATCTTTGGCTATTTGAACCAATTTCTCAAGATGAAGGCAGTCTACGATAGAGCGAGAGAAGCAGCTGTGAACCAAGCAAGTCAAATTGATGATGCAAATGGTATCAAATTTGATATCCTTATCAAAGCTCCAAAAATTGTTTTTCCCCGAATCGTGGATGGGTTTGAGAATAAGTTGGACTCGATTACTGCTCATTTAGGAGAAATCTACGCTTCCAACGAGTTCGTTGGAACTGATTCTAAAAAGAGTATAATTATAGCAGGAATTAGAAACATAAGTTTGCTTTCGCATTTCAACTTTGCTCCTCAAGACGTGATTCAAGAATCTGAAATCGTCAACGATTTGGACATTTCTTTTAAGATTGATTATGATGAAGAAATAATCAAAGATAAGCCCACATTCATGGTGAAAAGTCGGATGAGGGAGGTGGATTTGCATTTGACAGAATTGCAATTAAAGTACTTGATTGGTTTAGGAGACTCAATCACGAGAGCATTTGCATTGTCCGATGATCTGGCAACGTCAGAGATGTCTGACATTGAAGAGGATGCAGCCAATGCAAATGCGGTTATAAAGTACAACACTTTAAAGGCCAAAAGCAAAGCTACATTGGCGAAAGAGAGAGAAGCCAGGAAGGCAGTATCTAATATCACCGAAAACGTGCCACTGGATCACAAACAAGTCCAGTTGTTCTTCACATTCCCAAGATTATCACTCACTATTTATAACAAAACTGAAGGAATGGACAAGTTTACTACGAAGAAGCTTGCTTATTTCACATTGAACGGATTGGAATTGGAGGCTGACTTGTTAGAAAGTGGAGACTTCTCCTGTGACATGAAAGTTGACTCTTTTGTTGTTAAAGATGCTAGAGAGGAATCGAAGAGTAAGTTTTTGGAATTAATTCCACCAACCGATGGAACAGAAGCGCAATTTGTTCTCTCTGCAAACTCCGAGACTTCCAATGAAAAGAAAACAGTCACAGTAGTCCTTTCCATGGACCAGCCAAAGATCATTCTTGCCCTTGATTACATTTTCGAATTACAGACATTTTTCGAAAAGGGTCTAGAACAAGAGAAAACAATCGCAGACTTCGATGGCTCCGAAGTGAGCGCCGAAGAACTTCTGACTGGCGAAAGCGGTACTGGTGAGAGTGAAGTGTCTAAGGTAGCTTCGTCCGTTTCTGGTGAGACTTCTTCAAATGCGTTGAATATCAACTACTCAGTCAATATCAAAGAACCGTCTGCCATTTTGCTTGAAGATTCTGCAGCCAGTGATACCTTGGCGGTAGTTTTCAAGGTGGAACAATTGCTTATAACGAGCCAAAATGTTTTATCATTGGCTGCAAATAACGTCGGTATGTTTATTTCGAACATGAACAAGCTCGATAGTCAGCAGTACAGAATCATCGATGATTTCTCGATTTCGTGTGCAGTTGATGATAGAAATTCTTCACCTACCTGCTTTATGACCAACATCCAAGCCTCTATTGATCCAATATTGGTTAGGATTTCATTGAGAGACATTCAGTTTGCTTTGAAAATCTTCAACAACGCCACCGAATTGTACAGCAAGGCACAGGGTAAAGAAATTGAGAGAAACGAAGATGGTGAATATCGTTTCTCCGAAGATTTCAAAAGAAGGTTATCACAATACGCCCCTAGTGTTTTGACGGACATTTCGAACAGATCGAAGAAGCTCAGAGACAAAGAGGAAGAAAGAATCATTGTCAAAGGAGAAGAGTTCAATGCTACCGTTGGCGGGTTTAGATTCGTTTTAATTGGTGACGTTCATGAATTACCTGTCATTGATATGGCCGTGAAACCATTCGAAGCAAAAGCGCTAAATTGGTCCACCGATTTGAGTGCCGAGGTTTACCTCGAGCAATATGTGAATATTTACAACTACTCGAAGTCCGCATGGGAACCTTTGATTGAACCTTGGCCAGTTTCGATCTACGCCTCTAGGACTATGAATCCTAAACCCAGTATCGTTATCGATGTGGTGGCCCGAAAGTTAGCGGAGATTACCGTCACATCTAGGTCTATTGCATTGATTTCCCAGATAACCAATTTGATGAAAGAGGACAAGTTGAAACCAAGAGGTCAAGATAATCCGTATCGTATCATCAATGAGACAGGTTTTGATATTGAAGTATGGCCTGATCACGATGGCGCCGACAAAAGCTCAAGGACTACGATTCAAAATGGACAACAAGTTCCTTGGACGTTTGAGGATTGGAGAAAAATCCGTGAAAACTTGGATACAGATGACAATGTGGGTGTTCTTGGAGTGAGCTTATTAAACTCTCCCTACAACGACATGTCGAAAATTTCAGCAACAAGTGAAGGTGAGGACCTCTTGATGTTGAACCCACCAATTAACGGCGTACATAGCAGACTTGTCTGCGAAATTAAACTTGGCGAAGATAATGTGAAATCAGTATGGTTAAGATCTACGGTTCGTGTGCAGAATGATGCCGATATTGCAATTGCCATCAAATTTATCGGTGATTCCGGATCAAACGAAGGAGGTACAGAAGAAGAATTCGTTATTGAGAGTAAAACTTCCAAGGCTCTTCCAATAGATAAGGTTTACCGAGGAAGAATAAAGCTCAAGCCTGTGATGGATACAGCCTATTCTTGGTCTCAGGAAACTTTGTACTGGAAGGAGATACTCCAAGGAGGGTTATCATTGAAGTGTCCTTCAGTGCAGAAAAGCGATTTCTCCTCATACTACTTCCAGGCAAATGCGGAGTACAACAAAGAAGAGCCTTTGGCTAAAATTTACCCTCACTTGAAGTTGGTAATCTCAGCACCAGTTGAAATAGAAAACTTGTTACCTTTTGATTTCACCTACAGAATTTATGACCAAAGCTTGAAGAGAGATTGGAATGCCAGTATTAAAAAAGGCGTCAAAAGCTATGTGCATGTTGTCAGTTTATCCAACCTCTTGCTTCTCAGTATTGATCCAACAGATTGCGGGTTTGCTAAATCCGAATTTGCCATTATCAATGCTCCATCGACGAGTGAATATAAGAGGGAGAACATTATTACTTTGCGTCACGAAAATGGTCAACTATTGAAACTTCGTATTCATTATCCGAGAAAATCGGGAGATTCAAGCTTGAAAATTAGCGTTTACTCACCATACATTGTTCTTAACCGAACTGGAAAGGATTTGATTATCAGTGAAAACAATAACCAATTACTTTCCAACGGAAAGTCTTCTCTCAAGCCAGTCACCCCCGATATGTTTTCGTTTGACAGACACGAAGATCGTAAGAATAGAGCTGTTTTGAAGACGTCAGACTCATCTTGGTCATCACCAATTAGTTTTGAAGCAATTGGACAATCAACATCGGTCAAAACTCAGATTTCAGGTAAGCAACGAGAAGCAAATTACGGAGTATCGGTTGCTGAAGGCGAAGGTAAGTACATCTTAACAAAAGTCATAACCATATCTCCAAGGTATATTGTTCAAAACTCATTAGATGAAGTGATTCATGTTGTTGAAAATGGTTCAACAGAACCCCTTCACATTGAATCCGGTGAACACGTTCCATTGTATGGATTACGGCGTATAGACCAGAGGAGTTTGATGTTGAAATTTGCTCACGAATCGAACTGGTCTTCGCCCTTTACGGTGGACGATATTGGTCAAATATTCTTGAAAGTATACAAGGAAGGACTGGGACAAGTATTGCTTAAAATAAGTATGATTGTCGAGGGTGCCACCATCTTTATTCACATTGAGAATGAAAACAACAATTGGCCTTACTCGATCAGAAATTTCAGTGACTCGGAGTTTCACATATATCAGAATGATCCAAACATTAATGCCAATGGAGAGGTTGTGAAGAATGACACCAAGTATAAGCCAGTTTACTACAAAATTCCACCCAAGAGTGTTATGCCATACGCTTACGACTATCCTAATGCAATCATCAAAGAGTTGATAATTCGATCGCATGGAAGGGAACGGGCAGTCAATTTGGCAGAGATTGGTAATTTGAAGCCATTTAGATTGCCTCCCGTACAAGATTCCGAGCAAAAGATAGTGGATCTTAACGTGGTTGCTGACGGACCTACTCAATCATTGATCATAACAAACTATGATCCTTCTTTGAGTATATATAAGGTTCGTGGAGAAGGATCGAGTTCCACTGCTAATGTTTCTCAAAACTTTGAAGCACTCGAAAACGACGATAATATCTATACAAAGATTTTGACGAAGTTTGAAGGTTTTGGTATTTCCTTAATCAATACCCGTGGACAAGAGTTATGCTACATTACGCTTCGTGGACTTGAGTTGCGGTACAATGAATCTGATTTGTATCAAAACTTGAGTCTCAAACTCAAATGGATTCAGATCGACAATCAACTTTACGGGGGGATCTTTCCAATTGTTTTGTATCCAAGTGTGATTGCAAAGTCAGGAAAGGAAATGAATAGTCATCCGTCGTTTTCTGGGTCAGTGTGTAAAGTCAAGGATCAGAGTCACGGTGTCCTATTCATAAAGTACGCAACTGTTTTGTTACAAGAAATGACTCTTGAGATTGACGAAGATTTCTTGTTCGCATTACTTGACTTTTCGAAAATACCCGGAGCTAGCTGGAATAAGGAAATAGTTGACAAGCTCTGTGATGAAAACTTGGAGCTTCCTAGCGCCGAACGCCTTTCAGACAGCAGTGACATCTATTTCGAAGCATTGCATTTACAACCTATTCTGGCAAACTTGTCTTTCGTCAGAACAGAAAGAGTGAATGCAGAGGATAAGACTTCTTCACAAAACACGTTGATGTTCTTTTTCAATGTTCTTACTATGGCAATTGGAAACACCAATGATGCACCTATCAAGTTAAATGCATTATTCATTGAGAACATCAGAGTACCTCTCCCACTCTTGTTGGAATCAATCCAAACCCATTACGGCCAGTCTTTCTTTTACCAAGTCCATAAGATCCTTGGATCCGCTGACTTTTTGGGAAATCCTGTTGGATTATTCAAGCACATTTCTTCTGGTGTATTGGATATTTTCTACGAACCCTATCAGGGGTTCATCATCAATGATAGACCACAGGAATTGGGAATTGGAATCGCCAAAGGGGGTTTGAGTTTCTTGAAAAAGTCAATCTTTGGCTTTTCTGATTCGGTTGCTAAAGTAACCGGTTCGTTAGCGAAGGGGTTGTCCGTGGTGACTCTTGATGAAAAGTTCCAAGAACGTCGTCGCTTGAGTCAACGTCGTAATAAGCCACGACATGCCTTATATGGTGTCGCGTCGGGTGCAAATTCGTTTTATGAATCCATTTCTTCGGGAGTGACAGGGATAGCATCCGCACCCATTGAAGGTGCAAATTCAGGCGGAGCTGCTGGGTTTTTCAAGGGTCTCGGAAAGGGAGTTGTTGGATTGCCCACAAAGACCGCTATTGGCTTTTTTGATCTTGCATCAAACGTAAGTGAAGGAATAAGAAATACAACCACAGTGTTCGATGCTGATGGACTAGACAAGGTGAGATTGCCCCGGTTCATTGCAAAGGACAGCGTTATAAAACCTTACTCGCAAAGAGAGGCCCAAGGTCAATACTGGCTTAATGGAGTTGATGGCGGAATATACTACCATGAGAAGTATCTTGCCCACTTGCTACTTTCTGGAGAGGAAAGAGCAGTGTTGGTGACATACAAGATGATTGTGCTCTTCGAGACCAATACATTGAAATCAAAATGGGTGATTCAACTTGAACAAATCAAAACAATCACTGTTGAATCAACTGGAATCAGCATTGTTTTGAAAAAGAGGAATGGACCATTCTTACCAATCCCAGAGAGAAGCAATAGAAATTTCCTTTACAACCGCATTGCAGTAGCAGTTGAGGATTTTAACAAACAATGCCAGGTGGTTCTTTAGGCGCTTGCTTAATATATATACATGTATCTAATCTATAGAGAGGAATTTACGAGGTGTAACTCCTGATCGTTTAGTCAACGACCTCATGAAAGCGGCTGGTTCTTCTTCCTTGTAACACTGGAACGTCAACTTTCCGACGTTTACGTACCCGTCCTTTGTCTTTACTACCAACTTGGAGGTTTTATTGTCAAGCATGAATTCTCCTTCCTCCTCCAAAGTTGAATAGCGGGATTCGAAAGTGGCAACCGAAATCTCATCTAAATTTACCTTGTGCCATTCCTCGATATCAACTCCCTTTCTTCGGATTTGTACTAATTTGTGGGTATAAAGTGGCCCCAAAGCTGCATTGAGGCATTTTATCTGGGTTGAAGTCATGTTGGGCCAATTCACTTTGTGCTTTTTGGATGATATTTTGGATGCCAAACTAAACTGGTACTGACTTTCTTCCATGGTGATATGATTCGAATTGAGATATAACTTTTGATCTACCACCTTCGTCAACATATCAGCACCAAGCTCCCCCAACTTCTGTTGCATTGTAAGGAAATTGTCATCTGGTTCTATGGGAACTAAACCGGATTGTAGGACTATGTCGCCACCATCAAACTTGCTCGGATGGAGTGTTTGAATTGTGCAGCCAGTGTGAGTATCGCCGTTCATCAAGGCATATGCAATTGGCGAGGAGCCCGAATACTGAGGTAGCAACGATGGATGGACATTGAGCCCACCGTACTTACACGAGCTAATGAACTTCTCGGGAATAAGAACGCCATAGGCCACGGCGACAGTAATATCGAACTGATGAGAAACCAAGATGTCATTTATTTCGGCTGCAGAATCTGCTCTCAGAATCGGGATAGGTTCGTCTGCAACTTCATTGCAGTACTTGGCTATTGCCAAGTCTGAGAAAATCTTTGACTTCCTTCCTCTCGGCTTGACGCTTCTGGTGATGACATGAATCGACTCTATTTTCTGAGGATTTTGCATTCGGTATTGGTGTAAACTCTGCAATGATTTCACGCTAAAATCGTCGCTTCCAAAGAATGCAATTTTCAATGGTTCAGGGTTGGAGGAACTGTTTATCCATCGTGCCAGCACTATCAGTTTGACCAGCGACAGTTGTCTGAAGAAGCTTCTCTTGACTATTGAGTGCATACGTTTTTGAGTGGATGGAGTACGTTAGATCGAGAATTAGAGTGAACATTTCGAGCGCGATAACAAAAGCAAACACAACAGTCGAGCTGGAACGATGTCCTATGCTGAAAATCCCAACAGTCTAGTCGTGGAGCTCGCCAAGCTACTCAGAATTACAGAGATTGACGAGGTCACCTTGCAGTTGTGTGTGAAGCTTTTGGACCTTGGAATTGACCCCCATGCTTTGGCACTCCAAATCAAAGGCATCAACAGTGAAACCAGTGCTGCCATGTCATGATGCCCAATCACTACTTACACACCCAGAGGGCGCCACCCGAATGATTATTATTTATAATGAATTTACGAATTAGTCTATCTTAACTATGATACAATATTAATACAATGCTGGTTATGCAAATCCTCCCTTTTTCTTCTTCTTTTTCAATTTGGCCTGGCTACCACTTTGAGACGAATTGAATCGTTTCTGAGACTTTGACGCAAGACTAGCCTTTGACGCAAGACTTGCCATTGACGCAGGCTGAGATGACGGCAAGATGGAGGAGGATTGAGATTGGGTGCTGATTTGTGAGCTTGCTGGCGAGATTCGCTGAGGTAAAGGCTGTGTGGCCGGAGTCTGGCTGATATTACTTGTGCTCTGAAGCTGTGACGGTCTCTGTGATTTTTGGGAAAGCCCTCTTTTAGAGTTCTGTACTATAGCTTTCTGCCTTAACTTTTGAGATGTTTGAGGTTTCTGTGATGCTCGAAGAGTTGGTGCTGAAGATGTAGGCTCCCTGTCATACCGTGAAATAGGTTCAGGTGTACTGGACACGTCTGCATCGATATCCCAACTATCCAATAGCATCTTTATATCTTTTGGGGCTTTGCTGTGGGCCCTATTGTACATGCTTTCGTAAATAGTACTGTCCTGTTGTCTCGCCTTGATTAACGATGTTCCAAGCACTAGCGATGCTTTTTCTAGAGAATTGAAACTGTTGCTATCATGAAGATTCTGCTTTGAGAAGTAGATCGATTTCAAGAATATTTGTAAATCCTCTATGCTTCTGCTGCCGGTGTTGGTGCTACCTCCGTCGGAGGCGCCGAGCCCTAGCTTCCGTATAAAGCCCGTATTTATTAGACTGGAAAGCTTGATGTCCTTCGTCTCATAGAATTTGGTGAGCTGCTCGAGCATTAGATCGACCTCGGATATATCTCTCAAGAAGGAAGGAATATCGTGCGAGATATCAAGCAACGAGAGGTAGCATGGAAGGTCCAGACTCTGAGTACTTTGGCTATCGTTGTCTTCCTCGGGCAACTCGAACTTGAAGGTTCCTTCTCCCAACCTAAATGCATACTTCTGCACTGCTTCAATTTGATCTTGGTCGGACGAGAACTTATACTTCTCAATAATTTTGGGTAGTTTGGCAATGTGAACTTTGGAGATGGTCTTCGCTCCAGAAGACTTTCGGATCGAAAGCTGTTTCTTCTTTACGGGTTTGGCCCGGATAGATTGTTTGATAGAAAGAGTTTGAGATTCCGAAAACAAATGTACCGATAAACTCAAGGTGGTAGTAAGCTCAAACAAGCAGTACTGCCGAACACTCTTATGGCCTACCTCAGCAGGGAACAACTCTTCTATATGGCCAACTTTGGTCTTGGAAATTACCGTATTCTTGATCTCGAACAAGCTGACCTCTTGAAGGTTTCCATGGGGGGTTGATTTTCTGATGTAGTATGGGTCTCTCAAACTGCACGGTCGGCCGTCTCTCATCCCGAAATTGTAGACAAATATTAGTGGATGCGTTTGAGAGTAGATCAAGCAGATGAACCTACATTCGTCCGCTATCTCGTGAATATGTATCCGCAACGTTGGATCACTATCATCGAGATAATGCTTCCAAGAGATCAATCTTTCCATATTATCTTTCATGCCAAACCAAATCAATTCTTTTGAAGTAAGCAAAAACGAGTGGTCGTTGACTCTGACAAAATCTTGGATTCTGGACCATGTGTTTGAGGTCACCAATCTCTTGCATGTCATGTTCTTTCCCAATTGAAACTGAGTCACAGAGGAGCGGGTGAATACCAATAGCGTATCATTGTTGTGAGACCAGCTTACACGTTTCCAATTGGAAAGGTCGCTGCCATCGTAGACACTCGGCACACATGTGTCGCTGGAGATTTTGATTCGGACAATTGTTTGGATGCTCTTTTGAGGTACCTTCCAAACGCCAAAGTTGCCCTTGATATCAACCACACTAAAGTGGGTGCAGTCGTACGGATTAAATGCCACATGGGCAAAGTCCAGACCACCGAGGGCGTCTGTCAGGATCTCTCCCACCACCTCTAGAGTGATATTCGAACTATCTTTGATGATTTTGTTGGATGCTCTGTAGTACTTTAGAACGAACACCTTCTCGTTGCTCCGCACTAACATCAATGAAGGGATGTAGTTGAACATTGTTTGGCAGACTTCGATCTGCTTGATCGGTTCAGAAAGTGCAACCTGGTAGGGCTTCATTATGCGGGGCTTGAAAACGTCAAACGCTTCCTTGACGCTCTCTTCACCATCTGGCAGCTTGCTTCGTGCCTCAGGACTCGCACTCTCTTTCTCTTTCGGCAGCGGTGATTCAGTACCTATCTTCTCGGCCTCTTCTCTTGTGGTCTCTAGGAGTGCGACGTTCAAGATGTTTCCAGACTCGCCGTTGGCGAACGCAACTGCAGGATTTGCCACGTTCACATTCTTCTGTCTGATGTCGCAGGTGATGAAGGTCGAACCATAGGTGGGGTCGTAGGCCACGAGTGATGTCAAGGATCTCGATTCAATCATGTACGAGTTCAAGATCTCGTCCGGGATGTACATGCTGGTGTTGGGTCTATTTTTGGCAACCATAGCCGCCTCCACACCGCTGTTGCCAGTAGGCATGCCAGTATCAGGTCGCTGGCTCTTTTGGAGTTCTGTGTGGGACCGAAGCACTGCTTTTAGTTGTACCTCATCGTCCTGGAGTCTTGGGAACTCGAGCGTCGGTAGTCCTTTTTCGTCGTTTTTGGGGCCGTCAACGTTCAAGATACCGTTTCCGTTAATGCCGTAGCTTAGCCGTACTCCCAACCCTTTCTTATGTGGCCACATCTACGTCGAACTGAACTTTCCGTATCTGGTCAGCGGTTGCAGATGGCCTCTCATACTAAACGCGGTTGATGCGATATCGTGCCACCGCACGACCTAGGCATGCTTAAACCGATCTAGGTGTACTGCCAGTCACCGACGACAGTGCCAAGATGAACCTCAACTTGAAGTCCATATGGGTCTATGTTCTTCTATGCAATGCAATTGCGGCTGTATGCGAGCAGGCCACGTTTGACTTGTTAGAAGAAAGCATTGGCGAGCTGTATGACTACCAGGACGACTCCTTGGCGGGCAGGTATGCCGAGATGTCGGACAGCTCCTTGTTGTGGGGTCCCTACAGATCGGCATTGTACTTTGGCCTTAGGCCACGTATCCCGCGTTCGTTGCTCACGGGCCTCATGTGGTTTAGCTTGGACGACTTCAACGGCGTCTCGAGCATGCGCCACTTCTACGAACAGGGCGACAAGATGAGAAAGGCCAACTGGGTCAAATACGATCCTCGGACTGGGGGCAGGCAAGTCATCGATGACGTTGAGTGCCACTCCAAGATTGTCATCGACTTTGTCAAGAGCAAAGACGGAAAATCGTGGGGTGTCAAGGTGAGGTCCATTCCCCATAAGGGATACGAAAACACCAAAATCGCCTTCATCTGGTACGCGGGCATGGAGGGCGAGAAGGTGGAGAACGGACAGAAACAGAGATCCGGATTCCTCAACTTGGAAAACCTTAAGGACTCCACCGGATATTCCGGGGGTATTACGCTTGCGGGCCTCTCCGAGGACTTGGGAGCTTTCGAGATGGAATTGAACGACGGCCCGATCTCCAATAGATACCCTACAGACGCGGCTCTCGTAAACCCTGACGTGGATCCCTCTAGAACCCACCACTACTCACTCGTGGTTCCTGATGACCATGTTTGGAAAGCGAAAGACATCTTCATGACTATGTTGAAGGAGTCCGTCGAGGATCTCGTTTCTACTTACCAGTCGATAGAACACGTTCCACCAGAACAGGCATACATTATCAGAGACTTGCACAACTTTGAGGGCAACTTGCATTTTGTGCAAAAGATTTTCCAAGGTAAAAGCGAATTTGACATAGTCTTCAAAAATGCTTTGACTCCGGCGACAGAACAGATCACGTTCAACAATATAAACGGCAAGATCAAGTCTGCATTAGGAAAGTTTGACAACAAGTTTGCTGACCACTTTCCTTTGGCTACGCCTTACACATCCTCTGCAAAGCACGAGAAATTTGCCAAGGAAGTCATGTCCGGCTTATTGGGAGGATTGTCGTACGTTTATGGCGACCAGTTGGTTGACAGGGAAACAATATTTGATGAGGATTCGTTTGAAGCTTACGAGTTGAATGGAGAGTTGGAGGGTCCTCACGAATTGTTTACCCTTGTCCCCTCGAGACCATTCTTTCCGCGCGGATTCTTATGGGACGAAGGGTTCCACTTGCTCCCGCTCCTAGGATATGATTCAGACTTATCTCTTGAGATTTTGAAGTCTTGGTTCAAACTTATTGATAACACCGGATGGATAGCACGTGAACAGATATTGGGTCCGGAACTGAGGTCGAGAGTTCCGGATCAATTCGTCGTTCAGAGCCATGAAATTGTCAACCCTCCAACTTTAATGCTTGCATTCTCATTCTTGTTAGAGTCTTACCAAGGAGAGAGTCAGCTTGGTGACATCGACCTGCCTATGGATATCGACCCGGCCGAAATAGGACTGATTATTCTTTCCAACGAGGCCTTGTTGAAGAACTACACAAAAGAAGTTTATCCCAAGTTAAAGTCGTACTTCGACAACTTTCGCAAATCCCAACAGGGCTACATCGAAGAGTTTGGAAGAGGTGAAAATATGGAAGGTTACAGATGGAGAGGAAGGACTCTCACCCATTCGCTAGCCAGTGGCTTGGATGATTATCCTAGGTCACTTCCTGCAGACGTGGCTGAATTGAATGTAGATTTGCTTTCCTGGGTGGGAGTGATGTCCAGATCCATGAAGTTGATTGCTAATGTCTCTGGTTACAGCGAAGACTATGAGAATTACAAAACCATCGAAAGTAATGTCATTGCCAACTTGGAAGATTTACATTGGTCTCCTGAAGATAAGGCGTACTGTGATGTTACAGTGGATGAAGACGACGAAAACATGTTTTATTGTCGTAAAGGCTACATTACCTTGTTCCCATTCTTGACTAAGATGATTCCTGATGAAAGTACAGACAAGCTTGAGCACATTCTCGACTCCCTTTCCAATCCTGATGAGTTGTGGTCAGATTTCGGTCTCAGGTCGTTATCCAAGTCAGACGAATACTACAGGACCGGTGAAAACTACTGGAGGTCCCCCATCTGGATCAACATGAACTACTTGGCTTTGGAAAGTTTACAGCACTATAAGGGAAGTACCAAGAAGTATGCTTCTCCCGAGTTGTCAGAGAAAATTAGTTCCATTTATAAAGAGTTGCGGACCAATTTGATCGACAACATATTTGAGCAATGGGAACTCACAGGGTTCGTTTGGGAACAATATGATGATGAAACTGGCAAGTCCAAAGGTGCTAAAAACTTTCTTGGGTGGACCTCCTCGGTAGTCTTAATGATGAAGATGCCGGAAACAATTTAAAAGTTAGAGTAGATTAAAAGTTAGACATCTAAATTCTCGCAACTTGGAAGCATTCATGGTCCCGCTGGAGGCCGCGATACCCCTTTAGCTTGTTCCTACACCTGATTCGTACCTCATTTTTTTATTATAGTCTACTTACTTAGATGGGTCATCTTCGAATCTCAAATCCCAGTTGATCTCATCACCATGCTTTGGCAAGATCTCAGCAACAGACTGAACATCCTTGTCACCTCTGCCAGAAACATTGATGATGATATGTTGGTCCTTTGGTAAGGTCTTGGCAAGCTCAACACCACCGTAGATGGCATGGGACGATTCCAAAGCAGGAATGATACCTTCCAATTGAGATAACAACTTGAATCCAAGCAAGGCTTGCGCATCAGTAGCAGCTTTGAACTCAGCCCTGCCAGTATCCTTCCAGAAAGCCAATTCAGGTCCAACACCAGGGTAATCTAATCCAGCGGAAACAGAGTGTGTGTCGTGGACTTGACCGTCTGAATCTTGCAAAACAAAGGTTCTGACCCCGTGGAACACACCTGGAAGTCCAGCGGTAAGGGTGGCAGAGTGACGTTCCGTGTCCAAACCATCACCACCGGCTTCGATACCCAACATCTTAACCTCCTTATCATTTTCAAAAGGAGAAAATAAACCGGTGGAGTTAGAGCCACCACCGACGCAGGCAACAACGTAGTTAGGCAACTTACCATCATTCAACTCTTGGAATTGCTTCTTGGCTTCTTGACCAATGACACTTTGGAAGGTTCTAACCAAAGTTGGGTAAGGGTGTGGTCCGATAGCTGAACCAACAACGTAATGGGTCGATTGCAAGTTTGAGACCCAGAATCTGAAAGCTTCGGAGGTGGCGTCTCTCAAAGTTTGAGTACCGTTGGTGACAGCAACGACCTTGGCTCCCAAGATTCTCATTCTGAAAACGTTCAAGGCTTGACGTCTGACATCCTCAGCACCCATGAACACTTGACACTCCAAACCAAACTTGGCACAAGCTGTGGCTGTAGCAACACCGTGCTGGCCAGCACCGGTTTCGGCAATAATCTTAGTCTTGCCCAATCTCTTGGCAATCAACACTTGAGCTAAAGCATTGTTGATTTTGTGAGAACCAGTGTGGTTCAAGTCTTCTCTCTTCAACCAGATTTGGGCACCTCCAGCGTGTTGAGTCAATCTTTCAGCCTTGTGGAAGGATGATGGACGAGAAATGTAGGGATACAAGGCTCTGAACTCTTCCCAGAACTCCTTGTCTGCAACAGCGCTCTCGAAACCTTTTTCTAATTCGGCCAAACAAGCGTGCAATGCTTCAGGGACGTACTGGCCACCGAAATCACCGAATCTTGGGCTGTATTCGTGCTTCTCTTCGAAGATTGGTTTGGTATCTTTAGCAGTGTTTTCGAGAGAGACAGCGAAGGAGGTTGGCGCGTTAGTGGTGAAGTCTTCGCCCAAGATGGATCTGACAAACTTGAACGCGGCCTCGGCTCTTTGGCCTGGCTTGGCTTCGTCGAGGGTCTGGATGAGCTTGGAGCCGATCACAACACCTTCGGCGTTGGATCCGACGGTCAAAAAGTGTTCTCTTGTGGATACACCGAACCCAACTGCAAGAGGGGTGTTTCCGGCGAACTTCTTGACTCTGTCACACAAGGTAGAGACGTCACTGGAGATTTCAGTCAACGCACCCGTGGTACCCATTCTGGAGACCACGTAGATGAAGGAGTCGGCGATGTCAGCCAAGATCTTCAAGCGGGCGTCGGTGGTGGATGGCGCAACGAGAGGGACGTACGACAAAGCGTACTTGGTGCAGTTAGTTCTGAACTTGACGGCCTCTTCGGGGGGCAAGTCAACCACGATGAACCCGTTGGCACCGGCCTTGGAGGCGTCGGCAATCAACTTTTCCTCGCCGTACTTCAAGATGGGGTTGTAGTAGCCCATCAACATGACTGGAATGGTGACGCCGGCAGCTCTGGCCTGCGAGAGCAACTCCAACGTCTTGACCACCGACATCCCGTTTTCCAAGGCCACGGTGTTGGCGTACTGGATGGTTGGACCGTCGGCGATGGGGTCGGAGAAGGGGACCCCCAACTCGATGACATCGACCCCGGCGTCTTGCATTGCCTTCATCACCGGCACGGTGTCCTCGATGGTGGGGAACCCAGCGGTGATGAAATTCACCAAGGCACGGCGGCCTTCGTTTTGGCATCTTTCGAAAGTTTCTTTCAATAAAGCAGACATTATTTGTGGTGTTTGCTGTGCTGTGATAAGACTGGTGCTGATAGAGAGCTGAAAAGTTGCAACTTATATATCCAATTTTCACCATGAGTCAGTTCAGGGTAACCCCGGATTCCAGCACCGGCGGCCTAGATTGCGGACCTCAGCACGGAGTTATTGCTGAGCCGGGAGCTGGCGAGAGCCAGCTGGTTTGGAGGCCTGGCCGGGTGTGTGTTTGGTTCCTGGCGGCGTTTGCTTTCCACCGGGGGACTACGTCGATCTCGTGCTACGGTTGCGCATATCTGCTGGACTCGGTTGGTGCGTGTCATTCATTTCGTGTGCTCTGTCCCGCTATAAAACTATCGGCAGACTGGCGTGGTTGCCCGACTTGCTTCTTATAGGGCCCTTGGGGTTGGGCATGTTCGAGGGAGGGCTTGCCTTCGCCTTGGGCTTGGTGGCAGCCTGTCCGTTGGGGCCCGGCGTGGCTGCCTGCGCGGTGTTCCGGGGCACGATTTCAACCTCGTGGCCCAACTTGATCTGCGCCAAGTTGATGATCGGGAGAAGCTTGTTGTACTGGGCACAGTACTCCTTGATGCTGCTCTGCACCGTCTTCAACCGCAGCACTATGATCCGGTAGTACTCCTGCTGGTTCTGGTTCGACGGAACGATCGCGAGCGACTTGATAAACAACGCCATGTCGTTCCGCAAGATGTTGATCTCGAGCTTGAGGCGCTCCAACTCGTTGTATATGAGGTTCGGGTCTATCTTGCCCGACGTCACGTCATCGATCTTGATGACATTGGGGAGCTTGGAAACCGTCGACGACATTCGGGTGCCACAGCTAACGGATAATTTCGTCTACCTTATTCGCGCACTTTTTCCACCATTCCGCTACCCGTAGGAAAAAGTGAGCTGCGTGCTCAGGTACACGACACTTGCGATATGATAAGAAGTCTAGCTTCAACTTCTGCAGCGCCTTCTACCTTCCTCTCCTCTCGCGCACGATAAGATTCGTGCCCTCCCTCCTCCACTTGACGTCGTTGTTGGCTACCAAATACTCAAAGTCCACCCCGCTCGGAAGCACCTCTTTCTCCAACACATTCACGTCAAAGTTGAAGTACGCTCCTCCAATGGCCTCCACGATTTTTGAAACCATGGCCGGCACCCCGAACCTCATGATGCGGGACCGCGAGTTGTCCGTTTCGATGTTGTACGCGTTGACCCAGTTGTAAAAGTCCTTCTGGATCCAGAACTTGAGTATCCCGAGAGTTTGTGACCCGTTCGCAGATTCGGAAAAGTAGTCAAAGTAGTACTGCAACGCTTTCGAGTTGTCGCCGTTGAAGTGTGAAACATGCAAAACCAACAACGTGGCTATTTCCTCCCTCTCATCTCTGCTGAGGCAGTTCTCCTCCTTCTCTAGTAAGAACAAAATGCTAGGCACATACGTCTGGTAATGTCCGATCGTGGCTGCCACCCTGATGGAGAACATGAACACCTTTTTCAGAAGCTCGTCCACAGGAACGAACAACAATGCCTCTCGGAGCTTGCGTAGCGAGGCCAAAATCGTATCGATCGAAACGTCCTTCCGTGCCGTAGTGTCCGTTCGGCCAACCGCCTCTTTGTCGATGTACTCCGAAATGTTCTGACTGAGCTTGGTGGTGGTGTTGCTGTTGCAGTAGCCTACAAACTGGTCCAATATCGCACGGAAAAACGCCTCTCGCTCCTTCGGGCTCGCCTGAAGGCGGCTATCTTCTCCTCTGCTGACGAAGCCGTATTCATCTCGTTTGTGACTCCTGTCCGAGCTGAATCGATCGGCCCTCCTACGCGCCTTGGCCGCTTCGTCCGACGCAGTCATCAGATCTGCTTTGTTTACTTTGATTTCGGCCTTCGTCTGCCGAGATCCCTTGCTTTCGGTAGCTCTTCTGTTAGGAGGAACATATTTGGGTTTAGTGGAGTTCATAAGTTACAGTTTCTGAAGAAAGTTGACAGAATTCACCACAAATAGAGAAACCACCACAAATGCGTAGATCGCGACCAAAATCTACGCCAACTACAATGTAAATGTGACCGCTGAGTGCCAACGAATATACGGGGGATCTGAAATCATATTAGCAGGCACAATCGTAACTAATGACTATTGCCGTAAACCAAAGAGAGACATAGCAAATGAAGCAGAATTCACGCCACGTAGCCGAGCAGCCGGTTTACAGTAGAACTATTCCTCAAGCGGGAAGCGATACAAAGGCAACCTCTGTAACAGCTCAGCTTAAGAGCAAAGGGAAGCTTTGCGGATCCCTTTGAGCATCAGACATGAACATTTCGGGGTTGTAGATTAGTATAAAAGAGGACGCTTATTTGGCAGCCAACAATTGGGTGAACTCTTGGATGTCGATTTCTCCATCGTTGTTGGTGTCCGCTTCCTTGATCATCTTGTCAACGTCGGCGTCGGACAATCTTTCACCAATGGAGGTCAAAACGTGTCTCAACTCAGCGGCACTGATCTTACCGTCTCCATTTCTGTCAAAGACCTTGAAAGCTTCAGCTATCTCAGCCTCGGAGTCGGTGTCCTTCATTTTTCTGGCCATCATGGTCAAGAACTCAGGGAAGTCAATGGAGCCGTCACTGTTGACGTCGACCTCGTTGATCATGTCGGTCAATTCACTTTCGGACGGGTTCTGGCCCAACGATCTCATGACAGTGCCCAATTCCTTGGTGGTGATCTTTCCATCGCTGTCCTTGTCGAACAAAGAGAATGCTTCCTTGAAGTCGGAGATTTGCTTTTCGGTTAACTTTTCAGCCTGGCACCTGTGTTAGTATTCGGATCATCATCACGTCTCGATTGCCAAGATCAGCGCCAACTCGAGGGCAGCAAGGATGACAGGAACAGCCATTCCCACGGCCGTGCCTGCTCCAAGCATCGGCTGACCCTTGCAACGTCCACTCTCGTCCCGCTGGCCCGCTTTCTGCTCCACATACCATTTTGTCGTTTACTAGATTTGCTTGTTTCAAGAAAACAATCGTGTTGTTTACGTACCTTTGGGTGACTCCCGTCAACCACCAAAGGAAAAATTGGTCACGCGCACTACACCACATCAGCTATTTTTGGGGCCCAGAACAGCCTCAATACGTGCATCTTTTTGCCTGTCGTTTTAGTGTTGCCCCAGTACACGATTGGTATCATCTGCATTGATGGACAATGACTACTCGTCATTTCTACAGTCTTTGGATGATATCGAGCTCGTCACGCATATCGTCGACGTGACGCAGCTGCAGGACCAGGACGGCGTACTCAAAGCCTCGACGCCCCTTGCAGATCGCGTGGTATCTCCCATAGCGCTAGCCACGTCTTCGACCACGTCCGACCCCTTCGACGATGGCTTGGACGATGAACTATTGAAGGTGCAGGGCACGCCGATAAAGACCGGCGGTCCTGAGATTGTAGATGATGTGTGCACCGAGAACGACGCCGAGGACGCGCAAGCCGACGACGATGACGAGGACGAGGACGAGTCGATAGGCGAGCTCCACGCGTTTGGCGATTACGGCAAGTACTTTGAAAACAAGCAGCGGAAGCAGCAGCAGTCAGACCAGAAGTACGTGAAGTGGGACTTGAAGAGAAGAGCGAAGCAGACGGGACACGCGAATTTGCAGCCACCCAAAGCCATTTTCGAAGGATTTATCATACACGTTAATGGGTACACGGTCCCGTCGATCAACGAGATACACCAGATGGTGATAGTTCATGGAGGCAAGTTTCTCAGCTTCTTGAACAACAAAGGCGCGGCGACACATATCATCTGCGATAGGTTGACTCCTCTGAAGCTCATTAAATTCAAGAACTACAAAGTAGTAAAGGCCAAGTGGATAGCAGATTGTGTCGAGAGGCAGGAATTGTTAGACTGGAAGGAGTATAGGCTAATCGAGGAGGTAGAGTACGGCCAAACCCGGCTAAACTTACCGATCAAGAAACAAGATACCGAGCTTGCCGATGGCCTGAAGAAGGAAGAAACCGATATCGAACCTTCAGACGATAGTCAGGATGAACTAAATGAATATCTTCTGGATGAGCATAACCTTCCTTTGCTCACACAATCTGAGGAGGAGCCAAGAGATGCTCTTCAAGACGAGAGCGACCTCGTATCTCGTGACACGGACGGAATATTCCCACCTGGCCGTCCTGAAGATGAAATCATGTTTTCAGGAGACCAGAATGTCCCCAGACAGAGAGGGATCACAATGGACGCCAAACACCCTGATTTCTTGGCTCATTTTTTTGCCAATTCTCGGTTGCATCATCTAAGCTCCTGGAAAGCCGACTTGAGGCTTCAGTTTTTGAAGAGAATCGTCAAAGAAAACAAAGCTGCAAGTTTGAACGCTGGAAGCACTTGCAAGGTTATTTTTCATGTTGATTTCGACTGCTTCTTTGCAACGGCTTCGTGCTTAAATCATAAGAACTTGGACATAAAACGTGACCCAGTGGCAGTATCTCATGGTGGAAAATCTTCGGATGTTGCAAGCTGTAATTATGTTGCAAGAAAGTTTGGTATTCGAAATGGTATGTGGTTGAAAAAGGCCTCATCCTTGTGCCCCGAACTCAAAGTCGTAGATTACGACTTTGATGCTTACGAGAAATACTCTGGGGAATTTTACAATTATTTGATATCCCGTGATATCTTTGATTCGATATTTCCGGTGCTGATCGACGAAGTGTTGGTTGACGCCACCAGTTATTGCCTGGATCCGGAAGGAATCAGTGTGAAGAAGGTGGAGGATTTATGTGTACAGATTCGAGAAGATATTTTCAAGCTCACACTGTGCCCTGTCAGTATCGGTGTTTCTCATAATGTGTTGCTCGCCAAGTTGGCCATTCGGGAAGCAAAACCTGATGGCTACTACTATTTGCATGAAAACATACCGGAGTTTCTTGCAACTACGTCGATACAGAACTTGCCTGGTATTGGGAGAACCATTAAGGGAAAGCTCATCAACGTACTAAATATGCCTGAGTCCACTGATCCCTTAATCAAGGATTTGCTCACCTTGGACAAAGCCAGCTTGATGAATAATTTTGGTCCAAAGACAGGTATAAAGTTGTATGAATACGCTCGAGGAATTGATTCCACTAGCATAGGAATTGATTTGTCGAATCCGGAGTCACTTTTGGGGAGGAAGTCTATTTCGGTTGACGTGAATTTTGGAATCAGATTTGATACGATGGAGCAGACTGAGCTGTTTATGATTCGGTTATGCAAAGAGCTCTACAATAGGTTGATAAAGTTGGGCATATGCTGTGCTGCGCTTACTTTGAAAATAGCAAAAAGAGCACCTGGTGCATCTGTGATCCCGGAAAAGTATCTCGGTATGGGAATCTGTGATTTTGTTAGCAAATCTTCTCGATTGGGGGTTCATACCAATGATTGGGGAATAATTGGCACGGAAATCAAATCATTATTTAGGATGATGAACTTACCACCCAAAGAGTTACGAGGAATATCTGTGAGTGCCAGCAAGTTGCAAGATGTGGACAGTGTAAAGAAATCAAGACAAATGAAGCTTCAATTCAACAGCCTTCAGCAAAGTTCAATTCAAAAACCTGAAAAAAGCGAGCCAAAGAAGCTCGAAGCCACCACGAAAGGACCGACGAAAAACAATACAAGAAAGCGCCCGATAGAGAGTGATTACATGCCTATGGAAGTTCCAAACATTGAAAAGATTGACTGGGAAGTGTTTGACCTGTTGCCCTGGGTTATCAGAAATGAAATAAAGAAGGAGCTTGGTCGAAGGGGCTTGAACATAGATACGGTCAAGGCTACGACGACCGAGAAATCAAAAGCCGGAGGGGCTTATTTGCAGCAACTACTTCCTAGTCAATTGGGGGCTGTTCCAAAATATGTTAGAGTTCTCAAGTCTCCAAGAAAGTCTCCTACTAAATCGCCTTCGAGGAGGTCAAAATCCCCACCAGCGAAGGCAATGGAGACTGCCCCGGTATACAACGAATCAGACACTTACGACTCTTCTGTGTTGGCTGAATTGCCATCATCAATCAGAAACGATGTTCTCAAAGATGTCGAATACAAGAAGAAAGTGAAGGAGTTTGATTTGGTTTCATTGAAAGACAAGTTTAATTCCAAGAAAATGGAATCCAAGCCTATCGTTGAGGTTATAACACCCGAGTGGATATCGCAATGCAAGAAGATGTATCCTAGTGTGCAATTTATGAATAAGACTGTGTCAATGGAGAGCATGAAAGCGAACATTGACGAGTGGACAAAGATGACGCTCGATCAGAAGGGGCCTCATATTGAAGATGTCAAGTTTTTCGCAGCCTATTTGGAAGAGTTGGTTGCACAAGGTCGGAGGAGCAGGGCCGTCTACCTCTCCAACTACCTCAAGGACAACCTTGTACACCAAGAACTGGTAAGTCGAATGATCAGGAACAAGGACGATTTAATTTTTATTCAAGAGGGAATAGCTGACTGGTACAGCTGTTTAGATAAGTACATACTGCCTGTGTTGCGAAACGGTTAATAAAAGAAAATGAAGGTCTCAAACTTTTGTGCAAATGCACTCATTGCTTGTTCATGACAGAACCCCGGCCTCGACGCGTGTGGATATCGAGCTCCGACAAGTTGACCAAGCTATGCGACTTGCTTCCTCTGAATGAAGGGAGACTGTCGTTGGTTTCCTCTTTACATAAGGCGTATGGGTTGGACAGGCAGTGCTATGGGGTTGTGAAAGACATCAAGATCAACAAGCGAGACTTGTGCACCTTCCATGATCCTGAGTACATCGGGTGGTTGCTTAGGAAGCGGGCTGATATCGACCGCGAGTTGCCGAACGCGAAGGAGATTCAAAGCTTGATACGAAGAAGGAATGCCGGATCGGACGGGGCATCGCTGAGTGATTGTAGCTCGGCAGAGGACACCGAGGACGAGCTCGCCGAAGCAGTGGACCCGGTCGAAGCCTACGAGCTTGACAAGAGATTTGGTCTTATCGAAGACTGCTACACTTTCCCATTCATGGCCGAATACGTAAAGGCAGTTGCGGCGTCGAGTATGGCGTGTGCTGCTACTCTAGTGCGAGAGCACGAGAAAGGTACCCAGAACGTTGCGTTCAATTGGCACGGTGGCCGCCACCATTGCACCAAGGGACGAGCTGCGGGCTTCTGCTATATCAACGACGTCACTCTTGTGGTTCTGCTTCTTCGAAAGAGCTTCCACAAGGTCTTCTATCTCGACTTGGATCTACACCACGGCGACGGCGTTGAAAATGGATACATGCATTCCAGGTTTGTCCTGACTTGTTCCGTTCACCGGTACGATGTTGGCTTCTACCCCGGGACCGGCTCGCTTGAGTCTTCCCTGGCTCGCAAGTACAACATCCCAACGAGGCGCGGCCTAGACGACCTTCAATTCATGCTCATTATGAAGAGTATAGTCCTCCCTCTAATTGATAGCTTCGGGCCCGGTGCTGTTGTGATACAAGCTGGCAGCGACGGGCTAGGCTTGGACCCACACAAGGAGTGGAACTTGACGATCAAAGGTTTCGCTCAAGCGTTGGGTACCATCATAGACCACTTAGGAGACACTCCAGTATTGGTTCTTGGAGGCGGAGGGTACAACCACAGAGAAACAGCAAAATGCTGGACATACGCCACCAAAACCGTCTTGGGCGACCAGTCCAAGTGGAGCACCATTCCCGAACATTCCAACCTTGACGAATACGAGAATGATGGCTTTCAATTTTGGACAGATTCCAACACGGTCCCGACCAAGATGAAGAACGAGAATTCGATCGAACACATTGAGCGGATGAAAGAACACCTTCTTTCTTTAGTTGAGTAGCGACCCTGACTGCCCAGACCAATGTGGTTTCCACTCAACTGACGGGACCTTGAATACTGAATTCAAACGTACATGTCTTATATTTACAGACTAACTCATCTAATTTCATACTCAAAAATAGGGCCCATCACGGCCCTCCAGTTGGCATCCCACCGGTTTGTACTCTCCTCCATAGCTCCCTTCTTGATGACCAGAAGGAGTTGATCGTCCGTAAACGCCAAAGTCAATAATCTATATACTTCATCTGCATTGTTTAGCGATGAACCCTTATCTTCGTTTGCGATCAAACCCGATGTCCGGTGTTTGACCAATTCGCCTATTGCTGGAAAGTTCAACGAGATGACGGGGACTCCGCACCCAAAGAAGTCGACAATCTTCATTGGTAAATCTATTCCACTGGAGGAGGTGTGGAGTGAGATGGCAAGGTCTGCCATCGACAATATTATAGGGTAGTCTTCGGAAGATAACCAGGCGGATCTGACGATCACCTTGGGGGAAAACTTGAGGTTCTCGACCCTTTGTAGAAACTGGCCCTTCAACGGTCCCTTACCGGTCACTATGACCAACAACTTTGGCAACTCGACATCGACGCAGTTGTGGTACTGTTCAAGAGCGTCGAGCAACACGTTAAAGTCTTCATCTGGGGTGAACGAGGTGGAGCTCACCAAGATACGGTATTCGAGGGAGATTCCACTGAAAAGTTCGTGGTTTCTCAACACCTCTTCCTTGGTGATCTTCAAGGAGTCGAAAGGCTCGAATTGTTCGGCGGGCCTGTCGTACAAGGTGACGATTTTCTTTGCCTTCAAGTGGAATTTGTCCACCAAGAACTTTTTCATCTGCTTGGTGACGGTGATGTTTATGTCGGCAAAGCTGCCCAAGAACTTCTCGTACAAGAGAACCAACTGCACTAGCGGGTGCTTGAGGTTCTTGAACCTCAAGTTCAAGATAGAGTAGTTCAAGTTGTGCCAGTCGATGATGAGCTGGGTGTCCTTGGAGAAGAGCTTGATGGTGGCGATGCAGATGGCGAGGATAGGGATGGAGGGCGGGTTCTGGATCATGATGTAGTTGCACCCGCGGAACTGCATGATCAAGTTGAAGAGCTGGACCACCTGCTGGGCGACCTTCTTGGCGGCGAAGAGGAGGTAGGGCAAGTCGGAGGTGTTTTTGATGACGGCGATGTCGTGGAGCTCGATGTTGACGTCGTCGATCAACTCGAACGGCGGCAGGGTCTCGATGTAGCCGCACAAGTTGACGTAGTAGTCGAGCTTGGAGAAGGACAAGGCCTGGTAGCACATGCGGGGCGAGTGGCCGATGTCGCCCAACACGAAGATGGAGATGGTCTTCTTCTTGCCCGGGTAGGTGCCCTTGGTGGCGAAGAAGGGGATGATCTTGTAGGCCAAGACGGGCAAGCACAAGTAGAAGCCCACCAACCACCAGAGCCAGGTGCCCGCGTAGTCAAACACATGGTCGAAGCCCTTGTACTTGATGATCTCTACCATGGCGTGTTTCTGGGGGGAGCCGGAGCGGTGGAGCGAAAGAGACGTATTTTAGCGCAGCGGGTGGATTTATTTGACAGGCGGTTGCGTCGTCGTCTATGACGGTGGATCGCGTTTCGGGCATCGTCTAGCTGAAAAAGCGCCCGGCGCACCGAGCCACGGGACAATTCACGCGGGTGGACCCTGCCAGGGCCAAGCGAGGCGTTGGCGCGAGCGCCGGCAGGTGCAGCCGGGCGGACGGCCTGGCCAGGCGCCGGCGGCCGGCGCTTCCAGGGGCCCCGGCGGGCTGCTCAGCTTGCACAGGTGGCGGCGGGCCCCGGACGAGGGTCCGTAAACCGCCGCTGCGCTACGCGTAGGCTGACGGCTGGGGAGACGCTCGCCACGCGCTGCACGACTCGCGGGGGAACAGCTGCAAGGTCTCGCCGGCCGCCGGGGTCGCCTGCCGGGGTCGCCCGCCGCGTCGTCCGGCCGTTCTCGCCCCGCTACGCGTCCTCCATTCGTCCTCCCCGTTCGCCTTACACGCTCCACTTGCTCTCGCACCGCTTTTCTCTCGCACCGTCCCGCTCTCGCTGGCCTCCGCCGCGCCGCACGCGAGCGCCTCGATCGTCGCCGAGCCCGCGCGTCTTCACCGGACATCGGGCTACACTGGCCAGGGACGGCACGTGACCGACACCCTGCAGCCTCGCTCGTTCCGTCGTACCAGGCCCTTCCCAGCACCGTATCTGCCAGTCGGCGGAGCGCTCAACTCCACAAGTCCCAAAGCCTCTGCGAGCACGCCGCCGCGGCCACCCCCTTAGTTCTTCCCTCTCCCGTCCCCCCGTCCTCCGGCCGCCTCTCCCCGCAATGACGGTGCTCAACACGTTTGCCCTCATCGACGGCCACCTCACGCAGATGCTCCGATCCACCGCCTTCACCTCCGACTTGATCATCACCCCCGTCAGCAAGGCCATCACCGAGACGCTCATCGTGTGCTTCGTGTTGATCTTGGTGTACGAGTCCGTCTACTGGGCCGGGATCTACCTCGGGCTCTGGGAGTACCACGCCAAGGAGATCTTCACCGAGATCCCCGTCCACTGTGCCCACGTCTACACCCGCGTCAACGTGGTGGCGAGGGCCGACGCCGCCGCGCTCCGCGAGTACTACCGGTTGCAGCGCACGTCGCGCTTCAACGTGCTGGCGTGGCGCAAGTTGAACTCGTTGTCGTCGCTGTTGTTCCGCTTGCACAAGTTCGTCACCTACCACCTCGAGTTCAGCCCCGAGGACTTTGAGATGAACGCCGAGCCCGAGTTCGGCTCCACCATCGAGCACTTGCGCGCCCGCTTGGCGTCCTTGGTCAACGAGACCGACGTGTACGCCAAGTTGCGCTCCGCAGACGTGGACAAGAACGACGTGCTCATCTTCAACAACAGAACAGAAGAGGTGCCGTTTGCCCACGACCAGCACTACTTGAGCAAGGCCCGCATCGAGACCGGCAACGTCATTGACTGCGTGATATTGGTGTGAAGATGAGACCAAAAACACACCCAAGATATATATGTACATAGCTACAACGACTCCTCCTTGATGAAGTACCGCTTCTCCTTGATGATGTTCAAGTCCACCAAGCGCTGCTCGGTGATGGTCCAGAGCTTGATGACGCGCTCCAACTTGGACTCGAGCGCCAAGCCCTGTAGCCGCGACAACTCGTCGTCCTCGCTGGTGGCGGAGTCCTCCAAAAACTCGCCCGACGCCGAGACGAGCTGGACGGCGCCGGGGTCCGGGGTCTTGTTGTAGCCGAGGCCCTTGGTGTCGCTGGCAAACGGGCGGTCCGCCAAGTCGCTGAGGTCGATTTCGCGGTACTTGGAGCCGGCGGAGGCGTAGGTGTCGTTGTCCTTCTCAAACAACTTCAAGATCTCCTTGTTGACGAGGCGGTAGCACTGGCTGCGCAACGACAAGTTGAAGAGCGAACGCAACTGCTCCGGGAGGTCCTTCTGGTCCTCGATGTTCTTGATGGCGGGGTCGAAGTTGAAGCACAACAAGCTCATGGTGACCTCGAGCTGCTTCAACAACTTGTGCGAGTTGGAGATCTTGTTGATCAAGTTCTCGCGGACAAAGGTGAGCACCTCGTCGAGGAACTGGCGCTCGTCGTCCAAGTCGGCGAGCGACACGTCCAACTTGTGGTTGCGGATCATCTCGATGAGGTTGAGGCGCAAGAGCATGAAGTGGAGCAAGTTGTTGGAGTCGAGGATGGACGGGAAGTTTTCGCTGATCCGCGTGATGGCCTCGGTGATGGCGCCCCGCAAGATGAGGAGCTTGATCTCCTTGCGCTGGGTGATGGTGGAGTAGCCCGCCACCAAGCGCGCCGTGTGGGGTCTGGGGGGCGCGGGCCGCTGCGGGTGCGCGTGCAAGTACTCGTCGACGACGGCCGCGAAGTCGTCGTCGGACATGGAGCCCAAGTTGGCGAAGCGGGCCGCCGGCGGGTGGGCCGCCGGCACCGCCAACGGCGCTGCGCCGGGCGACAAGTCGACGTTGGTCTCGCGGGCAAAGCTGATGGCGGCCTCCTGGTACCCCTCCTGGATGAAGTAGTTGAGGATCAAGTGGTCCACCTTCTGCTTGGTGACGGAGGACATGGTGGAGACGCCAGCGGACGACTGACAGTTGAAGGGGATGAGCGAGAAGGGTAGAATGGTGGAGGGGAGAGCTTGCGCAGACGGCCCGGCAGGGGGGCAGTCGCTGTTGGCTTGCGTAGCGGTCAGGGTCGCAGCCACAGCCGGCACACTACCGCGAGGAAGCGCGGGGGGACAGCACACAACACCGCGCGGACAGCGCTCCAGGGACAGCCTCCAGGGACACTCCAGGGGCGGCGCGCGGGCACCAGGGCCACCGCTGCGGCACCGCGCCTGCCGCACGCTCCACCGCACGGTCCGCTGCACCACCGCAGCACCACCGCAGCTCCACTGCACCACCGCAGCTCCACTGCACCACCGCACGCTCCACCACACCTGCATGCCCTGCGCTGCACGGTCTACCGGCAGGAACGTGCCCACAGGCTCGTGTCTGGCGGCAGCCAAAGGCCAGCGAAGGGCCTGGCCGTGGGCGGGTCGCCGTAGCGTTCCGCCGGGGTGTAGCCGTCGGCGGCCTCGCCAGACCAGCTGTCTAGTTTGCAGCGGCCCCTCCCCGGCCCGCGGGCCTCGCTAGTGCTCCGCGCGGTGCCCCACTCGCAGCCCGCGCGGTGCCCCACTCCAGCCCTCCCTAACTCGCCCGCGCCCGCGGCGACTTTTCAGCACTCCCACAGCCTCCTGCACTCACCCACTGCGGTGCAACAAACCTGAGGCCACTTGTTGGTTATCCGTCCTCCCTCTCGCCAGCATATATACCCACCCCGTCTCCCCCGCCAGACGTCCGCACCAGAGTTCCGCCCGCCGTTCCACCCCCGGATGAAATGTTCTCCACCGCTTTCCACAAGGCCTTCGTGCTCTTGTCGTGCACCTTTCTCGGCTTGATCTGCGGCACCCTCTACCTCTACCTGTCCTACAGCCCGCAGTTGGCCAAACAGCTCCACTACTCGGTCTCCGACTCGTCGTCCATCGCCTTGGTCGGCACCGTCGGCACCGCCATCGCCGGGCCCCTCGCCGGCTACGTCGTCGACCGCACCGGCTACACCGTGCCGTTGATCATTGGCGGGTGCTCCATCTCGGTGGGCTACGCCGCCTTGAAGGCCCAGTACGACCACGCCTACGCCAGCGTCAACCTCTCGCGCCTCCTATTGTTTGCCATCGGCTCCGGCTCCACCTTCATCTGCTCCTCCTGCTTGAAGTGCTGCGCCGTCAGCTTCCCCAGCATCCGCGGCGTCGCCACCTCCTTGCCGTTGGCCTTGTACGGCTTGAGCGCCATGTTCTTCTCCGTCGTCGCCTCCATCTTCTTCCCGGGCGACACCTCCGGCTTCTTGGGCTTCCTCGCCTACTCCTCCGTGGCTATCTTCGCCGTCTGCGCCCCCTGCATCATGTGGTGCTCCAAGGACCACGCGCCGCAGGCCAAGAAGCCCCTCCGCGCCAGACCGCACCCCGCCAGAACCGCGCCCTACGAGCGCCTCGACGACTCCCCGGACCCCGCCAACTCGTCCCTCCTCACCTCCCCCAAGTTCTGGCTCATTTTCGTCACCACCGGCACCTTGGCCTCCGTCGGCCAAATGTACATATACTCCGTCGGCTACATGACCAAGGCCCTCATTGGCGCCCAGGCAGCGCAGCAGGACGCCGCCCTCGCGTCCGCAGACGCCCTCCTCCAAGTGGAGGCCCTCATCCAACAAAACCAACAACTCCAGGTCGGCCTCTTGTCCATTGCCAACTGCGCAGGCAGAATCGTCTCCGGCATCATGGGCGACATCATCAGCCAGTCCTTCAACCAGCCCAGAACGCTACTCTTGTTCTTCACCGGCATTGGAATGTCCGTCACCCAGCTTTTGGCCTCCAGCGTCTCCCGCTACCAGGACCTCTCCATGGTCTCGCTTCTCACAGGCTTCTTCTACGGGTTCACCTTCTGCATCATGCCGCTCGTCGTGGGCGACTCCTTCGGCATGGAAAAGTTCTCCTTCAACTGGGGCGTCGTGGGCTTGGCCCCGATCTTGCCCACCTTCCACCTAACGGGTTTGTTCGGCAGAATATACGACTCCAACTCTCAGAAAGTCACCCAGGAGTCCTCCGAAATGCTCTGTCAATTGGGAAACAGCTGCTACAAGCCCATCTTCAACACCACCATCTTGGTGACCGGTGTTGCCATCCTCTGTGTGACCATTTTGAACTTCTCATCCTACTTTACCATCATTCCGATACCATCCACAGCAGAGCCGCTGAAAGAAAAGGAAGACTCCTAATATCGATCATTGTATTATATTTGTACTAATAATAGAGGATAAAATGCATCAATAAGTTTCACATATCTCGATCCTGTAACATAACTTTCCGTACTCAGTATTTTAGTGTCGATCTCCCAGTAATTCTTCTAGCGCACATACAGAACGGCTCTATCTCTTCATAGAGCTGAAGCGAGTTACCTTATTGGTAGAAGGACTTCTTGCTAGCGACGGAGCAGAGCTGATCCTCGATCTTGGATACATCTGGCGATCGGCGGTATCGAACAATGGCTCGTTCTTCTTTTGCTGGAGATTGGAGTGCAAATCGTAGTTGACTTTGTCGTCCTCTTCGGTCCCGCTCTGTTCGGTATCAAATGTCAAGTCATCCACATTCCGGTTGATCAAATAACGCAATGCATTATACCAAATATTGTGTCTCTGCCTGGTTGCACACGTAATCTTGATGCTCTTGTCTTGAGAATGAACAATGATACTCTTGTGATACAATCCAGTGGGTAAAGGATTGTTGTCTTCGACACTCTCTATGCTCACAATAGCCGCGGCTCTGGTCCTCACCGCAGCAGGGTTAGACAAGACGGGATTCGACTCAGACCAATAAAGCGTCAAAGTATACGGATGAACCCAGAAATACCTCTCGTGTCGGTTCTCTGAAATGGCACTGAATGGCCCCAAACGTCTGTAGTACTTGAACAAATATTCCCCAATCACCACCTGTGTGATGGCAGGAATCATCGACCTATCGGTCAACGAAACATCGGTAGCCATAGAGAAAACTCCGGCGGTATGGAGAGACTCATTCAAACTGTTGACCTTGGAATGGTGTGACAAGTTGGAGCGCACCGAGGTGGAGGCTGGGACGCCATACTGTCTAGAATACGACGATGACGTGACAGAGGTTGGAGTATTTCTCAACCTAGAAGCGGTGGTTGGTGGCGTGAACTTGCTAGCCGTCGATGCTGCCTCCGTACTGATTCTGTCCGGCGGAGTTCTATTGAGAACATCAGCAAATGAAGCCGAGTGTGGCATCACAGGAGTGACTATGTCATCCTTGTGCTTGTAACCGCGACCCTCGGCATGTTTTCTGAACATATCATCGGATATTCTTTCTACTGACAAACTCTTAAATTTGAGCAACTGTTGGTAGTAACTGTTAGGAATCACCTTGACGTTCTTGACGTCCGGCGTTGACGAAACGGTTGTGGTAATGAATTCTGAGGATGGGATACAAAGAAGGCCCATGTTGAAACCGACAGTTGCAAATTGGTCCTTGCTCCGCACCATTTCAGTCAATTCCTCGTATTTGGCTTGTTGCTCATTTGAAATAACATTCAAACCAAGTTCCGATGCCTTGACCTTCAATTCGTCCTCGTCAATCTCCCTGACTGCCTTTCCTTTCATAGCGAGACTGTTCAATTCTTGATACTCTTCCTTTTGTAAGAAAACCAAACCAAAATCGCTCAGCTTCTCAATAAGAACATTCTTGCTTAATTCCTCTTGAGGAGCATTGCTCAACTTGTGGATCTGAGAATCCTTCTCTGCCAACGATTGTTTCAACTTGAGTAATTGAACTTCTGGAATCAAAGCTAAAGATGATGCTTTAGCGTACTCAGACACCTTCTCTTCGCTAGGGTTGTGCAACTCCTCATATTCGTGCTTACTGACAACAACACAACCAACCTTACTTGCACTATTCTTCAATTCCTCTGTGTCTAAAATGAATGAGTCTTCGGCATCGGCAAAGTCTTCGAAAGAGTCTCTTGAAAGCCTCTTGCTGATTTGTGATCTCAAATCATTCAATTCGATGTCAGTCACCACTGCTAAACCAAGTGGGGCAAGTTTGGACTTGACATATTCAACCAGTTCATTGTTTTGAAGGCCGTACTTGGTGGCTTCCGATTGAAGTACTTCAACCTGCAGCAAAAGCTTCTCGTATTCCGTACGATCAAGGACAATCTTGTTTTCTGCCTTTGCCTTTTCGTCCACACTTCTAGATGCTTCAGACTTGAGAGAGGAAAGCTCGCTTGCGGGAACAAGTTGCAATCCAAGTGCACCTGCAAGGCTAATAAGTCTTGAATTAGAGGGACTGTTCAGGTTCTTGACTAACTCATCGTACAGTGCCTCATCCACGACTACCTTCCCTTCGGCGGCAGCTCTTTCCACGAGTGGTTCTTTTGAAGCGGCCATGATATTGTCGAACTCTTCAATCGACAAAACTGTCAAACCGTTATTCATTGCTCCATTCTTGACATCCTCGACAGACGGCTTGTGTGCTTTGATCAAAAGACTATCGTACTCGTCGACCGGAATGAGCTTCAAGTTTGTACCTGCAACCTTATCTTGTAAAGTAGCATTGGCACTCTTCTGTAACTCAGTGTATTCAGTTGCTGGTAACACAATATGCTCAGCTCTACCAACATGATCCTTCAAATAATCCAATGAGGGTGTATCAACCTTAGTCAATAATTCCGAGTATTGATTCTTACTAATGATAGTCTTGTCTTCGCGTTCTGCTCTTTCTTCAAGCGGTTCATTGGCTTGCTTATTGAGCGATGCGAATTCTTTCGAATGAACCAAAACATGATCCTGCGAAGTTGCATGTTCTTTCAACACATCAATCGACGGTTTGTTGATCCTTTCGTACTCGTCTTCACTGATAACTCTCATGTTTTCATCTTTGGCCTTCTCTGCAGCTGTCTTGCTGGAGCCTGCAATTAAAGCAGCCAACACCCCAGTTGCTACAACCTTGTGGTCGTGGTTTTTGACATGTTCCTTTATATGGTCCAAAGTTGGTGCTTCTGCCTTAGACTTGAGACCTTCAAATTCATCAGTTGGTATCAATGCCATTTTCTGCGATGCCGCCTTAGATTCAAGAGATTCCAGCGCAGCAGATCTCAACTCCTGTAAGCTCTCGATAGGTATCAAAGCATGATCATGTCTTTTAGCTGATGACTCAAGATGATCCAATGAAGGGGTGTTAGCTTGAGAAACAAGGGATTCATATTCTTCAGCAGGTACTAACTTGACGTTCGCTTGTTGCGCCCTTTCTTCTAAGGTATACGATGACTGCTTGATCAAGTTCTCATACTGCTCATTCGGAAGGACGGTCATGGACATTTCCTTAGCAGAATCATCAATCGATTTAGCTGCCTTTGCTTTCATAGTTGAGTATTCATCCTTGGTTAAAACCACACAGTTAGCTTCTTCCGCTGTCTCACGAATGTGATCAATAGGAGGTGACGTGGCCAATTCCTTGAAATGTTTCAATTCTTTAGACATATTATCAAACTCTTCAATTTCAACAACGTTCAACCCCAAAAGTGCTGCCTTCTTCTTAATATAAGATCCGTCTGGTTTGTTGATCTTGCTCAATAAAGAAGTGTATTCATCCTTACCGACTAGAACCAACCCACTCGCAAGCGCCTTATCTTCAAGTGGTTCTCTGTAGGAGCTCACGAGTTTTTCATGCTCTTCCTTCGCAATGATGAGAGAGTTCAATCCGGTGGCCTTCTCGCCAAGGAATTCAATAGAAGGAGATTTCACTGTTTGACTCAACTTCTCGTATTCAGACATAGACAAGACTTTGAGGTTTGATTTGGCTGCTTTCTCCTCGATTGACTCATTGAACGACTCAGTCAATTCACGATGCTTTTGAGATGGGATTCCAACGTAGTCATGTTTGGTGATATGCCCGAGTATGTGGCTCAAATCAGGAGATGTGGCCTTGGTTTGAATTGAATTGAATTCAGATAATGGGATTGCAATCATACCGGCGTCTTTCGCCAAGACGTCAATAGGGGTCTTGTGATACTTTTCGAGCAGCTTCAAGTCCTCATCCTTCTTCATCGTGAAGCCGAGTTTGGAAGC
The DNA here is from genome assembly GCA_030568635.1 of Suhomyces caryicola. Classification (NCBI taxonomy): domain Eukaryota; kingdom Fungi; phylum Ascomycota; class Pichiomycetes; order Serinales; family Debaryomycetaceae; genus Suhomyces; species Suhomyces caryicola. The sequence goes on along the minus strand of JAJMGG010000006.1, from coordinate 347,977 downwards.
ATTGGAGCTCAAGTAATCTAATGATGGGTTTTCCAACGAGTTGGTCATCGATTCATACTCACTGAGAGGAATAGCCTTCAAGTTCAATTCTTTAGATCTTTCTTCTATTGTTTTGGTGGCTTCCTTTTGGATTTCTGCAAGTTCAGTGTTCTTCAACATCAGGTAATCTGACTCCTTACTTTTCAGGATCAAATACTCTAAGCTTGGCTTAGAAATGGAGTCCTTCAATTGGCCAAGTTCCTTAGAAGAGATAACTGCCATGTTGCTTTCTTGAGCATGCGATTTGAAGTCACGGTTAGCCCTCTTTAAGAGTTCTTCGTGAGAAGAGCTAGACAAAACAACCCTGTCGTGTATCTTAGCCTTTTCTGCGATATGTTCAACCGTTGGGGAGTCAGCCTTAGCACTAAGATCTTGGTGATCTTTCTTCTCTAATACCGTCAATCCTAGAAGCCCTGCACAAATGGAAACATGTTCTTTGCTAGGCTTATGTGCGAGATCACGGGTACTTTGAAGCTCTGCTTTCTGAACCAATTCAAATCCACTGCGCCCGGCCTTTTCTCTGAGATATTCTTCAGTAGGACTGCTGTTCAGTTCTATCAATTCCTTGATAGACTTCTGCAAGTCAGTGTATTCAACCTGTGGAAGCAACTTGTGATTGACAATTTCAGACTTTTCTTGTAAGTACTCCATCGTAGGAGTTTCAAGACTCTTTTTCAATGTGGAGTATTCACTCTTTTCAATTGCAACGAGGCCGGACCTCGATGCGATCAAGCCGATAGCTTCCCGGTCGGGTTCAATTAACCGGTCGTACTCTTCGTCTGAAATCACGGTGTATTTGGCCAAGTTTGCCTTCTCTTTGACGTACTCGATTGTTGGTTTCTCAATTCTCAACTTCAAGTCATCGAATTCTTCTTGCGGCAAGACTTTGAAGCTCAACTTTTCGAGGTGCTTCTTCAAGAATTCTTCAGAAGGATTGTTGTTGATACTCTTGAGTGAATCGAGTTCAGTCGTTGGTACAATTGCGAGGTTACGAGCATTTGATTTGGATTTCAAATACTCAGCTGTAGGATTTTCAATCTGGTCTTTCAAAGAAGCAAGCTCTTTAGTGGGCAACAATTCAAAGCCTGAGTTTCCAGCCTTCTCTCTGAGGTAATCCGAGCTAGGGTTGGAAACAGCATCTCTCATCTCTTTCAAATCAGACATTGAAACCAAACTAGCATCATATTTCGAAGCAAGTAAGTCAACATCTTGTCTTGAAGGATTATTCAACTTATCGTGCTCATCCTTAGTGATGACGATCAAGCCTGCAGATTCAGCCTTTTCAGCGATGTGCTCCTTCGATGGAGAAGAAATCAAATTGGTTAATCTAGAGTAATCTTCATTCGAGACTACTGTGTAATTGGCACTCTTAGCATGTGACTTCAAGTAATCCAAGGAGGGCTCATCAATGTTCCTTAATAGAGTATCATGGGTCTCCTTTGGCAAAACCACGTGATTATGCTTGGATGCCCTTGAAGTTAAGTGTTCAACAGATGGGTCTTCAGCCAAAACATTCAACTTTTGATAGCTGTCTTTGTTCACGACAACATGACCAAAAGAGTCAGATTTTTCTTGAAGGTATTCGAGGGTAGGTTGGGAAATCTTCTGATTCAAACCTGTAAGCTCGTCTTTGCTCACCACGATGGACTTATGCGAGTCAGCATTCTTTTGCAAGAATTCCAAAGAAGGAGACTCAACTGTGCTCTTCAATTTATTATATTCGTCGACTGGTACTGTTCTGTATCCAATTGCTTGAGATTTCTCTTTCAAATACTCTGTAGAAGGAGAGTCGATCTGAGAGAGTAGTTGTTCGTGCTTACGGACCGGAATAGCCACCAATCCCACAGCAGCCACCTTTTGAAGAATGTGTTCTTTGCTTGGTTCATTAGCCTTAATAAGCAAGTCACTATGCTCCCGAGTAGATATAGCAACCAAACCACGAGTTTCTGCCTTATCTATGATGAATTCCTTGGTAGGAGCATTGCTCGTTTCTTTCAAGCTGAGGTGCAAATCTTGATCGACAAGAACCTTCTTCATTTGTTTTGCATGTCTATCGAGTGCTTCTTTCGATGGGTTTACCAAGCTGTCATGTTCGGATTTGGAAAGTGCCACCAAACCTAAGCTAGATGCCTTTTCATGAATGTGACTGGCACTTGGGTTATGCGCCAAATTCTTCAATTCATCTACTTCACCAACAGGTAAGAGAACATGGTCATGCTTGGCAGCCTTTTCATTGATATGATCGACGGAAGGATTGTTAGCCAATTCTTCCAACCTTTTATGTTCAACTGCTCCGAGCATTACCATACCGAGAGCAGTAGCCTTCGATTTCACATGTTCGTGAGATGGTTTATCAGCATTCGTCCTAAGTTCCTCTAGTTTTTTCTTCTCGATCACTGTATGATCCAACTTATTTGCGACCATTTCAATATGTTCAATGTCAGGACTCTGGGATTTCTTTACGTGATCTTCATGTACGGAGCTAGGAACAGTGACCAAGTCCAACTTGCTAGCGACAGATTCGATGTGCTCCCTGGAAGGTGATTCAGCGAGTTGTTTAAGGTTGTTGAAATCTTTTTGTTTCACCACTACCATTTCCAAGTCGTTAGCCTTCTCTTGAAGATGCGATACGCTTGGTTTGGTAGCATCGATAGCCAATTGCTTGTATTTCTCGTTTGTGATAACAGTCAATCCTTGTTCATTAGCCTTGGTTTTAAGGTATACCTCTGGAGGAGATGTGACAAGAGCTTGCAATTCTTTCAACTTTTCCTCCTCGATCAATTCCATGTTTGACTTCTTTGCATTACTTGATAAGAAGTCGATCGACGGCGAATTGACAATATCAACCATCTTTTCGTACTCATCATTTGAGACCACAACACAGTTAAGGTTCTTAGCTTTAGAGCTGACATGATCAAGTTGGGGCTCATTGGCCAACTGGTTCAATGATTTGAAATTATCTTCATGAATCGTGACATGATTGTGAGATTTTGCCTTTTCTTGAAGGGACTCAATGGTTGGCGATTCTACCTTCTTGACCAAATCTTCATGGTCTTTTTGGTCCAACAATATTAATCCCAAGCTGGTGGATAATTTGTGCAAATGATCCTTTGGAGGATTATGAGCAAGTTCAAGTAAAGATTCGTGTTCTTTCTTGGCCAAGGGTACCAAGCCGAGGCTCTTTGCCTTTTCGTTGACGTGCTCTGCATCTGGCGAGTGAGCCAAATGCCTCAACTTTTCTACTTCTGCTGTGGGGATCAAAAGTTTCTCGAACTTGGAAGCGTGCTCATTCAAGAAATCAATCGTTGGCTCAGTTGAAATAGACTTCATGGTATCATATTCTGCGATTGGAACTAGAACAGAATTCATAGCCGTTGCTTTCACCAGAAGCTGATCGAGGCTAGGAGTCACCAATTCCTTCAACTTGTCTTCTTCGATCAAACTGTAGCCTAATGCTTCGGCTTTAGAGCTGAGGTGTTCTTTAGACGGAGCCTCCACCTTTTGAATCAACTCGGTCCACTTTTCATTATCGACCACGGTATGATCAATATTTTTGGCAACTGAGGTGATGTGGTCTGCATCAGGACTGTGGGCCAATTTGTGCAACTCATCGTATTGGCTTTCAGCTACTAGCTTATGACCATGTGCTTGGGCTCTGGATGTAAGATGTTCCAAATCAGGTTCATTCGCAAGCAGGGTCAACCTACTCCACTCTGAGTTCTGAACTAAAAGACTGTCATGATTAGCAGCCTTCTCTTTGAGATGCTCGATACTTGGAGTGTTGGCAGAAGCCTTAATCGTATCCAACTCCTTCGTAGGCACAACCGAATGTCCAATGAGCTTGGCAACCAGTTCAATATGATTCACATCTGGGGAATGCGCCAACTTCTTCAACTCTTCGTGTGTATCCACCGGTAAAATACGATGATTCAACGATTTTGCCTTCGCTTCAATGTGATCCATGGATGGTTCATTAGCGAGCTTTGATAAGCTTTGGTGTACTTCTACCGGTACTATGACATGATTCAAGTTTGAGGCTTTATCCTGAAGGTGCTTCAAATCAGGAGAGGCAGCCAAGTTCTGTAACGATTTGTACTCTTCTTCACCTACTACTGAATATCCAAGGTTTTTAGCCTTTAGTTGCAAGTGTTCCAAATCAGGAGTATTGGCCCTGGAAACTATCAAGGACCATTCGCTTTTCGGCATTATTTCGTATCCAAAGTTTGCTGCTGCCGATGAGACAAGCTCAAGTGATGGGTTCTTTGACGAGTGAACCAATTCATTGTATTCCTTTGTCTTGACTGCAACTAAGTCTTGGCTTTCGCATACTTTTTGGATGTGTTCAATTGGAGGTTGGTTAGCCAATTTGAACAAGTCAGTGTACTCAGTCTTCGACAAAGTAAGCAAATGGTGCTTTTCGGCCGCCAATTTCACATGATTCAATGGAGGATCGTTGGCCAACTTTGACAATGATTCGAATTCCTTATCTGGAATAATGGTGTACTTGTGCAATTTGGACTTGGTTGAGAGATACTCGATGCTTGGAGAATCAATGTCCTTCTTCAAGTTCTCGTGCGATTCCTTACTTATCAAAACATGTCCATGCTTCTTCGAGTGAACTGCTATCTCCTCAACTGTAGGATTACTTAATCTTTCGAGCTCAGCTTGCTTCATCACCACGCTGTCGAATGATTTGGCGTGTTCTGTTATACGATCAATGGAGGGATTTAATAATTCCTTATGGTCCGTACTGGCGACAACCACAGAACCGAGACGGCTAGCATGCTCAGTCAATGAATGCAATGTGGGGTTCAATAAACTAGCATGCTCGTCGCTACTCAACGTTATCAAGCCGAGTTCCTTAGCCTTTGCATTAACATGCTCTGCTGTTGGCTCGTGAGCAAGTTTGACTAATTCGTCATAATAGTTTGCTGATGAAACAATTAAACCAATCTCGTTTGCTTTATTAGTCAAGTACGATTTATCGGGTTTCTCGTGCTCTGCAAGGACCACTTGATAATTCTTGTACTCAGATTCGGATAATGGATGATACTTTAACTCAGAAACCTTTGAAAGAATGAAGCTTTCTGTTGGGTTTTTCAATTTGGAAAGTTGTGATTTTTGAATGACTTCATAACCTTGAGCTTGGGCTCTTGTTGTGAGATGATCAATTGAAGGGGTCTCCTTCACATCTTTCAATTCCTTCAACTCACTTTCGGGCAATGTTACTAATCCCTTGACAAGAAGTTTATTTCTCATCTCCTCCTCATCTTCCAATTTTTCGTATTGCTTCTTTGTTAACATCATATAGCCCTTTTCTTTGGCAAGACTCACAAGCTTCTCATCTGTAAGAGACGAGATAGTTGATTCAGTCAATTCCTCGTATTTTTCGTATGGAATCATTATTAAGTTGTTGTCGGCAGCGTAAGATTCGATCTGTTTCTTGTTGCCAGCAGCTTGATTTGTCAAGAGTTGCTTGTTCTTTCCATGCGTTGGGGATTGTTTGTCAGTTCCAGTTTCGGAGTCAGAACCAGAGGAATCTGTGTCAATCAAGTACGGAATATTGTAATCTCCAGTAATTGCAAACACATTCACGCTCTTGTTGGTAGCTGAATCGGCGTCTGACAACTCATCTTGAGTTATTGATTGGGACAATTTGGAAGGGGTATGATTAATGTTGTCTCCAATAAAGTCTTCCCACTTTTGGCTGTCATCATGAGATTCGTTATCCACCACGGTGAATTTAGAGCTTCTCTTGTTAGGAGAAACCCCGGACGCTCTTGTTAATGCTGGTTTTATATCACTGGTTGATCTCACCTTCTTATTCGACTTCACTAATGAAGCTAGTTTGGAAGGCGTTTTCAGTAACAGGTGGTCTTCCTTTCTGGCTCTGAGAACAGCAGCTCTCAATTTGGCAATGGTTCTGGTTGAGTGATTCAAGTTGGCTCTCAATGTTTCCAATTCGAGCTGGGGGTTTCTTGGGTCAATTGTAGGCAACTCACGGGGGTTTGAGTCGAACAAGATACTGTCGAAATCAATCGAATCGTCGTCCGAGTCATCATCGATGGATAACGCGGTCTGGGACGGATTGGGGAAGGAGTCGTGCTCCGAAGCTGCCATAGATCTGTTTTGGGTATTGTTGGACAACTTCAAGTGCAACAGATCATTTTCGTCGTTTAACTGTTCAATTCTATCGTTCAAATCGTTAATCTCCCTATCAAAGTTATTCTTGAGGGAAGAGTAGTTTTTAGAAATCGAGTGATTTTTGATCAACAATTCATCGTTTTCCTTCTGAAAAGTAGACACCTTAAGGTGCAATTGCTGGTTCTCCTTCTCCAACTTGTCTTTATTGGCGGTGAGCGACGACACCTGTTCGGTGAGACTGAGCAAGTTGGACTCCAACTCCCAGTTCTTGTCCTTCAAGTCGCTCTCGTTGTTGATCTGGAACGTTCTGTTGTTCTTGAGCTTGAAAACCTCGTCTTTGAACACTTGGATCTCGTCCATCGAGCCTTTCAACTTGGCCTTGTACTTTTGGTTCTCTGCCGTGAGTCTGCGGCACTCTCCGAGGAGGTTTTCACTCAAGCCCACCACAAAGTTCATGTCGTTCCCCTTCGACTCGGGACCCAAATTGGGCGCAGGAGGCCCGATGGCCGGGACCATGGGCCGGCTGCTTTTGCGCAGCGCGTTGCCGCCCGGCGTCGGCAACTTGGGCAAGGGGAAGAGGTTTTCCTGGTCGTTGGTGGGCGGAGACGAGCCCAACGCCTTGTCGGACTTCTTGTGGAACAACCGCCGCTGGATATCGGAGAACTGCCCTCTTATGTCATCGTTCGAAGGCGGGGTCTGCTTGTCAGAGGCCATCGCTGCTTGGGGGTCGGGGTTTGGTGGAGGATGTTCGGTCTGGTAAAAAGATCACCTCCTCTCGAGATCAAAACAAACACCAAACACGGCGGCCGGTCGGCGCACGCCCGCTACACGAAATGGTACAATTTTGCAACCTGCAAATAAACACGCCATAGGGCTTACGACACGGAGCCACAAACGAGACGACCCGGAGGGGCTGCCAAAGCCCACCGCGGTTCGGTTCCCGCCGGCGCCGGATTCGCGTGCCGGCGGGAGCTACTGGTGACCGGCTGCCGGCAGCGGCGACTCGAACGTGACTCACCACGAGAGACAGTGACTGACTGACTGGCACAGAAGACGGCGGTCGAAACTTTACTGTCGGCCGTGTGCTTCTTCCTTCTGCCTCTTTCAGTCGCCACGTGGCTCCTGTGTAGCGCAGCGCAATTACTAGTTTACTTGTCTTGTCCAACTATGGAAATCTATAACCTACTAGTGGTCGCGAGCAAATACCGCCAGAGCCGAAAACTAAGGCCGGTGGTGCGTAGACCGGCTGCTGCCAGCCATCACTCCTCGCGAGAGTTTCTTCTGTGCTGGAGAAGCCCGACAGTGACCGAGTTCGAGCGGTAGTAGTTGGGCCTGTTGTTGGACTGTTTCTCGGTCGTGGCATTCTTGATAGCTTCCTTGTCGTTGTCCAAGTGCACTGCGTTGGGGAAGGGCGAGTAGATTGGATCCTTCTTGTAGTGGTTGTTGAACTGGTTGTTGAACACGCTGTTGAACACGCTGTTTTGGAAAGACGACTTGTTTCTGGTCAAGAACGACGGAGTATCGGTCTTGGGTGGAGCAGACGAAAGGTTCAGGACGTCGTTTGCTTCGGCAAAGTCGCTCTTCTTCTTGGGCGACGCTAAGGAGGACGAAAAGCCGCTCTGCAAGCCTCTCACATTACCCCGGCCATTCAACTCGCCGCGTGGATCAGTGGCCACCTTCTGTGGGGTGATGGTGTCGCTGGAGTCGGTTGATACCAGGCTGACTGCTGGCTCGCGCTGCACGGGTACGGAGATGCTGGTTCGTGGAACACTCGACATCAACCCCGCAGGAACATCCTCGAAATCTTCCATGTCGTTGGTAAACACAACAGGGACGTTATAGACCGTCTGGCTCGAGTTGCTCTGCCTCATCAAGTTAGGCAAGTTGGAATCATGAGACTTGGCCCTGTTGGTAAGCGACAAAAATTTGGGCCTGGAGGGAGCAACCACCTTGGACGAAAATGCCAAAGTCAAGTTTCCTTCTTCGTCACTCTCGCTCCCGCTGTCCCCTGAGGTTTCCGAAGAGCTGCTAGAGCTTGAGGGATACGCAATGACAGGCTTCTTTTTTATCAGAGTCTTGATATCGGAGAATGGGGTGACTCTTGACTTGGGGGCCACGTCCTCTTGCTTCTCTAACCCAGTCAAGTCGAATTTGATCCCTTTAGACTGCATCAGGTTGCTCAAATTGAATGCTTGGAACTTTTGAGTAATGCTGTTACTCCTTCCAAGGTCGTTACCCGTGTGGTTGGCGATATTATCATCTGATTGAGATGCTGTACTCGATCTTCTCCGATCGCCCAAGTCTTGAGTGAACTCTTGATACTTTCTGATGAGATAGTCATCATTGATGCTATCCAACGAAGCAAAGCTCTCACTTAATGGCAACGACATCACCGAAGAAGGCCTATCTCCGCCTATGGGGCCCACTTTCAATTGACTGAACAGATTTTCATGGGACTTGCCATCTCCTTCGTTGAGCACCAACTCTTTTTGCCCAGAAAAGTATTGCTTGCCAACCAGTGGAACTGGAATTGGTGATGCAAAATCTGATGGAAAGGATGGCGAATTCATCAGGTCTTCCACTTCACTATGAGAAGATATCGAGTGTTTTGGCGCGGCTGCCGCTGGTGACATATTGGTGGAGAATAAACTCGACGAGCGCCTTCTCTTGTCATCTTTCTGTTGAATGCCTTTGAATGTGTCAACAATCGATTGATTTTTCAAGTAAAGGTCGCCAACCACGTTTCTCTTGGTTTCGATCTGCGGAGCTTCCGTTACTCCCGGAGTACTTCCTCTGCGGGACGAGGAGGCTGTTTCTGAATCAATCACATCTTGTAACACAGTGTTGGGATTTCTTCCTTCTCTCATGCCTGCAATAGAATAGGAAGACGACCTGGAAGTACTTGCTCCGTGGGTTGGATTCAACGCTGTGGCCGTAGTGGTTGATAAGTTGGAGGATACATGAGGTGCTGCCGTGAAAAAGTCCAAAGGAGGTCCCTGTGACTTTCCCGAAGTAGAATTAAACAGGACGTTCGAGGGGTACGAATGTTGTAAAGCTTCGGATAAAATCAACGAATGGTTTCCAAAACTGTTCAGCGCTCCCAAGCGAGTGAACGAGTTTGTATTAGACGAGCTTCCTCCCAAAGATTCTTCACTGGAAGTACTTCTAGAGTGTGCGAGCTGCAAGGCCGCAAATCTGCTTCGAATATCGTTCTCGTTTCCTCCGCTAGCTTTGATCGCCTTCACCAAACCTCTTTTCATCCTCTGTCCTATTCCGATGACAGCGTTGTCAATTTCATCCTTAGTAACGATGTCGATCTTTGCGACATCACCAATATTGAAGTCCAACAACTCGTCCTCCGTCCCCTGTTGTTCATTCGAGTACATCAACTTGTTGAGCAGAAGAAAATCATCCTCCAAATCCATGAGGGTAAACGGATGAAGCTTAATGTCCTTGATTTCGATTCTGGTGGCACTGTTCTTGTCCAACATTTTCCGTAACAAGTCCTTTGCTAACTCAAACTCAGACTCAGTCACATCCCCGGGAGAGAAAAAGGCTGATCTGGATTCGGGGAACTCCAAAGGCAGATTCACAATCACCTGGAAGAGATCAAACTCAGACTCGGCATTGAATGGAACCTTACCGAATAAAAGACAGAACAAGGTGACACCAAGAGCCCAAATGTCTATTTTATGGTCGATTCTGGGAAGAAGTTTGGTGAGAGCGAATTGGTCGTTCTTCAATGCTTCAAGCGACGACGCAGACACAGAGCCCCGGCTGGTGGCCCCTGACGACGAGAAGTTGGTCTGGCATAGTTCGGGAGCAAAGAATGCAGGGGTTCCAGCCGTTTTAGCAAGCTCCAACTCGTTCATAAGAAACCCATCGTCCTGATCTTTCAAAGTGGATGCAAAAGATACTCCAAAGTCACTGATTTTGACGAGATTATCAGAGCTCACTAGCAAATTAGCAGGCTTTATGTCTCTGTGGAAGATGCCCTGCAAATGCAAGTATTCCAATCCCAACAATACGTCTCGGAACACCTTTCTGGACTGTTTGAAGGTCAAGTTTGGCGAATATTCGTTGGACAAAAGGTATGCGTCTTGGTCTATGTCGTCAAAGTAATGGTCGTTGGTCTCTGCGGTGGGGATGCTAAACTTCCTGTTTTTCACAGGGGTCCCACGGCAGGGAATATCATCTGTGGTGGACGGAGTTCTGCGGGACGTACGTCTCGACCGTTTCCATCGTATTTCGCCCTTTTCCAAATATTCCAACACCAAGTAGATCTTGTTGGAGTTTGCGTCGTCCAACACTTCAATCAACTTGACAATGTTTTCGTGGTTGCACTTCTTCATGATGGCGATTTCCCGCTTGACCTTGAGTTCTGAATCGTTCATCTCGGACTTTGACGACGCTTTTCTGAGCCGGAGCGACGGTCTGTCCTTCTTGGACCTTCTATTTACAATTTTGATGGCAACTAATTCGTTGTGGACCAAGTCTTTAGCCAACTTAACTTTGCCGTGTTCGCCCTTTCCTATTTCTCTGATGACCTCGTAGGTGTTGAGGACCTTGCGCTTGTTGATCGGGTCGTACTCAAGAAACACCTGCTTGGTTTCTTTCACAACCGGGTAGCGGAAAGGCAGCGGCGGCGGGCGGGGGCTGGAGCAGCCCTGTCTGGGTGATTTGAGGAGGGGGACATGCGCGAGGGGGGCGTGTTCGCCGGGCAATTCGCTGCCGGTGTCGGAATCGTTAGCGAACGGCGAGTCGCGGCTCGCGGGCGGGGACAGCACCTGGCTTGCTGACCGTTGCTTGGCGGTGGGGGTCTCTGGCGTCCTGGGCAGCGCGTCGGAGAAGGACGAGCGGGAGAAGGAGCGTTGGAGGAGGCCCAGGACCTTGCCAAAGAGATTGTGCCGCAAGTCCTTGTCGTCTGGTAGTTTGGGGGACGCCAAGGGCGACGTGCGGCTGCTGTCGGAGGTACTATTGGCCGGCGACGAGATAGTGGGGGTGATGCGCTCGGCGGCGGAGACCTCGGTGGTGGCCGAGGCGGTCTTGTTGAGAACAAAATTCACGGGGCTTTTCTGGCCGTTTGTGTTGTGGGGGGTGCTCGACATGATGAACGTGGTCTAGATGTGCTCCATCGGTGAGCCGCCGGGGAGGGGAAGTTGCGGTGGCCGGTGGATCGCAGTGGAGACGTTGCGGACTGCCGGGAGGTCTGGGGCAGAGAATGCAGGCGTATTTAACCAGAGGGCGGGGGGGCAGCCGGGCAGTGGAGCAATGCGCGGGGGATGACGGGGGGGATGTGGTACGCCGGGGGAAGTAATGCAATGGTGGAGCGGCTTCTATGACGTTCCAGCAGAAAGATGGCGGGTGGATGCAGTGGAGTGGTGTGGAGTATCTTGAGGCGAATGAGAAAATGGCGGGCCTCACGTGAGAAGAAAAAAAAAGTACCAGCGTGGGCGCCGCGAGCTCGCGAGAGTGATGGCGAGAGTCGTAGCGAGAGCCGTGCGCTGCAGCGAGACTTGCAGCGGGCGCGCGGAGGCTTGCAGTGGGAGAAGCGCGCGGGCTGCGAGGAGTAGTAGCGCGAGCCGTAGCGTCACGGTGCGTCACGCCGGTCCCTTGCAGCATCACAGCGCGGGAGTCGCGCGAGACGCCGAAAACCTCGTGACCGGCATCACGGCGCTCTCGCTAATCACAGTTCCACTGAGCTGCGACCGTGACGCCCACCGAGCTTCGACCGTGACACCCCATTGAGCTCACACCCGTCTTCTGACGACCAGCCTCGGTGACCCTCTGACATGTTCAGGCCCTTTGATCGCGTGATCTTGGACAACGAGCTAGCGACGGTCAGATACGTGGGCCAGCTTCCCGACGAGGTGTGGGGGCCCAACCAACCGGCGTTGGGCCTAGAGTGGGACAACCAGCGCAAGGGGAAGAACAACGGCGCGGTGCGGGGCGTGCAGTACTTTGTGCCTCGTTTCGAGGGTTCCGGCTCGTTTGTCAAGGCCACGAACCGCAAGATCTCGTCGTTCCGCCGGTCGTTTGTGCAAGCCTTGCTCTCCCACTACTCTGACTCGGAGGACTTCCAGACAGACTTGACGATTGGCACCAAGACGTTGCAGCCGTACGGGTTCGACAAACTCAACCGGCTCCAGTCCGACTACAGGACGCTAAAGTCGCTTTCGTTGCAGCGCCAGTGCATCCACGCGGCATCGTGTCCGCAAGATCCCCCGCTACTCGACCAGTTGGTCCAGGTGAACCACCTAGACTTGAGCTACAACTTGTTCAACAGCATCAACGAGGTGATAGCCATAGTGGACACCCTTCCCAGCCTTGAGACGCTCGTTCTCAACGGAAACAGGTTCTTTGAAGAGCTCAGCACCGGACCCTTGGGCCCACAGCACTCCAACTTGAAGACCCTCCACTTGTCATCCACCCAGCTCACCCCTCGCGTGCTTGCGCTCTTGTTGGACAAGTTTCCTCGCCTTACAAGCTTGCACTTGGCCGACAACGAGTACACCGACACCGATGCAGCAAGCTTGCCGTGGCACAAGGCACCGTCCTTAGACCACTTGGATCTAGCAGACAACAAGTTGACGGCCGTACCGGAGACTACTGCGAGTGTTCGAAGCGTGTGCTTGGCCGGCAACAGAATCTCGCTGATGAGCAGCATTCTCTGCCGGACAGAGGAGTTGGACTTGAGGAACAACTGCATCGCTCGGTGGCAAGAAGTGGACGCAATCCCATCCAGCTTTCCGGCTCTAAAACAGCTAAGGATCAACAACAACCCCTTGTTTGACGACTTGAGCATCGATGAGATGACAATCCAACTAATTGCTCGCTTGGGATGCCAGAGCACGAAGGACATCGCCAGCGACAGCACAATTGCCCACCAGGGAACCAAAATCAGCAAGTTGAATGGCAGCAGCTTGACCTCGAGCGAGATTCTCAATGCAGAGTTGTATTTCGTGGCAAAAGTGATCCTGAACGAGTATATCTACGACCGCTCGCTTGCACGATGGGAGTTTTTGGTAGCCAAGCACCGCATTGCTGTTCCAACCAGCACCGACCCCAACGGTGAGACCTCGAAGAAAAACGACATATACCACAAGAAGCTAGCCATCCAGATAGTGGCCAGCCCCCGCGTTCTAGAGCGCGTTTTCTTGACGAGCAACTCGGTGCTTCGGCTCCGGGGGTTCGTCAGCAAGTGTACACAGCGGTCCTTGCTGGAGTTCAAGCTCTACTACTACGTCAACGAGTTCGAGACCAACACCGAGATCCGGATCAAGCTGTACTTGTACGACGACATGGCTGCGCTCGAGAACTACGGCTTCGAGCAGAATCACAAGATCTACGTCGAACAACACGGCCCAGAATAGAAGCATGCTCTATCATTAACAACGCTAAATAACCCGACTCCCCACCTGCAACGCCCCCTCTTCATTTCTCTATTCTACCGTCCTGGAGAAACAATGTGCTCTCGCTTTTCATGCCCTTGGCATCTGCTTACTCTTCAAGGTTCCATAAACCATCGCCCAAGTAGTGCAACACCTCGATACCCATACCCTTGTTGACCGACTTGATTTCATCGGTGCTCATGATGAGCAAGCCTACCGCTAAGGCGTGCTCCTTTCCCTCGGCGTAGATGGAGACAATGGTCCCCTTCTCGAGGTTTTCCTCCGGCAAGCCGGCACCCGCGGAAGTCAAACCGGGACACATGATGTTGGCGCCCGACAAGACAAACTTGATGGCACCTCTGTCGACCTTGACCTTGGGGAAGCATTGCGGGTACTTGTGGACCACCTTCAACGTGGGAATCAAGTCGTCGAAGTGCTGGAACAAAACAACCTCGTTGTCGATCGAATATAACTGGATCTTGTCTTCACACTTTATGAGAATGGTCTGGGACTTCTTCGGTATGATGTTGTCGATGGCCGGCTCCAAGGCCTCGAACGTCGACACGAACTTGGACTTCAAGCCTCTCTGGACCGACGACTTGATGTTGGAGCGAGAGTGGACTTCGTCTTTGGTGAACCTCTTGAACATGTTGCTTGCTGTAGGCGGTGAATATCGTGGTGCGTTTTTTTTCTCCCGCAGAAATCGGTGAAAAGTTGAAAGCCGATCGGTAGTGTGTTTCGTGCAACACCTCTGAGAGGCAGCACGCGACTAGCGGCCTCGACGCAAGAGATTGGGCCCGGGGTTCTTTACGAGATTACAGTGACAGCGTACTGCCAGCTTCCTCAGACTACACAGAAGCAAAACTCACACCCAACAGACTCCACTATTCGCTCAAACGCATCATGTAAAGGTTTATAATTACCATGCCACCATCCGGAGAAACCTTGGTGTCATCGCACTCAAAAGAAACCTATGAGTTCAATATGGCCCCTTACAATTTTATCAAGATAAAGTTGCATCCAGCTCAAGACTAGATCATGGAAATATCAAGCCGAGCGAGGCAAAAGGCGTTTTGCAACGACAAACTGGTGCTAATGTCGTCTTCTTGGTGAGTACCAATGGTATGCTTGAGACTACAGCATCCAAAACGTTTCTTCGTTCTTCTGGCTCCTCCAGAAAAGGTGCACTCGGTTTCCCTTGTAACACTCGCAATGACCTCACTGCAACACTGATACAAAAAAAAAATGGTTGACCTTCAAAGAAGAGTCCAAAATTGGGTCCAAAAATTCCCTAAGCATCAATAACACAAGGTCACAACACAAAGGAGCTGTCAGGTTATAGTTTTCAACCAGCAAAAACATGATCTCGGACGAATCCTCACTGATACACGTAATGCCCCTGCATAAAGATGAAGAAGAAAGGAAATTTGGTCAACTTCGATGCGATCTCGCTCCTTATATACTGCTGGCCGCAAAGCCGGGTAACTCTGCGAGAAACCGACTGCAAAAAGACGAACCTGCTTATGAATCAATGCTCTTGTGTATTCCGGGTACTATGTAATCTGATTAGTGCTTCCGAAGTGCTGCTATGTCCTACAGCTCCGGCAAAGGCCTTCACCGAACCGTTGGCGAGGTGAATGCCACGACTGGGATCGAAATGCGAGGCGGCCTGTTCTCGTGCGTATGGCATGAAATATGACGTATAGAGCTCCATCTCTTGTTCCTCTGTGAGTAATCCCTCGTCCAGATCGAAACTGCTCTGATATAGAGCTTCTTCGCGGAGATCAGATTGTCGTCTTGAGTGGTTACCATCAGGTCGGGACAAGCTAGACCGACCCGAAAGATGTTCCGAGGAAAGAAGTGCCAATTCCTCGTCAAGGTCGTCATCAAATGTACTGTCCACATCACTTTCGTTACCCAAAGTGTTGCGAGCTTCGGTAGGCGCTGGTGCGATTCTCGAACTGGCGACTGCTTGTAATTCGCCAGGCAGTATCTCTGGCGCATCGGGCATCGAGACATCTTCCAATGCTTCGCTGTCTCCTAGAACGTCACGTTTGTCCTCCGTTTCTTTTCCAGTAGCACCTCCAATCTCTTCTTGTTCTCCGCCGCCCAGAACGGTGTAGTCTGGGATTTCCAAATCTTCCGCAATCAAGTCTATGAATGTAGGTTTAGCTTTGGATATCTGCACTTTCAACTGGTCCACTATAGTCTTGGGTCTTTTGACTCCCAAACTTTTCTTCGGCTTACCCACGCTTCCAACTAGAGGCGAGGCCGCTCGCTTCTTATCGAAGGGCGGCACTTGAACTGCTTGCTTTTCCTGAATGTTGTGTAGCACTGGCTTTGGACTCGGTTCAATTGCAGCGGGCAATGCACTTTTCAACGGAAATGGGTTGTCCAATTCCTCATCTGAACTGATCTCGAAAGAATCATTCGAAGGATCTTCTATTATATGACCAGGGGCCTGCACACTTGTGCCGTTCACTGATTCGTCTCTTGTCTTTTCAGTAAACGACAGTTGATTATTTCCAGAACCTGCACTGTCCTCTGCCATTAGCCTTTTTGCTCGTTCATGAGCAGGATCAGCATTATCATCTGAATCCGAATCGTATATCCTATCAAGTATAGTTTTCTTGGGTTTAGGACTCTTGGCAAGTAAGCTCGTGACGCTTCGAAATCCAGTCTCGACATTATCGGGCATGAAGAACTCCTTTTCTTTCTTTTTGCCCTTCACCTTCTTATTCTTCTTCCCGCTATTCTTCAAGCCACCCAACATGTACTCTGTCGCTATTCTGATAATCTCATCCTCATCTTCAACGGTATCTATTTCCATGTTCTCCTCCGGAATCTCAATCTTCGTCATGCTGACCTTTGGATTATATCCCTCGGGAATTATCCTATTCCTTCCTGCTAGATTGATCATATTGCCCTTCATGATATGCTGTTGGATATACTCATACCCACCCATTGCTTTTTCAAACTTCGATTCTTCGTTGCCTGAGAAGAGTAGAACGACTCGTCCATCTCTTTTCCGTCCTGTTCGTCCCATCCGTTGTATATTTTTGATTGGCGAGCTCGTCGAATCGAAACAGATGATCAAATCCACTTCTCCGATATCCAAGCCTTCTTCTCCAATTGAAGTGGCAACCAATATGTTGATTTTTCCATCTTTGAATTGCGTTAGGATTTCCTTTTGCAATTTCTGATTCATTCCCTTGACCTGTGCATCCTCCGAGCTGGTTTTGTTGTCGAGTTCTTCTAATGCAGACTGCTTGCCGCCTTTTTGCTTCCCTTTCGGTTTTCCCTTTTTACCCGTGCTCTCATCGAACTTGTCCTTCTCCTTGGCCTGCCCTATGAAGATATGCGGCTTCAACTGCGGACTCGATTTTGCCACTGATTGAACGATTTCGAGAGCAGACTCTCTGAATTCGGTGAATATGATGGCTCTGGAATCCTCCTTGGTAGTGTTATCAAAAAAGTCGTTCAATTCTTCCATCGTGGCCTCGATTTTGGGATGACTGTAGCTTGAGTCATCGTTCAAGATCTCCTGGCTTCGCTTCATCAAGGTCGTGATGCTGTCACTCAAGTAGAAGTCTGCGGCCAACTTGTTCGTGGACTTCTTTTTGGACCATTTCGTGGTGAACTCCAAGTACTTTTCGTTGAAGTAACTGTAAAAGGATTTCACTCCGTAGATGTTCAATCTTCGAAGGCACTGGCCCACCACCCCCAATAATTGTAGTATGAAGTAGTTGGACCACTTGAGGCCCTCCGACATGGAGCGATCCATCATGAGGCGTTTCGACGAGTCCATACATTGGAAGAAATTGATCTTCAGGGGGTCGGTCATGGAGTAGATGTTTCTCTGGTTGGCCAACTTGAGGGTTGGATCGATGGCATTGCACAACAATTCAACACACTCCAGGATCTCGGGCGACTCGCTGACCTGCCTCTTGACGATCTTCTTTTGCTTCATGTACTTGAAAATGTCAATGCTATTTTCCGTTCGTACTTCCACCTTGGATATCTGCAAGTTGTCGACCACCTCCTGTACCCCTTCGATGTCGGAGGCCGGGGTGGCGGTGAGGGCCAATATACGGAACGAGTTGTTGAAGCGGCCGAGGAACTTGGCCACGTTGTTGTAGGCGTAGTTGCCCTTGGCACGGTGGGCCTCGTCAACCACCAAGAGGGCAATGGACTTGGGATCCACGTACCCGCTGGCCAAGTCGTTTTCGACCACCTGCGGCGTGGTGAAAAAGACCCGTTTGGACGCCCAGATGTCGATTCTGTTCTTGCGGGTCTTCTGGAGGAAAACAGCCACTTCGGACGTGGGGATGCCTGTGATCGAGCAGCACGCCTTGATCTGCTGGGCAACCAACGGCCGGGTCGGCGCCATGAAAATGATCTTGGAGTCGGGGAACCAGCGGTAGAAGTTCAACATCACGGTTGACGCGATGAACGTCTTGCCGAGCCCCGTGGGAAGCGCCACGAGCAAGTTGTCGTAGAAGGCCCGCTGCACAATATTGTACTGGTAGTCGCGAACCTCGTAGTTGGTGGGGTAGATGTAGGTGGACAAGTTCGACAAGTTGGTGAGCCTGTCGAACGAGCTGCTTATCCTGTCCGACTGGACCAGGGTGTCGCCCTCCATGTGGGTGGTGTCGTCGAAGTCTTCATCCCCCGTCATGCGTGAGAGGTTGTAGAAATCATTGAAATTGAAAATACGCGTTCCAACATTCACGCTCCATTAGCCGCCGCCCGAATGGACCCGTACGACACATTGACCCAGTCCATCCGCCGGTTGAGCAAGCCGGTGAAGGAGTTGTTGGACACGCACTCGGAGTTCGCCATTCAAAACGTCACCATAGCCAACAACTTGGCCTCGGTGCACACGCTTCGAAGAGACTTGGAGGCGGGCATAGCGAAAGAGAAGGAGCAAAAGTACGAGCTTAGCAAGCAGCAGGAGAGGCGAGAGAGCGACAAAAGAACCAAAGAGAGAGTGGAGGCGAATGCGGCGGCGGAAGGAGGCGAAGAACACTCGGAAAGTACCGACGGACAAGGGAGCTGATCCTGAGGTTGGCCAAGACATCTGGTGGGCTTCTTCTTCCGCAAGAGTGTGATTTGGCTCTGTTTCAGCAATTCGAGATCGACTTCCAGACCCCTTTAGTTCTTCCAGCAAGAATGCCCAATACTTGGTGTAATTTTTGGCGGTGATCCACGGCATCCCCACACCCAATTCTCGGATCAGTGCCAGTCTCAATATTCAAAGCCATACATTCTCTCACTGAAAATTAAACACCATAATGTTAAAGGGCAGCGTTTTAAGAACCCGTTTCAGAACAACACTCACAAAACGTTTCATGTCTACCGCCCCTGTCATCAAAACGTCGGAAGCCCCCGGCCCTATCGAGCAGTCGATAGTCGACAAGTTAGTCGCTGGTTTGAAACCTTTGACGTTGAAGATTGTAAACGACTCACACAAACACGCTCATCATGCTGGGATAAGGGGGGCCTCCAACGTTACCGAGTCACACTTCAGGTTGGATATCATAAGTAACGAGTTCGAAGGCAAGAACATGCCCTCAAGGCACAGAATGGTGTATCATCTCTTGGACGAAGAGCTCAAGACCAAAGGAGTCCACGCGTTACAGATGAAGACCAAAACTGAATCCGAGGGATTGAAGTAGTACCAGCTTGACATGATTCTAGTTGAGCACGGTCGCAATTCCTTCGACAAGATTGCAATCCTCACTTACAACGATACGGCTTGAATCAAGATGCTAGAATTTGCTCTACTCGTACATTGCAGCTGTGTCCAATCAGAAGGCGTATTAGTCACCGTGCCTCGTAAACATACCCAGAATCCGACTCTATACCTTTGAGCCCAGTCTATACAGTCTTGGTTATACTTCAATCAGTATTATAATTGTTAACTAATAAAAACATTCATATAGAGAAAATGCAGAAGGTAGAAAATACATCTTTATACAAAACACCAGATTATTCAGAACCAATGAAGAATTGGGCCTCTTTCTTATCTCTCCTATGCTCCGTTGGCAATAGCGGCACCGGCACCGGCATTACCAACTTCGATATTTTCGTCTGCACTGTTGGACTCTTGAGCAGAGGCATTCTTAGCAACTAACTCCACGATTCTTCTGATAACTGGCAAGTTCAACCAGGCTGGAACGTACGCTTCCACTCTAGAGAATGGCCTCAAGTTGATAGTTCTAAATGGGTCATTGAAGTGACCGTCAGTCGAAACCAACTCGAATAACTCATCCGCATTGGTCGAGTCGTTTGCTTTCACCTTGTCAGCAACAGCTTGCAAAACGTTTGGTGCAATAGGGGTCTCGTAGTCAGCAACGAAGTATTGTGAAATCAACTTTTGGATTTGAATTGGCTTCAACGCATAGCAGATCTCATAGATGATTTCGATGTCATCGAGGGTATTCTTACGCAACTGCAACAACTTAGCAGCTTGCAATAAATGACTCAAGTACGCAGATCCTTCTTGAATCTCGTGTCCCTTACACCATTCTTCCAACCTAGTAACATTGTAATTCAACTGCAATCCTCTCTTCCATGATAAGAAGTTTCTTCTCATGATCAAGTCGTTGAAACATAAAGCATCAACGAATCTCAATAACTCAATGATCACCTCGTTCATCACTTCGTGCTCAATGAAGTAGGACTTCATCGACCAGTACACAGAGTTGAAGAAGCTCAAAATGTCATCCATTTTGTATTGGATTCCCGGAGAGAATACCTTCGCCAAAAATGGAGATGTTTCTGGTGCCATGAATCCTGGTAAAGATTGAGACAAAACAACAGCTGAAACGACCTTCTTTTCCAAATCTTTCTCCATCTTCTTCATCCACATGTTGTAGATGTTATATGAGAGAGATTCAAAATCTTCCTTGACCACAGCAACCAACTTCAAGTACTCGTCGAACTCTTCTTCACTCATTTCGTGGGATAAAGTATCATTAGCAATGATGGTCTGCTGAGCATATGAAACAAAAGAGTACAATTCATGGGTGTTTGACAACCAGAATGCTCCATTTGGAATGACGTCATCTTCCTTTAATGTAGAAACAATCTGTTGGATGGAAGACAACACTTCTCCTAAGAATTCTTCACTTTCTTTGGTCAAGCCTAATCTCCACATATCCGACAAAATGATAATAATGATTCTTGAGGGGAACAACACTTCTTTTCTAGTCAAGTCAGCTGCAACTCCTGAAGGAGGGATTTTCAAGCCCTTCAACAATCCTTCAACAATTTCTCTGTGCAATTGCCTAGAGTCTCTTAACAATTTGAACAATTCATCATTGATGTCGTCAATGTTTGCATCTTCGTCATTGGAAACTGCAATTACAGAAACTGGTCTGTTATGGCTATGTTCAAGTGAATTAGGAGAGTTCCAAGCCAATGCACTACTATGACGCTTACCGCTGATGTTCCTGCTCTTGTTGTTAACGTGTTGTTGCGACTGCAAGTTTGCAATTTCAGATTTCAACTGTTCAATATGGCTCTTCAAATCCACTTCAATTGTATCACGCTTAACCAAAGCGTCCTTGGCTTGGTTTAATTCTTCAATATTACGCTGGACTTCTTGTCTCAATTCAGCTTGTTCCTTGGTCAAAACTTCAATCTTCTGCTCGGCGTTCGAGTACTCGTTCTTGATTGCTTCCAATTCCTTGTTCAAGTTCTCTATCGCTTGCTGATGTTCAACACTCTTCTCGTCGAACTTTTCATTGAATGCGATTTCTCTGGACTTCAAGGCGTCGTGGGCTGCGCCTTGTTGTTCTAATAATCCCTTCAAGTTAGCAATTTCGACCACGAGTTTCTTGTTGTCCTGAATCTTCGAAGTCAAGGACTGGGTCAAGTCAATCACCTTGTTTTCCAACTTGTAGGAGACTTCCTTTAACTTGTTAACTGACTTAGCATCAACCTTCAATTGAGCTAACTCACCCTTGGCTAATCTTCTTCTGAAACAGGATTGAATCAAGACAACAGACTTCAACGATTTCTTGTATTCAGTTCTTGCAGTGTATCCTCTCCAAGCATTTTGAATAGTCAAAGCAGATTTCTCAGATCTCAATTTGGTGAAGTCTCTTCTTGCTTGTAAACCTCTAATAGCTCTTTGCAAGGTTGTGATGGATCTGCGAGTGTCTTCCACTTGCTTTCTAACCAAATAACCTCTAATCATAGTTTGAATGTGGGTAGCTGCTTCGTTTTCTCTATCTCTCTTGATTTGAACTCTTCTAATGTGACCACGGAACAATGCTTGGGCTTGAACGTGAGAAGCTCTAATTTCCAAGTACTGCTTGCGGAAGTAATGTTTTCTCATGTTCTTCTGAATCATTACTGCAGATCTGTGCAACTTATCGGATCTCAATTTTTCGAAATGTGCCAACATACCAGCCTTGAAGAAGATTTTGGTATTACCCAATTGATATTTTCCCTTATGCTCGATGTTTTGATCCAAGATAGTGTTACATAAATCACTAACTGATTCCTGAGTAGTGTTGCCACTCATGATCTTGATCCACAAATCAGAATGGACTAAGGTATGGTATCTGTCAGCAAATTCGACATAGGACCATCTAGTGGGGAAACCAGCACATGAAATCCTGATGGTTTCCAAAACACCACAGGCTCTTAACTGAGACAAGACCATCAATGAATCAAATTCCCAAGCTTTCTTCTTTTCATTTGGCTTGATACATCTGATGTAATGAACATTAGTAGAGTCAATGGTCTTCATCAATTCAATCAAGGAGTTTTTGAACATAGATCCCAAAGTTGGTTTTTTGTTTGCAACTGGCTTTCTACCAGCGGTGGGTTGAGTTTTAGCAGCTTCTATAGCGGCGGCATTCTTGTCGATAATTGCCAAGACGGATTGTAATAAATCATTGGTAGTGTTTTTCATCACATCCAAATGGCCATCTCCAACGGTATCTCTGTTCTTTTCAATAAAACCATCAATGTCGTATGAGACATCAAGAGCATAATGACTGACGATAAACTTAGTTTGTCCAAATCTTGGCTTTTTGAATACCTTATTGGTTGGCTCTTTATCCAAGGTTTGATACATCTTTTCGATCCACGATTCATCATTACCAGCGGGTAATCTAGATTCTTCGTCTAACAATGCTAAGATTCCCAATCTGTTTTCAATCAAATTGATACATGGTTGATTGTCAGCGAAGTCGATAAAAGACCATTCAATCTCTTCCTTTATGTATTCTTCCTGTTCCAACTTGAAAACGTGCTGGTTGAATTCCTGTTGCAACTTTTCATTGGCGTAGTTGATACAGAATTGTTCAAAAGAGTTCTTCTCAAAATGTTCAAACCCGTAGATATCCAAAACACCGATGAACGATTTTATCTTTGCTTCAACGTCAGGTGGACACAAATCGGCATTGACGTAGTCGACCAACCAATCGAATAATGCAGAGTAGATGTATTTTGCAAAAGAGTCTCTTGCGACCAATGCTTGCTTGTGGTTCAAATTACTGATGATCTTCTCGGACCTAGTAGTGATTTGCTTTTTAACACACCACTTACTGAAGTTCACGGGATCGACACCTAACAACTCACACGCCTTGACCAAATTTGGCTCTTCAGAGGATAAGATGGCATCATTTCTGGTGGCTGCGATCTCAATGTTACCGATATGCAAAAGTGCAGCCAAAATCTTATAGATTTCAAACTGGGTGGAATCCTTTATTCCAATCAAGGACAAAGCATCTTTGGTGATTGTAAATTCCTTTGCATCATCAAAGCCCTCGATAACTGGAGAACCGCCTTGGTTGGTAAACTTGTAGTCCTCGGCGGTAGTCAATCCTAATTTGGCTTTGTCATCTTCGTTCATGCCTGCCAATAATTGGTAGAATATGTGATAGTTTCTTTCAGTGGAAGGTTGGAATACCAATCTTGATCTTTCCAAAAGATAGGTTCTGATTCTAGCACCGACAATGGAAGTGGTGTCATCGAACAAGATTTCCAAATATTTACCGAATCTGGACGAGTTGTCGTTTCTGGTGGTCTTTGCGTTACCAAAGGCTTCCATGATAGGGTTGGTAGCCAAGATCTGCTTTTCGACGTCAGACATGTCGGATTTGTGCTCGGTGCCAATGTTAGCTTCTAATTCCGAGTCCTCTTCGACCGAGGCAAAATATCTCATGATATACTTGGCGCTGACGGTTTTACCGGCACCGGATTCACCACTGACGACGATGGTTTGGTTCTTGCCGTCCGACTTCATGTATCTGTAGGCATCTTCTGCGATGGCGAAAAGATGAGGATCCAACTCACCTCTTCTCTTGCCGGCGTATGCTTGGATGATGTCTTGGGAATACAACTGGTCGACTCTTTGGAAGGGGTTGGTGGCGATCAACACAATACCGGAGTAGGTGTAGATGTTCAATTGAGCGTACCGGACCTTGATGGCATGCAAGACCGCCGGCTCGTTCAAGTAGGACAAGCTGGTCAAATCCTCGGCGGCCTCCAAGATGGGCGGGTTTCGCAAGGGCGGGAGTTTTTCGTTTTCTTCGGTCAAGTTGTCAGTCTCCACGGTGAAGACCTGGGAGTCGTCCTGTTCGGAGACCAAGGTCAACACGTGTTTGCCTGCCGCGTTTTTGGTGTTGGTCTGCACGGTGGTGCCTATCCATCCCAACTGTTCGTCGGGGTACCAACATCTGGTTCCCACGTCATAGACGGTAACCATGGTGCTGTTGCTGATTAAGGGGGGCTGCTAGCTTGCGGGGCACGGAAGCAGGCGTGTTGGTAGAGACGGTTTCGTGTCGCTGGGGGGGGGGGGGTCTTTTTTTTGTTGGTCTAGCCGGGCGATACTATCCAGCTTGTTCCCGATCTATAGTCACCGTAATTGAGGCGTTTCCAGAGTCTCTCGCACAATTGACTGACAGCGGGGTATCTTGTTGGAGAAGGGTACAAGGAGAAGCGGTGGGTCGAGTCGGGAAATCCTCAGATGTGGCGATTGATTCGAGAGTGGGTGTTTTGATTGTTATTTTTCTCTCCTTGTTGATCTCACCCACCCATACAAATTTTTATTAGGTTACGTGTGGGCGTGTCTGGGGAAAGAATCTGGGTGCGGGCGCGGGTAGGTGCTGGGCGGGCGCTTTTGCAGGTTGCGCTGGCGACGGTGCGCCTGTTGCCAGGCGCCCGTTGCAGGTTGCGCCCGCCACTGGCGCTCTAACAATCCCCTGACTGTTCCGGCGCACAGGCGCTTTGCAGGTTGGGCGCGTCGCTCTACAGGTTGCGCCGCCATTTGTGGACACCGAGTCGTTTTCCATTACACGAGCTGCCGGACGTCAAAACACGCCCAGTCGGCTAATCGAGCGAGCGGGCGGCGAGGCGTACGGACGCGCTGTTGCGTTTAGGGCCTTAGCGCCGGCGTGCTGCCGGGCAGACCGCAGCGTGCGGAACAACCCGAGGCAGCCACGGGCGCGCCGCCGGGCGCTTCGTGGAACTCGACAGCCTGCCGTGATCTGGCCCGTTGACTGTGCCGGCGGCACGACCCCTGACGCAGGCGCCGGCCAGACGCGTCGAACGAGTCACGTGATCGCGTGCACGTGACTGACTCGCCAGCGCCCGGTGCGGCCGCAGGCCGGGCCGCCTGGCGCTGCGTTTGGGGCCTTCCCCGACCTGGCCCGCCTAGGGCCGAGTTCCCCTCGGCGGGCGGTCCGGGGCCCGGGCCCAGCGGCACCGCCGGCCGCTTTTAGCGCCCGGCCGTGTCAAGGTTGCGCGGTGCTTCTGGCCAATGACAGCGAGACGTTGTCAGCTGATAAGAATCGAGCGCACCCAAATGTGGGGTTGCTGCTTGGGGCCGGCTGGCGCCAACACCACCCTCTTCTTTAGCCATGATCAGTTTGGAAGAGCTCCGGAAGCACAACTCCAAGGACGACTGCTGGATCATCGTCCACGGGAAGGTGTACGATGTCACCCATTTCATCGACAAGCACCCCGGCGGACCGGGCCCGCTCGTGAAGTATGCAGGAAAAGATGCCACCAAAGAGTTTGACATCATCCACCCGCCAGACATCTTGGACAAGTACTTGGACAAGAAGTACCACTTGGGGGAGGCCGAAAAGGCAGTCAGGAAGAAGAGTGCGAAAAAGGCCCCCGCACCGCAGGAGGCGAGCCAGTCCGCCGGGGCTGGCGCGCGCTCGAGCTCCTCCTCCACCGCGGGCAGTGCCCGCGGGCGGGTGGTGGACGAGTTCGATGTGGAGTACGACGAGCAGGACGACTTGGAGCCCATCCCCGCGGTCGCGGCCGTAGCCGCGGCGGCCGCCGAGGAAGACGACGACGAGTACGACGACGACGAGGACGACCCGCCGTCGGAGGAGGAGCTCCTCCGGCGCCAGATGGTGAAGCGCAAGCCCGACTTGGCCCAGATCTACAACTTGACGGACTTTGAGTACGTGGCCCGCCACACCATGGAGAAGGTGGCCTGGGCGTACTACTCGTCCGGGTGCGACGACGAGATCACGCTCCGCGAGAACCACTTGGCGTACCACCGCTTCTTCTTCAAGCCGCGGGTGATGGTCGACGTCACCGAGATCGACTTGTCGACCACCATGTTGGGCACCAAGGCCAGCGCGCCGTTCTACATCACGGCGACGGCGCTCGGGAAGCTCGGGCACCCGGACGGCGAGAAGGTGTTGACGCGCAGTGCGCACAAGCAGGACGTGATCCAGATGATCCCGACGCTCGCGTCGTGCTCGTTCGACGAGATCATGGACGAGGCCCAGCCGGGCCAGCCGCAGTGGTTCCAGTTGTACGTCAACAAGGACCGCGAGGTGTGCCGGGGGATCGTCGAGCACGCCGAGAAGCGCGGGATCAAGGGCTTGTTCATCACCGTCGACGCCCCGCAGTTGGGCCGCCGCGAGAAGGACATGCGGTCCAAGAACTTTGAGGACCTCAGCCACGTCCAGGGCGACGGCGAGGACGCCGACCGGTCGCAGGGCGCCGCGCGCGCCATCTCGTCCTTCATCGACACCGGGCTCAACTGGAGCCACCTCAAGTGGTTCCGGCTGATCACCACGATGCCCATCATCCTCAAGGGGATCCAGACGGTCGAGGACGCGCTCACGGCCGCCGAGCACGGCGTCGACGGGATCGTGCTCTCCAACCACGGCGGGCGCCAGCTCGAGTTCTCGCGCCCGCCGCTCGAGGTGTTGGCCGAGTTGATGCCCGTCTTGCGCGCGCGCAAGCTCGAGCACAAGATGGAGGTGTACGTCGACGGCGGCGTCCGGCGGGCGTCGGACGTGCTCAAGGCGGTGTGTCTCGGGGCCAAGGGCGTGGGGATCGGGCGCCCGTTCCTCTACGCCATGTCCACCTACGGCGACGACGGCGTCTACAAGGCGATCCAGATCTTGAAGGACGAGATGACGATGAACATGCGCCTCTTGGGCGTGACGGCGATCAGCCAGTTGAACGAAAACTACATCGACGCCCGCAACCACGCCAGCCGCAACGTGTCGGAGGACAAGCTCTACGGCAAGGTGTACGAGCCGTTGGCGAGTCCTGCATTCAAAGACACCAAGTTGTAGGGCCCCCGGGCCCTGGCCCCGCCGTGGCACCTGGCCCTGCCCGATGCGGCAGGTCCATCGTGGCGTAAGCCTGCGGGCGACAGGTCGAGAAGCCCCTACCGAAATTGCGCCCGCGCCGTCTCGGTGTGGCGAGCCGCGCCAGCCCGCCGCGTCGCCCGGCTTAGTTAGTTCGATACAACGCACCAGACCCTGCTGCTGTCGCGGCCACCGCTCGCTGTAGGCGCCGCTCCACCGCCCGCGCAGGCGCGGGGGGGCCCATCGCTACGCCGGTGCGCACCGCCAGCCCAGCGGGGACCGCCTTTTCGTCCTTCCAACCGGGCGCCGTGCTTCGTGGGCGCTCGGCCGCCTTGCTCGCCGGACGACCCTCGTCGCTGTGGGTTTCTATTTTCTCGCCCGGACCTTCGATATAAATAGAAACAATGTATGAGCGTCGGCTCCACACCAGACGGGCCCCACCGCTGGGGCCCACGCACCTTCGCCGAGAAACCCTGCCGGGACGGCTTGCATGGCGTGTGCCAGCGGCACAGCCGTGCTGCCGGCGGCCCCACACCGCGCCCGTCCGCGCCGTAGCCCCGCCGCCCCTTCTCGCCGCCAGGTGTCCCCGAATCCCAGCGGACACGTGACTCAGCCCTGTTGCACACCCTGGCTCAATTAATTTCGGCCCTAGCAGGGGAAAAATTTTAGGCACACCCAAATGCAGTCACAGCGCAGAAAAATCCATTTGGTGATCCTTACCAGCAACAACTGTCATACCAACCAAAATCATTCAAACCTAGCAACTATCCCAGGAATCGTAGTCAGATTCGGCGTATAGATTCTCATCTATATACGTTCCTCCTCCCCTCCTCCGTCCCACGAGAAAAGTCTGCCCGCCCCCCCAGCTCGACCCCCCCAGCCCGTCGTTCTGGTGTACACCCCCATCCAGCAAGGGTCTCCCCAGCCATCCACCCAACGCAGCCTGCAGCGACTCCAGACGAGCCGGCATCCGCGCGTGTTCCCTGAAAACCCCCCGATTCCTCGAAACAGATCCCGTCAAGCACCCCGGTCCAAGATTTCACCTCGATAGATCAGCCTCGCCATCCATTCGAAGCGCCGAACGTTGATCGTCGTCCGTTTTGAAGCCCCCCGCCAGAAAACTACCCGTCCAGCACAACCCCTTCCCGTCGGTTCTCGCTACTCCTTATTTATCGCACCTATCTCCAACAGTTTTATGTGCCTGCTGTTATAGATCCCCGTCTATAACTACCGCCCACGAATCACTGCAGTTTTGTTGATTGTCCACCCAGCCGTTCTCCAACAGTAATACCCACCCGTTTTTCCTTCCTTTTATTACCATGGTGCTACTCAACGGCGTAAAGTACGCGTGTGAGAGATGTATTAGGGGCCACAGAGTCACCACCTGCACCCACACGGACCAGCCCTTGACGATGATCAAGCCCAAGGGCAGACCAGCCACCCAGTGCCAGCACTGCCGCGAACAGCGCAAAATAAAAAACCTCCACGGCACCTGCTCCTGCGGCAAGAAGGGCAAACCCCCGGGCACCCACCTCACCTCGTGTATGTGCCACAAGAACTCGCACTGCACTTGTTCTTCCACCTCCACCAAGGCGCTGTCCACGACAAACCTTCACCACTTGACGGGCTCCGAGAAGGCCAAGAGACAGTCCTTGATTTCCGCCGCCAACGCAGAAGTCAAAAAGAAGTCTTCCTTCACCAGCTCGAGTGGCTCGCTCAACGGAACGAACGGCACAAATCACAATGTCAACAACGCCACCCCTCCTTCGACCAACGGGGCTAACTCGCCTATAACCAACTCCGACGTGTACTCCACCGATATCAACAGCGTCGGAAATGGCCACAATGGCGAGTTGAAGGCTAATCATGGCCAGCAACAGTCCTTTGTCATCGATGACTTGATTCCTTTCGACAATATCAACAGTCTCTACGACTTGGTCGGATCCCCAGGAAATCCGGAAACAATGGCGCAGCCGTTCAACGAAGATGTCTTCCAAGACAGGAAAAGTCCTACATACGGAGGCAGAGTTGGAAGGTCTCGCAACTCTTCCAATTTGACTAACAACGAGAATGACATCAGTGCAAATAACTACTACCCGCTGGACAACTCCACCGCTTCAAAAACCGAGGAGTTGAATGGTGGCAACGGGTCGGGAAGTCAAAACCCCCAGTTCGACATGAACAATTTCCAAGGAGGCGAAAACACCCAACTTTCACCAACAGAAATCGATTTGGTGGATCACATGTTCCCCCTCTTCCCATTAGTAGGGCAGTTCAGTTTCGATAACGATAATTCGAATCCTCTACTGACGATACAACCAACATCAACTAATGGACAGTCCCACGGTAATCCTTCGGTTAACCAAGCTGATCCTTCATCCCTCCCAGGTTCTGCTCAAAGTGCGGAACAGCCCGTGGTACAGAATCAAGCTCCCGTCTCAAACAACAACTCCAACGATGCATTTCATGCGAAACCAAAACCACAACAACCCAAGCCTTTGAGACCAGCCCAGATGACCAACACCTCGTCTTCTTCGACAACGTCTTCGGTTAATGGTTCCACACACTACCACCCCATACGACCAAAACGTCCCGAAAGCGTATTGTCTGTGACCTCCAACTCATCTAATAGATCATTTGATATCAACCATAACAATCAGAATAACTCGTTCATAAACGGGAACCTTCCAAGCTCCACCAACTCTGCTGCGTTTCCCCCCAGTGTACCCTTTTCGAACTTGGATAGCTCCAACAACACCAACATCGGTGCCCTTGGACATGATGACGGAACCAGCACGAATGATGACAACAGTAACCATTTCCAGCACTTTGGTCGTACTGGATTAGGCTCGCTGATCTCGTCTTCCAATGTGAATCAAGGTGTGTCTATCAAGACTGAGAAAGAAGAGCAGCAGGATTTGATATTTCATGAGAATTTCTTCGGAGAAAGCAACGACACGTTAAGTACCTCGTCTTCGTATGTTAATTTCTATGCCAACGGACCACAGCTGCAACCTCCGCTGCAACTTCAGCTGCTGAACTCACTTCGGCGACACTCCAAGCCGCAAGAAAGATCACCCCAAAATGCACAACTCAACAAGTTGAAGAAATCTCCTTCTACATCGTCACAGTTCGATGGGGTGGGGTTTGCCGCTGACTCCATCAACACAGACAACAGTAACAGTGCTGGCAGTGAGATTGGATATCCTCTCAGCAACGGTGAAGAGAATGGTGACTCGTCTACGAACGTAATTCCACCTTCACAGATACCCTTTGACTATGAGCTTTCAATCCCAATGCTCGACTTCTTACCGTCGATGCTGGAGACCAAGTCAAATCAAGATATGTTTTAAGAGAACGAGTCTGTGTCATGTTGGGAACCAGAAATTATAACTGTATAATGGTATAAAATATGATGAAGAAGAGTCTTCACTTCTGTAAGTCTAGCTGTTCCAACCGGTGGATATTGGAGTCCAACCCGATCATGCTCTCTTTCTTCGACGATACGGCAGCATCGTGTCGTTTCTCTTTCATACTCTTGGGTATAATTTCCGAGCTGGTTTCTTGGGTCTCGTCTTTGAGGTAGAGCGAGAGGACCTCATCCTTGATATTCAAGATGGAGTTCTGTTCGATTTGCTGCACTTTGGTAAGTCTGAGAATGTACTCCAATAGTGACAACGATGTGTGTTTGGGATCAATATCTTTCTTTTCCTTCTCGCTTCCGTCGTCTTCGTCATCATCGTCGTCGTCGTCGTCGAACTCTCCCGAGTTTAATTCTCCGAGAGCTATACACTCTTCGTTGTCCTTATCGTCGACCAATTTGATTATCAAGACAGGGGAGTTCCGTCCTTCCAATCGAAGCAACTTTCCAGATGCAGAGAAAAACATCTTACTTATGGACTTGATATTGTAGATTTTTGATTTTGGCGGCTCTTCCTCTTCGTCGTGGTATCTTCCGTCGTTGAAGTCTTCGTGGATCTCAAAGTTGTAGCTGAACTTGTGGTCCTTGACTTTGGTGATCTTTACCAGCGAACGAGCAAATGTTTCCTTCCAAGAAATACACGAGAGTCCATCATTAGCATCGCCCTCTATGTACTTCAATCTGCTGGGATTGTAGAAGACCGAGTACATCACCAAGTCGAAAACAGGGCCAATGGTATCGCTTGAACTGGAGCTGTTGACGTAGTTGGAGGCTTGCAAGAGCCTACCAGGAGATAACGAGTTGACTGAGACGGACCCCTTCATGTTGACCCCGGCCGTGATCAAGGACAAGTTCAAGAGCGGAATCGCGTCATTGATCTGGGACAAGAGCACCTTCATCTGGTCCTCGACTCTTTTGACGGACTCCTTCTCGTTTCCGCCTCCGAGCTGGCTGAGGATGGCGTTGATCGACTCGTCAAATACGTCGATCTCGCTGTTCAAATCGTCGATCAAGTCGAGCGTGGCCTCCAACGTCGAGTTCCCCCGAGCAGCGGCGAGCTTGATCAAGTCGATCGAGA
Organism: Suhomyces caryicola; assembly: GCA_030568635.1. Lineage (NCBI taxonomy): Eukaryota > Fungi > Ascomycota > Pichiomycetes > Serinales > Debaryomycetaceae > Suhomyces > Suhomyces caryicola. Next base: position 316,315 of record JAJMGG010000006.1, on the reverse strand, counting down.
TGGAAAGGATCTCGATCTTGGTCTTGATCTTGTTGCGTTTGATTTCGATCCGCTTCTTCTCGGACTCGGGGAGCTTGTCGAGGAGCTTGGTGATTGTTTTGATCGCGTAGCCGGAGGCAATCGAGATGCCCGAGCGAATGGCGAAGGTCACCGCCTGGTTGCTGGCCTTGGCTAATATTTGGTCCATGGCGGCCTGGGTAAGGATCTCGGAAGCCGCTTGGCTAGGGAGGAAAGAGGGTGGAATATGGAGTCGTGCGCGGGCCCAGAGGGTCCCAGTCGCCTCGGAAGGAGGACCCCAGTAGCCGCCAGCGGGCCGTTTTCTCTCGCGGAAAAGGGGGCCTGGCCAAGTCCGGGGTGCTCTAGCAGATGGGCTGTCCGGTAGTGACCCCCGTGCCCGGCGTGTGCCGCTGTTTCTGGCTGCGTGCCATGTCTGGGTCAAAAAGCAGATGGCGCGACGCGGTGTTTATTTATGTCTAGAAAGTGAGACCTCCATACAAACACCACACAGCAGCACCTCCCACCCAGCATGGCCAGAAAACCACTCACAGGCTTCACCACCCCCTTGGGCTCCGGCGCCGGGGTCGCCAAGGAGAACAGACCGCCTCGGGTCACCGACAGCGAGCAGCGGTTGGCCAAGCCGTTCCGAGTTCCGTTTGTCAATCGCGGTGCCACCGCGTCCTCCAAGAACGGGCCCATGCGCTCAGTCAGAGCCAAGACCGTCAACTACGCCAGCATGGACACCGAGGGCGGCAACGAGCTCTCGGTGGACGAGAACGGCGATCTTTTGAAGGTCTCCAAGAAAAGAGGCGTCCTTTTGCCGCGTCTGATGTTGAGCGGCAACACCATCGAGACCAATGAGCACAAGTTGCGGCGGTCGTTTGTGGTGCCTTTCGCTCTGAAAAACGAGAAGAAGGAAGAGTTTGCCAACAGCGGGCCGCCTCCCCCGTTGGGAAACAGAATACGCGTGGTTTTGCCCCCCAGAGCGCTCCATGATCCCACGAGCGAGTTTGCCATCGTTCTTTACGACCCCACGGTCGACGTGATTCCAAAGTTGGAGGACGAGAAGGAAAAGTCGCCCAACCCGGAATCCAGCGAGGAGGCGGAACCCAAACTCGAGCTCGAGCCGGCCACCAAAAAGAGAAAGGTTCACCGCTCCTTGGCAGAAATGCTAGGAATAGTCAAGTCCCCGGAAGACGCCTTGTCAAAGTACCCAAACGTGCCGGTGGTCATTGATCCCAAGCTAGCCAAGATTCTCCGGCCCCATCAAATCTCGGGGGTCAAATTCTTGTATCGCTGCACCGCTGGACTCATTGATGCCAGAGCCAAGGGATGCATCATGGCCGATGAGATGGGGTTGGGGAAAACCTTGCAGTGCATTGCCTTGATGTGGACCTTGTTGAAGCAGAGTCCGCGTGGGAAGAGAACGATTGAAAAGTGCATCATTGTGTGCCCTTCGTCATTGGTACGAAACTGGGCCAACGAAATAATCAAATGGCTTGGAGAAGGGGTGCTCACTCCATTAGCAGTCGATGGGAAGAGCACCAAAACCGCCGACTTGGGTTTGGCTCTTCAGCAATGGTCCACGGCCACCGGAAGAAATATTGTTCGCCCTGTTTTGATCATATCGTATGAAACCCTACGGAGAAACGTTGACAGGTTGGCAGGAACCGAAGTGGGGTTGATGTTGGCTGACGAGGGCCATCGACTCAAGAATGGAGACTCGCTCACTTTCACAGCCTTGAACTCCCTTAGATGTGACAGAAGAGTAATCCTTTCTGGTACCCCGATCCAGAACGATTTGTCGGAATACTTTTCCTTGTTGAACTTTGCCAATCCTGGCTTCTTGGGGACAAGAGCTGACTTCAGGAAGAATTTTGAGAATGTCATTTTGAGGAGTAGGGACTCCGGGGCCACTGATAAAGAGCAAAAGGAAGGAGAGGCCAAGTTGGGAGAGTTGTCTCAGTTGGTGTCCAAGTTCATCATCCGAAGAACGAATGATATTTTATCCAAGTACTTACCGGTGAAGTACGAGTATGTGTTATTCACGGGTTTATCACCATTACAAAAGGCGCTATACCATCATTTCATCACATCGCCCGAGATCAAAAAGTTGTTGAAAGGAATCGGCTCGCAGCCTCTTAAGGCGATTGGTATGTTGAAGAAGTTGTGCAACCACCCAGACCTATTGAATTTGCCCGACGATTTGGAGGGAAGCGACCACTTGATCCCCGAGGATTATAGCTCGTCGATCACCAGTACAGGAAGAAATAGAGAAGTCCAGACGTGGTTCAGTGGCAAGTTTATGATCTTGGAACGGTTTTTGCACCAGATCCATTCAACAACCAACGACAAGATCGTGTTGATCTCCAACTACACGCAGACGTTGGACTTGATTGAGAAGATGTGTCGACACAAGAAGTACGGGTCGTTACGGTTGGACGGCACGATGAACATCAACAAGAGACAGAAGTTGGTGGACAAGTTCAACAACCCCGAGGGCCCCGAGTTTATCTTTTTGCTTTCTTCGAAGGCCGGCGGGTGTGGGATCAACTTGATTGGGGCCAACCGGTTGATATTGATCGACCCTGACTGGAACCCTGCGGCCGACCAGCAGGCGTTGGCGCGGGTGTGGAGAGACGGGCAGAAGAAGGATTGTTTCATCTACCGGTTCATCAGCACCGGGACGATTGAGGAGAAGATTTTCCAGCGGCAGTCGATGAAGCTTTCGTTGTCGAGCTGCGTTGTGGACGAGAAGGAGGACGTGGAGCGGTTGTTCAGTGCCGACAGCTTGCGGCAGCTATTCGAGTACCAGCCCGACACCGAGTGCGACACGCACGACACCTTCAACTGTGGGCGGTGTACGAAGGAGAAGGGCCAGACGGTGCGGTCTGCCGCCATGTTGTACGGGGACTCGACCACGTGGAACCACTTGAACCACGCGGCGTTGAAGCACAACCACGACACCTTGATCGCCAACGAGGCCCAGTCGAACGACATCTCCTTCGCCTTTGAGTATGTTTCCCATTGAGGGGGCGGTCCCCGAGCCGGGCCGGTGTATAGCAGTTGGTTTTGCGTGCATGTAGAGCAGCACGCTTTGCGGTCGCCTTGCGGCGGCCTTGGCATATTTTGCATCAATAGACGTCGATTTTGCGGCAACCGAGTTGTTTTTCCCCACCGCGATTTTGACGTGAGTCGCGGCACGAGCGTGGAGGTTGCGATGCCTGCGGGCCCCGCCACTCCTCGCCGTATGGGCCCGTCGTCTGTCGCCGTGGCTGGCGCACGCGCTCGCCCAGGCCCCCGCCCTTCTCGGGCCGGCGCTGCTGATCGGCGCGTTTCGAGCCCTCCCAGCTGTCATTCCACGGCTCGGAGTTGGGGGTTCCCCGCATGGGGAAACCGCGCACTATATAAGCACTGATGCGGGCGCTGCGATTGGCTGGCGACCACTTTCTTTCCATGACGACTCCCACCAACGCCATCATCGTCGTGGGCGGCGGGCTCGCCGGGCTCGCGGCCGCGCACCAGGCGTACCTCCGCGGCGCCAACGTGGTGCTCTTGGACAAGCAGGGCTTTCTCAGCGGCAACAGCGGCAAGGCCACGCTGGGGATCAACGGCGCCTTGACCCGCACGCAGGTGCACCAGGGCATCGCCGACTCCGTCGACGCCTTCTACGACGACACGCTCGCGACGGCCAAGGACCGCGCCAACCCCGAGCTCATCCGCGTGTTGACGCACCACTCGGCCGACGCGGTCCACTGGCTCCAGGAGGTGTTCCGGCTCGACCTCAGCGTGGTGTCGCGCCTCGGCGGGCACTCGCAGCCGCGCACCCACCGCGGCAGGGACTCCAAGTTCCCCGGCATGGCCATCACGTACCGGCTCTTGGAGCAGTTGGAGGCGCTCAGCGAGACGGAGCCCGAGCGCGTCGCCATCCTCAAGCACTGCCAGGTGGTCGACCTCGTCAGGGAGGACCGCCAGGTGTTGGGCGTCCGGTACAAGAACTTGAAGGACAAGAGCCGCCACGAGCTCCGCGGGCCCGTCATCATGAGCACGGGCGGGTACGCCGCCGACTTCACCAAGAACTCGCTCTTGCGCAAGTACCGCCCCGACATCATCGACTTGCCGTCCACCAACGGCGTCCACGCCACCGGCGACGGCCAGAAGATCATCTTGAAGAACGACGGCCGGGCGATCGACATGGACAAGGTGCAGGTCCACCCCACCGGCTTGATCGACTTCAACGACGCCGACGTCATCAGCGGCAAGACCCAGCCGCGGTTTCTCTTTCTCGGCGCCGAGGCCTTGCGCGGCGAGGGCGGCATCATGCTCAACGCCAAGGGCGAGCGGTTCGTGGACGAGTTGGGCACGCGCGACTACGTCAGCGGCGAGATGGAGAAGCAGGTCAAGGCAGGAAACGGGCCCATCCGGTTGGTCTTGAGCGAGAAGTGCGAGAAGAACTTACAGTTCCACGTCAAGCACTACAAGTCGAGAAACCTCATGCAGACCATCACGGGGGCCCAGTTGGCCAAGGACCTCAACACCACCGAGGAAAAGTTGGAGCAGCAGCTTGCCGAGTACAACCTGGCGGCCGCGGGCAAAACACAGGACAAGTTCGGCAAGAAGTTCTTCCCCGCCACGCCGTTCACCTTCTCTAGCCTGGCCAGCTTCCACGTCTCCTTCATCACGCGGGTGTTGCATTTCACGATGGGCGGCGTCAAGATCAACGACAAGGCGCAGGTCTTGTACCAGGTCGACGAGGACCAGTTCGCGCCCTTCGAAGGGTTGTACGCCGCCGGGGAGTTGGCGGGGGGCATCCACGGCCACAACCGCTTGGGGGGCTCGTCGCTTTTGGCGTGCGTCGTCTACGGCCGGCTAGCGGCCGACGAGGCTGCCAGCTACTCGTTGCGCAGGCTCAGCTCCAGCGCGCCGCACGAGCGCCTCAAGATGCTCAACTTGCACATCGACCCCGCCAACCAGCGAGTCACCGTGGACTGGTCGGGTGCAAAAGGGCCCGATGACGCGCGCAACGAACAAACGGACACCGCCAGCCAAAACGCTCCGGCAGCATTATCGGCAGGTCAGGCCGGCACGCCTGCTTACAAACAGTTTGAGATCCCTGCCAAGGAGTTCACGGCCGAAGAGGTCGCCAAGCACAACACGCCCGACGACTGCTGGGTGATTATTAAGAACGTGGTTTTGAACTTGACGCCGTTCCTCGCGGAGCATCCCGGAGGCAAGGAGTCCATCATGAAGTATGCAGGCAGGGACGCAACCGAGAGCTTCGAGATGCTCCACGAAGACAACTTTATCGAGAAGTATACGCGGGACTGCGTGTTGGGCAGGGTCCGGGGCCAGACCCCGGCGTTAGAAATATAGGTTGGGTAGAGCAATCAACAAGGAGCAAAGCTTATGGCCAGCGAGAGAACGTGATTGGCGATGAGCAGCGCCCTTCAGCATGAATGGCAAAGACGCAACGCGCGTCACCCGCTGTAAAAGCCACTTGTATGTCAGCAGCCTCTTTGGGCAGCCGGTGGGGGCCCGTACGGCTCCACCTTCTGCCGGCAGCGCTTTTCTTGCGTCTCGAGGGCTGCAACTTGACACATCCGCCGCAGTACCCCGGAGTGCGCAAATCCGGTGATTTGTCAAAGCAGTGGTTTGTGCCATGATTACTAATAAGGAGCCGACCCCCACCACAGTTTCGGGCAGGTATATATTGCAGCGGCATTGTCCGGCGGTCGTCCTTTTCTCCTCACCCATAAAGCATGCCCTCCGTATTCATCACCGGCGCCACCGGCTACATCGGCGGCCAGATTCTCCACGACCTTCTCCACAGCGGCAGGGACTATGACATCACTGCGCTCGTGCGCTCCCAGGCCAAGGCCGACACGTTGGCTCTGGGTGCAAAATCCGCCAAAACGGTCATTGGCGACTTGAACAGCTTCGACCTCATCAGACAGCAGGTGGAGGCCAACGACATCATCATCAACACCGCGGACGTGGACCACGTCCCGTCGACGGAGGTTATTTCGTCGGCCTTGGAGGCCGCCAAAACCAAAAAGATCTACATCCACACCTCAGGCACCTCCATCCTTGGGGACGGCATCGCCGCCGGCAGAGGCCCCTCCACCAAGATCTACTCCGACGAGCAAGACATTGACGAGATCAATCTGCTTGACCTCGAGGCTCCTCACCGCCCGGTCGACAAGATCGTGCTTGACATCCACACCAAGAACCCAAACGTCACCACCGCTATCATCTGCCCGCCCACCATCTACGGCCAGTCCAACGGCTACGACAAGATCGTCTCGGTGCAGATTCCGTTCCTTGCGGCCCTTTCCAAGAAGAACGGACGTGCGTTCTCGGTCTACTCTGGAAACTACTTGTGGAGTTTCATCGACGTCAGGGACCTTGGCCAGTTGTACACTTTGATCCTTGGCAAGATTCTTGACGGCGAGTCGATTCCAGTCAATCGAAACGGATACTACTTTGCGGCCTTGCCTTCGAAGAACGAGACCGGCTCCACGGAAGCCAACTACGGGGAGTTCCTTTGGTCCGACGTGACCAAATTCGTTGGCCAAAGCTTGCACTCCCACAAGCTCATCGACACCGTGGAAACAGAGGAGTTGGAGCCGGAGGCGATCGTCAAGTTGAGTGGTGACCCCTTCGGGCCATACTACTGGGGCACCAATGCTAGAAGCAGAGGAGACAACGGCTACAAAATCGGCTGGAGACCAAAGTACTCTTCGTTCGAGAACTTCAAGAAGCTGATTGACGCAGACATCGACTTTCTCATCAAAAAGGGTGACCTCTAGGTAGCTTCGGCCGCGAGTGACGAGTGTGCAAGTCTCTGGTGTGCTGATTTACCAACTGTACTTTTTGTTCCCGTTGGACACATTGGTGGCTGTACGCTCATTAAGGGCACCACGCTGGTTCACAGTTTCTTGTATTTACCGCTCTAATAAATTACTTATTGTTCGGACAAACTACTTTCGTATTGTTCCTCGGTCATCAACTCTTCGTTGCTTTCGATTTCGGCTGGGTTGGAAAGCTTGATCTGAGCGATCCAGCCGTCACCGATGGGGTCGTTGTTGATCAATTGGGGCTCGCTTTCTAACTCGTCGTTGATGGCCACAACCTCGCCGCTGACCGGAGAGTAAATTTCGGAAGCACTCTTGACAGACTCGACCGAGCCAATGGTCTCACCAACCTCGACCGTGGTGCCGATTTCTGGCAACTCGACGAAAGTGACGTCGCCCAAGGCTTCACTGGCGTACTTGGTTATTCCGACGAAGGCGGAGTCGTCTTCAAAAACGGCCAACCACTCGTGCTCGGCGGTGTACTTGATGGTGGTGGGACCTTTGCCCAAGTACTTGTAGACATGTGACTGGGTGTTCAACTTGTGGTTGGTGGAGTTGGCGACGACTCTCGAGGTGGAGAAAAGCGACGACTGGACGGCCCTGGCTCTCAACAAGGGAGCGGATCTGAGCAACGAGGCGGGTCTGAAGACTGAGCTGAACATGTTGGGGAGAAAGAAGTGATGGAAGTGGTGTATTTTTGCTGTACGAGATAAGTGCACAGGCATTTTGAGGTGCCGCATTGACTCGGACGGACCTGGAGAAGCGCGGAGTCAGTGCGAAGGACGGCCCGGAGTCACCTGCGCGTTTGGGGGATCGAGGTGGAGAGACAGCGACGAAAATAGCACGATGGGGCGCCGGCACACAAAGCAAGCAGCCCACCTCGAGCCTCCCTGAGCTGGCGAGGACGGCTCTTCGGCTCGTGCTACTCTCAGCAGGCCTACGGCAATCTCAAACATATAAAATTCGTTCATCAGTAAATTTTGAAACTATAGAAGTAGAAGTCGGCCTTCGGCAGGAAAGCATAGATAACGGCCGTTCCTGCTACCACTAGAGCTCGTACATTAAGTTACCTTCAACAGGAACATCCCCGATAGTAAATTGCTCCGACTGGTGCGAGGTAACAGAAAAAAACCACCAGCATGGCTGGAGAGGCCAACTGCCACTAACAGTTGTCCTTCCAACAGCCTGACCCTGGAAATTAGCGGCGCTGGCCACCTAGAGTGCATCGCCCTCCCCCTCAACTGAAATGCACGGCGATGGGGACGATTATCACTATAAGCACAATGATGACAGCAAAGATCAAGCACAATCTCATTTTGAAGTCCTTCCACCACATGTCTTTTCTGACTCTGTTGGCGCCTCTTCTGAAACCCTGGGCGCTAATGGCCAAGTTGTCGGTTTTGTTCTCTATGGAGTCCAACCTTTCGCCTCTTTCGGCAACCTTGTTGATGTTATCTCTCATGATGCCGACGGTGTCGTCGATTTGCTATACGCTGGTTAGTACGGGGCCGGTGGGGGGTCATCTTGCGCAGGGCGCCTGCGAGTCCGTGGTGTGGGGCTGGCTGGCGGGCGCCGCCGCAATTTGTGTACTTACTGCTTGAATGGCGGCTGTCCTGGAGTTGGACTGGTCGCCGGTGGTCTGGTTGGGGATGTATGGGTCATATGGTACGGAGGACGACATCTTGGCGTGTGGTGATTGATTGGTGTGAGGATGAAGCGGTTACGGATCGAAATGGTTGAGTTTGAATTACGTTTTCCGTTCCATGAGTGTAGTGCACACTGGCGGGAGAGTCGCCCTGGGAATCTCGGATTTTTCGCTGTGAAATTTCGCCGCCACCGTGAGCCTGGTCGGACCCCGCGGGCGAAAACTCAGCGTGGTGGAAAACGTCACTGGGGGCGCTACGGAGGGCGAACCAATCAGCAGCTAAATATACACCAGCCAGGGGCTCGCCTTATTGCTTGGCGGCAGCGGCGGCAGCGGCGGCGGCGGCGGCAGCAACAGCAGCGGCAACAGCAGCGTCGTGAAAAGTTTAGGGGTCATCGTTGCCCTCGCCGCCGCCGCCCTCCCAGTCACCATCTGCCGTCGCATCATGCGCAGTGCTGCTGCGCCCGACGGTGCTTGTTCTGCTCGAGGGTCTCGCTACATTCCTTTTCCCCTAATCGGGCGCTCGCCAACTTTGCGCCCATGCAGGCGCCTCCACTGAGGCTGCTCGCCTGCCTCCCATTGCTTGTCGAATCCTTACAAATGGATCTGCCTCGTCCACGCGTCGCATTTTCGTATATTAACCCAATCGGTACTTTCCCAGCAAAAATGGCTTCTCCAATCTGGCTGGCAATCTAAGAGCGCCCACTGAACTTTGCCTCAGATCATTCTTCTTATCTGAGCTAATGGCAACGAAATGCAACGCTCCACCGCTATCTTTAAGGTTGCCACCGCTGCTGGCGGATGCCTCGAGCAGAGCCCCGGCTCCCGCCAACTACGAATTCCGCCCCTACTACGCTTCTCCCTCGCTCCTCCCCCGGCCGCTCGCCCTCGGCCAACTTTCTCGGGCCCGCTTTTCGCGACGGCTCCCTCTCCCCAGGTGTCTCGTCTAACTGCCTAAACACTCCTCCCTCCGAAAATTTTTCTCGTGTCCTCTTTTTTTCGCCTGTGCGTTTGTTCTGAAATCTCCCCGTCGTAGCATGTCCGCGTTACCGTACGTCGAGTTTAGTGCACCCACCTCACTCACTCCTTTAAAATCAACACCCAACTTTAATTTCTCAACTTGTTCTTCTTTCTTCTTTTCTTCAACTTTTGTATACACGTATACATTTATCATACTCCAAGTTATTCATTTCTAATCTAATCTAAAATGGACGGTGGTACGTATCCTTGCTTGTATAGCTAGCTTTTGATTGATTGATTGATTGGCGCCACTTGCACGGTTTCGGGCAACGAAACACCCATGATCCAGCTAAAAAAAGACCGGGCCGCCGATTCGACTTCCGTAAGAGTTCCAGCAGCCCGCCGGCGACCGCCGGATCAACTCGGGGCCCCTGCGTCGGCGTCTTGTGTCTACGTATCATGGTGTAATTGACTCCGTTCGACGTGTGCAACAGCCCACCCGGCGACCGTGTTTGGAGTTGGTTTCTCGTTTTTCACATTTTTCAGATCGTCCGCCAATCCATTCCGATTCGTGTGTATCGCCCACATGTCCAATTCATCCCGAATCGTACAATACGTCCTGGTACTGATCTACACTACACACACGGCCCCCTTCCGTGGCCTACCACTTTGCCATCCAGGCTTCGCCCCGACTCTCGCGAGGTCTTATCACGGTTTGTTGTTCTCCTCGACACCAAAGTTCGTCACCTTTTGACGCGTGCACGACCCCTCCTGCCACCAGTATCGAACACCTCCACTCACACATGCGCCCAACAATCGCGTAGTGCTCACCGACAATTATGGATCAATCCTAGCCTTACTAATGTTAATCAATACTAACTCCATCTATAGAAGAAGTTGCTGCCTTAGTCATTGACAACGGTTCCGGTATGTGCAAAGCCGGTTTCGCCGGTGATGACGCTCCTCGTGCTGTTTTCCCATCTATCGTTGGTAGACCAAGACACCACGGTATCATGGTCGGTATGGGCCAAAAGGACTCTTACGTTGGAGATGAAGCCCAATCCAAGAGAGGTATCTTGACCTTGAGATACCCAATCGAACACGGTATCGTCACCAACTGGGACGACATGGAAAAGATCTGGCACCACACCTTCTACAACGAATTGAGAGTTGCTCCAGAAGAACACCCAGTTTTGTTGACCGAAGCTCCAATGAACCCTAAGTCCAACAGAGAAAAGATGACCCAAATCATGTTTGAAACTTTCAACGTTCCAGCTTTCTACGTCTCTATTCAAGCTGTTCTTTCCTTATACTCCTCCGGTAGAACTACCGGTATTGTTTTGGACTCCGGTGATGGTGTTACCCACGTCGTCCCTATCTACGCTGGTTTCTCCTTGCCTCACGGTATCTTGAGAATCGACTTGGCCGGTAGAGACTTGACCGACTACTTGATGAAGATCTTGTCCGAACGTGGTTACACTTTCTCCACCACCGCTGAAAGAGAAATTGTCAGAGACATCAAGGAAAAGTTATGTTACGTTGCCTTGGACTTCGAACAAGAAATGCAAACCTCTTCTCAATCTTCTGCCATTGAAAAGTCTTACGAATTGCCAGATGGCCAAGTTATCACCATCGGTAACGAAAGATTCAGAGCTTCTGAAGCTCTTTTCCGTCCTGCTGACTTGGGTTTGGAAGCCGCTGGTATTGACCAAACTACTTACAACTCCATCATGAAGTGTGACCTTGATGTCCGTAAGGAATTGTACGGTAACATTGTTATGTCTGGTGGTACTACCATGTTCCCAGGTATTGCTGAACGTATGCAAAAGGAAATCACCGCCTTGGCTCCATCTTCTATGAAGGTCAAGATCATTGCTCCACCTGAAAGAAAGTACTCTGTCTGGATTGGTGGTTCCATTTTGGCTTCCTTGTCTACTTTCCAACAAATGTGGATCTCAAAACAAGAATACGACGAATCTGGTCCATCTATCGTTCACCACAAGTGTTTCTAAGCTGGCTGATTATATCAGGTACTTACTAACTTGACCCATTCACAACTCCAGTTCTCTTGCTCAAAGATTTAAAAAAAGAATTTAGTGTCCTACCAACCCTTTCGACCACCATCAATCCAAATACTCTGTTTTACAATTATTTATATCAGATCTATATACTACCAGTACACTTGTTTTTATATCTGTTATGATTTCTTTTTTTTTTGGAATTACGTACGCTGTGTTGCCTTGGACAATGTCTCGTGCAAGAATCATTGGTCGTTGAAAACCCATGGACAGTGAATATAACTATATAGTTGGAACCGTAATATGAGATTCTTCGATTCTAACTGATTGTAGCACCCTGGCGCTCGGTGAACTGTGCGGCAGTGAATCCGATTTCGAGCCTCTCTAGGCTCAATCTGAACTGCAGTCCTTTATTGTGTTAACTGTACGTCTCGGTATCGAAGATACCGAGTTTATCGAGCCCGATAGGTACGAGACCTGGGAGGGCCGTCCCGCTTTCCATAACACTCAAATATCACGAGGAAGCAACGGACAGGGTTGTTTGTTTGCCGAGGACGTCTCGATTTATTCCTCATCACTAGGAATGACATTTGGACTGGTGTACTCCTCTTCGGCCGGATCCTGTGGAACTGCGGGCGCTTCACCTTTTCTCTGTTTCAATTGGTTCATTCCATCGTAGAAATGCGACCACAAGCGGCCAACGTCGTCGAACTCTTTCCCCACTTGGATCGACTCGTTGAGAGAGCGGTTGAGTACATCCAAGTTGTAAACGACAGAATCTACTGAGTTTGAGATCTCTTGTAGAAGCAAATCGCGCTGCTTCTCGAAATAACCATTGCCACCTTCAGAAGCTCCGTATACGGCTGAATCCGAAGACAGCTTCGCTGGCGTTATTCTTGGAGGGGTCGAGGACATCAGTTCATATGCATGAGTCGCTTGTGAGGTGTGGTAGACGCGTTCAAGTTTGTGTTGATCAAATTCAAATGCGTCACGTGACTTTCTCTTGATTCGGACCACAATTTGGTTTGGTACGGAACCCAGCGAAGCACAAGCACGGCGATAAAGGGGTCTTCTCTTCGAACTGGAAGTCGCTGGCTCGGCGTAAGCGTCCCCGTTGTCCCCTTTTCGATCGTCTCTGTTTACATTCTCTCCGTTTTTTCACAATTTTTTCGAAAAACTATAATTTCAGCTTGTCAGTTATAATTGTTACTCACATTTTTCCGTTCTGATTTTGACAAAATCCAAAACCAGCTTTCACTCCTAGTACAAGCCCATAGGGGGCCTTTCTACAAAACGCCAATGCTGAGAAGTGTGACAATATTTAGACTGCACATCCACGGAGCATTTCTGGGGTTCCAGGCTTTCGATTCAATGGTTGAGAGAACAGAGGCGATGGAGTAACGCATCCACCAGCGAGTTAAGAGCTCTACTAACACCGTTGCCTGCAGTAGGACGAGGGGGATGCGCCTTACATTTAGCGTACCGAGCAGTGACGAGAAGATTGGCCTTAGCACGTTGCTTCTTTTTCCGGGGTACGGCTAATACGAGAACATTCGGTTTGCGGTTATTGGCGCCATGCAACTGCAGAGGACGTAGAGTACAAGCAAGAGCCACACGGCGTTGGCCGACTTCAGTGCTGACTTCAGCTTGCGTTTAGAACAGCACGACGCAATTGTCGTATAGGTTGACATGCCTGCGAGTGGCCAGCCATACTCCAAAGGGAGTGTGTTGCGCAGTCCCTTCGCTACAGCATCGTGGTTTATGCAGCTCAGGCTCTAGGACTGTAATTGACGTGCTACTGGCTCTCACCAAGTCCCGAGCGCATCTGCTGGAGCTAGGCGATCGAAGTTACGAAAGCAGCGCAAATTACCGTGTGCAAAAGCGTTGAGAGATCTCGCCTAAGTCTGTTTGTGGCCTTGAGCTCTCGAGCTCGACTGTCTCGGTAGACTCGCACTCGGAGGATGTGCAATGGCAATTCCGATATGGAGCATCCGCTCCACCCGTTGCAGCCACATCTTCGATCGAGTGGAACGTTCTCCTGATTGGCTTGCGGCGCAGACTTGCTCTACCCCATTTTGGTGACGCTGCTTCATGCACGGGGATGGCTGCAATTCCTGCACACAAAAAGTTCTAGTAGCGAGTAGAAAATTCTAGAATCCAATAATAGCGCTCCACCCCTTAACCCACCCCCCACAATTTGCCATATAAAGGGCCGGTGCTCCCGCAATTGCTCTCCTGCTACTTCTCTACATCGTCTAATTGACTCAATTCGAGAACAGGATTATAAACTCGACTGCAACCAAAGCTTGTGACAAGAACCGACATGAGTAACGCTATTGGAATCGACTTAGGTACCACCTACTCGTGTGTTGCGCACTTCACCAACGACAGGGTCGAGATCATTGCCAACGACCAGGGAAACAGAACCACTCCCTCGTATGTTGCATTCACAGACTCTGAAAGATTGATCGGTGATGCTGCAAAGAACCAAGCCGCCATGAACCCAACCAACACCGTTTTCGACGCCAAGAGATTGATTGGAAGAAAATTCGGTGATTCGGAGGTTCAGAACGATATCAAACATTTCCCATTCAAGATTCTCGACAAGGCAGGCAAGCCTCAAATCGAAGTCGAATTCAAGGGAGAAAAGAAAGTCTTCACCCCTGAAGAAATCTCTTCGATGATTTTGACGAAAATGAGAGAAACAGCGGAGGGTTACTTGGGCGGAACCGTCAAGGACGCCGTGGTTACTGTCCCCGCTTACTTTAACGATTCGCAAAGACAGGCCACTAAGGATGCTGGTCTCATTGCCGGATTGAATGTTTTGAGAATTATCAACGAGCCAACTGCCGCCGCAATTGCCTACGGTTTGGACAAGAAAGGATCCTCTTCACTGGAACAAAACGTTTTGATTTTCGACTTGGGTGGTGGTACTTTCGATGTGTCTCTCTTGGCCATTGATGACGGAATCTTCGAGGTTAAGGCTACTGCCGGTGACACTCACTTGGGTGGTGAAGATTTCGACCATAGATTGGTGAACCACTTCATCCAGGAATTCAAGAGAAAGAACAAGAAGGATATCTCTTCCAACCAGAGAGCATTGAGAAGATTGAGAACTGCGTGTGAAAGAGCAAAGAGATCGTTGTCATCTTCCGCTCAGACCTCCATCGAGATTGACTCTCTCTTTGAAGGAATTGATTTCTACACTTCAATTACAAGAGCCAGATTTGAAGAATTATGTGCTGACTTATTCAGATCAACGATGGACCCTGTTGAGAAGGTCTTGAAGGATGCTAAGCTTGACAAGTCTCAAGTGCATGAAATTGTCCTTGTTGGTGGTTCAACCAGAATTCCTAAAGTTCAAAAGTTGGTTTCAGACTTTTTCAACGGAAAGGAGCCTAACAAGTCTATCAACCCCGATGAAGCGGTTGCCTATGGAGCAGCAGTTCAAGCTGCTATCTTGACCGGTGACACTTCGTCCAAGACGCAAGACTTGTTATTATTGGATGTTGCTCCACTTTCCTTAGGTATCGAAACAGCCGGAGGAGTCATGACCAAGTTGATTCAAAGAAACGCAACAATTCCAACCAAGAAGTCAGAAACGTTTTCAACGTATGCAGACAACCAACCTGGTGTTTTGATTCAAGTCTTCGAAGGTGAAAGAGCTAAAACTAAAGACAACAACTTGTTGGGTAAGTTTGACTTGACCGGTATTCCTCCTGCCCCAAGAGGAGTTCCACAAGTTGAAGTCACTTTTGACATTGATGCTAATGGTATTTTGAACGTGTCTGCCTTGGAAAAGGGTACAGGCAAAACTCAAAAGATCACCATCACGAACGACAAAGGACGTCTTTCTAAGGAAGACATTGAAAGAATGGTCAGCGAAGCTGAGAAGTATAAAGAAGAAGATGAAAAGGAAACTGCTAGAATCCAAGCAAAGAATGAATTGGAGACCTATGCTTACTCCTTGAAGAACACTGTACTCGAAGGAGATCTCAAGGATAAGATCAGTGAAGATGACAAGACCAAATTGAGTAAAGCAGTTGATGAAACCGTCCAATGGTTGGATAACTCGCATTCCGCTTCCACAGAGGAATACACAGACAAGAAGAAAGAACTTGAAGGAGTTGCCAATCCTATTGTGTCTTCTGCATATGCTGCCGGCGGTGGAGATGGTGCCCAAGCAGGTGGATTCCCAGGAGGACCAGGCGGATTCCCAGGCGCACCGGGCGGATTTCCAGGAGGAGCCGCTGGAGGAGCCGAAGCAGACTCTGGGCCCACCGTGGAAGAAGTTGACTAATCACTTCTTGGGTTATTTTATTGAGAATAGTATTGTATTTAGTTTAATGTTTAATGAGAAGTTATCAAAATGAATCATGTATCATAATGTATTATTACTTGAGTATTTCTTTTACCACGCAGATGGTGGTGATGATAATCCAATTGCCGATCAAGCTTGCACCGATTTTTCTATCTAACTTCCAGCCATTGTAGGGAACAGTAATCATTAAGTATGCAATATTGATGATTAAAGCAAGCGACGTTGCAGTGATGGTGAACGTGTTCTTCACCGCAAATCCAGAGTTTCCTATGTCATTATTCTGGAACAGAAGAATTAATCCATTGAGACCCATTGCACTTATTCCGATAAGAGGACCACCGAAACAAGCACCAAAGGCCATAAGAGGCATTCCCATTTTTGCAATAGTGTAGTTTGATATGAAGTCGCCCACGGAATTACCAATTGCAAACACTGTTACTCCTAAGATGTCATGACTCAAGTTGTAGATAATGGCGATAGCCTTCAAGATACTGATGATTTCAGTGGCAAATAGCGAGATCCAGGATATAGAAATCACAAACCCGAAGAAGGCAGCAATGTAGTTGATAACCTTGAGTTTTTTAATAGCAATGAAGTGCATAGGTGAAGCTTCGCTGTTGAGAGATTCGACATCGTAGTTTGAATTTAGCAGGTATATCATTCCAACCGAGATTAAAATGCATAACGGTAAAGATGACGGCCAAAAGTATGATGAGCTGCCAAAAATGGAATAAGTAACAAACAACAAACCAAGAAAACTTTGGACCCTCAACAACAATAAATCGGTCGAGTAGTCAAATGGATCGGAATCATCTTCCAGATCTTCAAACTGCGATATTGCATAACGCAGCATGTTTTTCTCTTTGCTTAAA
This sequence comes from Suhomyces caryicola, assembly GCA_030568635.1. Classification (NCBI taxonomy): domain Eukaryota; kingdom Fungi; phylum Ascomycota; class Pichiomycetes; order Serinales; family Debaryomycetaceae; genus Suhomyces; species Suhomyces caryicola. The sequence continues at coordinate 299,648 of JAJMGG010000006.1, read as the reverse complement.
AGTAATTGCTGTAACGTGTGCTCTCGGACGGGGGTGGTAAGCCTCAAGATCACAGATATAGGAAGTGAAATCAGGGTTGAGACCTTGGTGACAAAGTCCATCTCGTCAAAGCAAAGAAGTTGTGGGGCCAATATTTTGATGAATTCATAATCTCCAAAACGATGGCTGTGAACTGCCATGGGTTCTTGTTGTGGCAAAGTATCATCGACTTCATTTGGTAGCTCATAGTTAAAGTCCGAAGGACTGGATAAAGTTGGCGCAGTTTGAGGTGTTCGATGTATTTCCGGAGGAGAATACACACGTTGACTTGGCACCGTCAATGGTCTCTCATTGTGCAATGCTATGCTATTATTGAAATGTGAGTATCGGCCCAATTCTCGAAGCAAAATCTTCAAGCCGTAGGAGCCAACTTCAACAGGATAAGATGATCGAGACCGAGTTTTCATGAAATGGTCGAGCTCCGCACCGAAGTCAATGTTTTCTGAGTCGTCGTTGGTAAAGCTCAAATCGTCTATCGACGGCAATTCGTTCAAATTATCAAGATGCACGTCTTCGGGTTCTGCCTCTATGTCGTTCAGATGATCACCCAAACTTGCGTGAATTGCGAAGTTGCTTCTTGCTCTCCGATCTTTCAACTTCTTACTTGTTTTCTTTTGGTTCACTGAATGATTTAAGAAAACCACTAGAACGTAAATCAAATAGGTCGTCATCAAGACAACACAATTGAGCAAGCTTAAAACCGAGTCCCAAATGGAAAATAAAAGGAAGGTAGCCATAACCAAGAAGAATCCACTATCTCGCAAGAATGATTTCTTGGATACTTTAAAAGGGTGAATAACCGCCATTGATCCAACAACAACAGTGGAGATAAACAACGCAGCGCCAATTAGTTCGGATAGCGCCAAATCACTGGATCCAACGCTCATTGCCTTGTACGTCGAGACCACATCAGGCGAGCTATTTCCTAACGCTAACAATGTGAGGCCAGCCAAGTTGTCCGACAAATGGAGGAATTTGGAAATGGAGAATAAGTTTGGACACAAGTAGTCCGAGGCTGTTAGTCCCAAGGAAATGAAAAAGACGACCAACGAGCTTAGGAGAGGCACAACAGACAAGGATCCCAAAGCGCCTGAACGACAGTAGTAGACGGACAAGTAGTTGAACTGTCCAATTTGATGAGCGTCATCGTTGCAGTGTGTTTGGATGTGTTCACACTGTTCGTTGAAGGGAAGATTGTACACGGCCGAGCATTGGTCTTCCTCGTCTCTCGGAAGGAGTCGCGGGATACCGAGACACCACGAGATGGGAAGCAACAGCAAGGTAACCAATATTGTTGGTCTCATCCGTGCAGCATTGGAGAAAAGAAGGTCACTACGCAATATCTGGAAACGCGTTGTTGGCTCAAATCGTACTCACCTGCCAGATATCCCTCACACCTGTAGCAATAAAACGTCCATGTTATAAATCACAAACCTTTATCGGTCTAGATCTTGGCATATTACGTCCAAACGCACGATGGGGAGCCGGCGTGAAGGTCACCTGAAACCAATAACGATGCAGCTCGAGGCTATCGCCGAATCTTGTCTAGTACGAGTTTTGCAAGTTTGAGATGCCACCTCGAACTACGACTTCAGGGCTAGATTTAGAAATTCAAGAGGTAAACACTACAAATGTCCAGCTGATCATTGCACCTCTCCCCATACGGGCACACGAAGGTAATCCCTTAGGAATAACAAGTATTCGACGAATGGAGTGCTGCACCCAAGATCAATTGATTTTTTCTCCAGTCCATCTAAAGAATAGAAATTCACAACTATATCCCAATGGTCATGGGTCAGAACGCCGTAATGGGTTCAACCTCAAAGGAATGCTTTAGCGTTGCAAATGGCTGTGGTTTTGCGTTAAAGATCAAATTTTCTCGATGGGAGGTTTCTTCTATATATATACGCAGATGTCTTGTCCGGGTAACGCAACTCGCCAAATTGCAAAAAAGCGTAGCTCTTCGACCCTACTTAGCCTGCGGCCAGCACCCAGCACCTTCAACTAGCGTCAAGAAACAGTACACTAGGCTCCCACCGTCGCCGTCAGACTTGAGTACTGGCAAAGCCACACAAATGAGCGACGGACGATCTTGAATGCTCGAAAATCTGGCGTCCATTTCCATTGTATGGGTCAGCTGAGAGTAATCAAAGCGCAGTGGGTTTGTAATTGGCCGCAAAATCACGGTAGACTGGTTTGCAATATCGCAACTAAACCGAACGTAAGATCAAATGGTTTGCAAAATCGCAACCAAACCCGATTGTAGGGCCCAACGAAACTGAGCTGTAACGGAATGCTGCCACTTCAGGCAGTAGTGAGAAAACAGAATCTATCTACTTTTATTGGGCTCTCCAGTATGAACGATAAACCTACTTGAGCATGAGTATTTTGGTCCCCGGAAACCTCAAGAGCTCGGTTTTTGAAGCTCTTCTAGAACCTTGCTGAATACTGTTTCATAAACATCGCTTCCCCACAAGGTATCCATGTGTTCGTACCCATGGCACCGGACCACGGTTAACTTTGACTGCATCTTTTCATTGTGCTCCAAGATCAACCGTTTCGTCTGGTCGATGTCCACGAGAATATCGCTATCGCCGTAGAACAACACCATCGGTACGTTTAAGTGATGGGCAATGGGAAAAGGCGCTGGGTCGTGAGCCGAGTGCTTCTGAGACGGGCACATGGTCGAGAGACTAGTCAAGCCGATGCCCGAGGTTTCGTCGAACATCTGGAACCGTTTGGCGTTGATGATTTGAAACCAATGCACCACCGTCTTGACCGAAGTGATGGAGTACATGTGTGGATAGCCCATCTTGCGCTGGACCTTGGACACGTTTTTAGACTTCCAGTTGAACAACAACACCAACGAGACGTTGATGACGCGCTCGTAGAGCTCGGGCCCGAGGAACCAGGCCCAGAACGAAACCGACGGCAAGATCGCGCGGTAGCCCAACAAACTGTGGAGAAACGTGTTGTCCTTGGCCGAGAAGTCACAGATGACTTTGAATATCGTGTGCGACAAGTCTTTGGGCACTACAGCAGGAGAAAGCCCGATGATCGAGCTCAACTGGAGGTTCAAGGACGGCTTCAAGCTGAGACTGGCAAACAACTGCGAGCAGCCCTGCGAAAAGCCAATGTAGGTGACCTTCACCGGGTCGGGGTAGAAGGCCGTGATGTAGTCTATAGAGTCGGGGATGTCGTAGTACGCGAACTCGTCCAACGAGAAGTCCCAGAACTTGGGGTCGGACACCGACAACTTGAGGTGCTTGCGCGAGTACTTGTTGCCTCTGTTGTTCCCGAGCCACACCTCCCAGCCCAAGTCCACGAGGAGGTAGGGCAAGTTTTTGTCCTTTTCCGAGCCGAGCACAAAGAGCTCCGAGTTGGTGCACAAGCCGTGGTGGAAGTACGCCACCTTGCCGTTGGGCGGGGCGCGGGCGACGCGGCTCTCGAGCTTGTGGACGACCAACAAGTACCCGTCACTGGTGGTGACCACGTGCTCGCGGACCAAGTAGCCGCTGGCGGCCACGATCTCGGCGATGGTGTTGGCGTTGGCGACGCGTTCTTCCACCGACTGGGTTCGCGGGCGCGACGCCGCTACGGAGTCCAGCACGAACAAGTAGGCAAAGAGGCGGCAGAGATACGAGAGCTGGATCTCGACCACGAGCCGCACGACGCTGACGGCCGCTCTGAGCACGCTCCATTCGCCGGAGTACGCCATTGCAGCGGGAGGAAGACGGCGGCCGGTCGGACGACTTTTGCTCGGTGCGCGCTGGCCAGCGAGTGTGATTTTGCGCCCAGCGGGCTTCGTGGATCTTGCTCAGCTCCACCGGCCACCAGCTGGAGAAAAGCGGCCGTCTCTTTAGGGCGCCGCCCGCTCATACAGATGCGCCGTGCGCACATACAGCCTGTCTTGTCGTTGTCTATTTCTATTTACATGATCCCGGCTAAAAAATGCCAAACCACTTCTTGCGGGAGGCCGGGCGGTCGGCGGGGTCCAACTCCGCCATGAGCTCCGCGGCGTACTGCTTGTGCATGTCCATCTCGCGCAACATGGCCTCCTCGCGCTCCTGCTTGAGGCGCTGCGCCTCCAACACGTGTCTTTCGGCGGGCCGGTTGAGGGCGTACTCGGTCTCGGTGGTTTTTCTGATGTCCTCGGGAATGTAGTCGGCGTCGCGGACGTTCTTCAACACCACGTCCGACAGCCGCGGGTGGTACAAGTCGTCGTAGTCCTGGTCGGTCAAGCCCACGAGCCGCTCCTTGACCCGCAAGCGCGCGCGGTAGAAGTCGCTCATGACGTTCTCCTTGCCGTCGTTCCAGCGGTGGAAAAACGCAAAGTACACCACGACGCCGCCGCCGAGAAACGAGCCAAAGAGCCGCAGCCCGGCGTTCAAGCGCAGGTTGGTGTCGACGCGCCGCAACACCTTGTACTGGCCGGGGTACACCTCGGATGCCGGGCGCGGCGTGTAGTTTAAGCGCTTCATGGTCTCGTTGACCTTCTTGTACTGCGTGGGGCTCTTGGGGATCGACGAGAAGCCCTCGGGCTGCTGCCCGGGAACCTTGAACTCGGACGGGTACCCTTCGGGCGGCCGGACGTCCGTCGGGTCGAACGGGTTGTAGGGGGCCTTGGGCGGCGTCCAGCCTTTGGGGTTCGGTCTTCTCTGGTGCTCGTCGTGGGCGCCAGAGCCGTGGGCGCTAGAGCCGTGGGCGCCGTTATTAGCGCCGGTATTAGCGCCGTTGTTAGCGCCGTTGTTAGCGCCGTTGTTAGCGCCGTTGTTAGCGCCGTTGTTAGCGCCGTTGTTGTTTCCGTCCATGGTGGCGGTAGCGATTGGTGGTGATGGCGGTGATGGTGATGCGGTGATGGTGCTTTTCGATTCTGCCCCAGTTGCAGTTTCGTGCGCCCCGCTTGCAGCTTGCCTCCGCGACGCACAACAACCTGCACTGTGCCTCGCGTCTGCCTCTAGGCCACGAATAGCTCCACCAAGAACACCAACACCCCCAGCGATGGCGTTTCTTTCCGACTTTCTCGCCTTCTTCTCGTTGGAGGCGCTCGACACGCGCATCGTGCCCAGCCCGTCGCGGCTGCTGGCGGTGATCAAGAAGTCCAATCCCGCGTCCAAGTGGCACACGCTCGAGTTCCGCTTCTACATGGTGGTGTTTGCCATCGCGGTCCCGCTCATGTACAAGGCCGCCATGGAGGCGTCCAACGAGACAAACCCCAACTACCCCAAGTTCGCCCACTTGTTGAGCGACGGCTGGATCTGGGGCCGCAAGGTCGACAACTCGGACCAGCAGTACCGCTTTTTCAGGGACAACTTCCTCCTCCTCTGCGGGTTCATCGTGGTCCACTACTCGCTCCGCCGGGTCGCCACGCCCGTGCTCCAGTTGCGCAAAAGAACGCACTTTGACTTTGGCTTCGGGCTCGCGTTCCTCTACTCGATCCACGGCACCAACAGCGTCCGCATCTTGGCCCTCGTGTTGGTCAACTACGCCATCTCGCGGTACATCCCGCAGCGCAGGACCGCGGTGATCGCCACCTGGGTGTACGGAATCGCCACCTTGTTCCTCAACACCAAGCTCTGGAACTACCCCACGGGGCTCGCGCTCCTCGACAACGGCTTCAAGGGCATCGTGGAGCGCTGGGACGTGTTCTTCAACTTCACCTTGTTGCGCATGATCTCGTTCAACGTCGACTACTTGGGCCGGAAAGACGAGCTCGCGGACCCCTACGACAAGGAGAGACAAAAGGACGTTTCCAGCCTCGACAGCCTTGACGAGCGAGAACGCTTGTCTGCGCCGTTGCCCATCGACGACTACAACTTGGTCAACTACCTCGGCTACTTGACGTACACGCCCTTGTTCATCGCCGGGCCCGTCATCACGTTCAACGACTTCATCTACCAGTCCAACTACCAGCCGTTGGCCTCCGTCAAGGACTACAAGCGCACGTTCAAGTACTTTTTGAGAATGATGTTCTGTGTTCTAGTGATGGAATTCTTGCTACACTTTATGTACGTGGTGGCCGTGTCCAAGACCAAGTCGTGGGAGGGCAACACGCCGTTCCAGACGTCGATGTTGGGCATGTTCAGCTTGAACATTGTGTGGCTCAAGCTCTTGATTCCGTGGCGCTGGTTCCGGTTCTGGAGTCTTCTCGACGGAATCGACCCACCCGAGAACATGATCCGGTGCATGGACAACAACTACTCTGCGTTGGCTTTCTGGAGAGCCTGGCACAGGTCGTACAACAAGTGGGTCATCCGGTACATCTACGTGCCGTTGGGCGGGGGCGGCAACCGGCGGATCGTCAACAGCTTGTTGGTGTTCAGCTTCGTGGCCATCTGGCACGACATTGAGTTGAAGCTTCTCATGTGGGGGTGGATGGTGGTGTTGTTTCTTCTCCCCGAGATCTCGGCCACGCTCTACTTCCAAAAGTACCAGCACGAGTGGTGGTACCGTCACTTGTGCGGCGTGGGTGCGGTGGCCAACATCTGGATGATGATGATCGCCAATCTCTTCGGCTTCTGCTTGGGCAAGGAGGGCACGCTAGCGTTGGTGCGCGACATCCTTTTCACGATCCGCGGCTTCGAGTTCTTTGTCGTCTCCTCGGGGTGCTTGTTTGTCGGGGCCCAGGTGATGTTTGAGATGCGGGAGGCCGAGAAGAGACGGGGGGTGGACGTGCGGTGCTAGTATATATCGGTAATACACAGAAAAGGGAGAAGAAAAGGGAGAAGAAAAGGGAGAAGAAAAACGGAGAGAAGGTGCGGAGGGGATTGGCGGGGGACAGGGGAGGCGCTACAGCGGAAGCGTAAGTCCAGCGGAAAAGGCTGGTGGGCGCTGATCGGTGTGGGCATCGATTGGTGTGGACGGACGACAGGGACGTATTTGGTGGCAGCCATTTATTTCTCGCTAGATTGTCGCTCGCACACCAAAGTGACTCCGTACGATGGCGCCCCCGATTCCCGTGTACAGCAAGGCCGAGGTGCTAGCGCGGCACAAGACCCAGCTCGAGGCGCCGCAGCAGCACCGGTGCTCGTTGAAGTCGTTGACGCAGCACGAGTGCACGTTCAAGACGTCGCCCGACCGCAGCAGCCCGCCCGAAATCATCTGCCTTCCGTTCCAGCGCCTCTTCCAGCGGTGCTTGATGCCGACGGTGGAGACGATCGACGGCAAGAAACGCACCTCCGAGCGGTGGGTCAACATCGAGATCACCGACGCCGCCACCAACCGCGACTTGATGGAGAGCCCGCGCTTCGCGGACGACGTCGCCGACTTTGTCAACGCCGAGAAGAACTTCCGCGAGTTGATGGAGTTGGACTCCGAGGGCAACATATAGCCGGGCGCCGGCGAGGGCACGAGCCGCCGGTGGCCCCCACTCGGGCGGCCTCGCACTCGGGTGGCCTGCCGCTCTGGTGCCACTGCCACCGGCCGCCCGGCGGGCCCGCTGGGTGGTGTCTACGGATATAGTTAATGGTATTACGATCAAACATTTGTTAGGGTGCATTAGTATGTAGAGCCTTCCGCGGGCTGGGCCAACTTCTTGTTGCTGTGGGAGGCCATGCTCTTTCTCAACTCCAACAAAACAGTCTCCATGGTGTACAAGCGCTTCCAGTTCTTCAAGGTGTCGAAGGCGCTGACGACGACATGGCCCTCGGAGTCGACGCACGGCAAGTTGATCTTGGACACAAACTGCACCTTGGGCGGCTGTTCCGGGTAGCTCTCGTCGCAGACGATGTTCAACGAGTATATGCGGTTCTCGTGGGTCGAGTGGGGCGGCCCCAAGATGGTGCCGTTCCAGTACGTCATGGTGATGTCGTCCTGGTTGGTGAGGCCGTAGGAGATCGACTCGGCGCCCATGCCCTTTTCGCCTTTTTCCAACTCTTCCAAGAGCTTGAAGTTTCTGGGACTGCCGGTGTTAGTACGTGCCGGGCGGCAGACGCTCCAAAAGCGACTTACATTTTCGACATCGTGTGGTGTGGTGGAGGATAGCTGTGGTTACAGTTGGCTTCGCTAAACTCGCGCCACTACACCGCAAAAGATAGTGGGAGGAGACAATGCCGCGGGCCGGCCCCGAGCGACAGCAAGTGCAGGCCGCGGCGAGCGCCTAGCGAGACCTGGCCGGCAGTTTGCGACTCCCGGCGAGCACACGGCGAAAAATAGCGACAAGACCCCGTGACTCCCCGCCGTGCGCCAGCGCCAGAAATAGCGAGGCTGCCGCGCCGCCGGTCGAGTAGTCGAGGCGCGCCTAAACGCATCATTTCATCCCAACCGAGCTGCCAGTCCGCTGCCACAACAAGCTGAACAGATCCGCCACCCCACCTCCCCATGTCGTCCACCGCCTCCTCGTCCTTCTTGGACCATCCGCGCGATGACTCCGGCTACAAGCACACCATCTCCAACCTTCAGTTCCAGCTCGAGGCGGCCAAAACCGAAAAGAAGCTCGTCGAAAAGGACAAGGACTCGGTGATAGCCAACTACAGAAACCAGCTCTTGAAGAAGAGCGAGGACTACAACAAGCTCAAGACAAACTTCGACTTCCTCTACGAGGAAAAGAAACAGAGCGACTCCAAGGTCGAAAACCAATCGCAGATCTCGTCCTCCACCACCAAGTCGTTGTCCGACTCCGTGCAAGCGGTGACTATAGAAAAGAACCAGTGGACAAAAAAGTACCACGACTTGGAGGCCTCTTACAACAGGACAGTCCGTAAGTTGGACCAGGTGCGGTCCGACCTTAACTACCAATTGACCTCCAACGACCAGATGATGCAGGAAATTCAACAGCTCCAGGCCACCATCAAGGACTTGCACAAGGCCAACGACCAATTGGTGGAAAGTCTAGAGTTCCATGCCAAGCAGGCCAACAACGACTCGTCAATCCAGAAACAAAACCAAAACCTCCAGTTGAAAACAGTCGACTTGCAGAAGGTCAACACCAAGTTGCAGCTCAAGGTCGACACTCTCTTGCAGAACAAAACCTCGATCGAGCTCATGAGACAGAAAAATGTCTCCTTGATGAACAAAGTGAGCCAGATGGAGGGTTTGGAAGAAAAGTACTGCAAGCTCGAGATCGAACACTTGCAGCTCGGCGCAAAGTTCAACGAGTTCTTCGCTATAATAGACGGCGCAGTGAAGGACGAAGCCCCAGACACAGCCACCAAGATCCACAAATTCTTCGACAAATTCAAGCAGTTGCAGTACCAGGTACTCATATATAAAGAGAAGTACGACGAGTGCCACTCTCGAATGAACGAGACCAACAATAGGGTTATACAATTGGAGAGCATCATCAGTAACGAATTGGAGCCCAAAGTGTCGGCCTTGGACCACCAATTGTCGATCAGAAACGAAAAGATCAGCAAGTTTGAAAAGATGCGCCTCTTGAATACCAAGGAGATCGAGTTCTTGCGGAAGCAAATACAGCAGTTGGACAATGCACAGCTGGGTGACAAGTCAACTGACCAATATATGAAGAACTTGGAGAAGTTGGTTGACGAATATCGTACGGAAATTGACACTTTGAAGAAACGTCCGCACGATGGTACGAATATCGGAGACAAGAGGCCGAAATTGACAGAGGAGGCCAGACCTAAACTCTTGGATGGCGAAACTTCCAAGACTCAAATCACCAAACTCGAAAAGGAAAACTTCAAGTTGCTTTCCACCATAAAGCAGCTTGAAGCTCAAGTTCAAGAGTCTAACGCGAAAATTCAAAGACTCGCCCAACTTAATGAGAAGAAGGAGCAGTTGCAAATCTTACAGCTCAAGTCAAACCCCGCAGCTGGTGACCAAATAGTCAAGCAAGAGACGCTTGATGCGTTGAAAAAGGAAAACCAAGATTTGATCAGAACGTATATCGAGAAAGACAGTGTTGATGACTTGATTCCCAAATCGATTTTCGAGCGGCAGGAAATCGACAAAGCCAACTTGCAAGTGAAAGTAGAGCAATTGACGAAACGGATCAACAGGCTCAAGAACATCTATTCGCAGAAAAGCAGAGATATTCTCGCCATAATTTCCAAATACTTTGGGTACACGATTGAGTTTCTTCCTAATCCCATCAACCCAAACGACATATCGTCTCGCATCAAATTGGTATCACGATACATGCAGAACAAGGATGCTTGTTACTTGATCATTGACATCGACTCCAAGTCGTTGAAAGCCTACGGTAATTCTGAATTCAAGGCCTGGTACGAAGAGATCCTGGAAAGCTACGGAAAGGAGCAAATACCGTGCTTCTTGAGTGCATTGAACTTGAAGATCTATGACAGTGAAGCTAACAAGAAATGAGCAGAATTGGCAGAGTTGTACGAGAATAATTGATATACGAATTAATGCATTAATAGACTATTTGGCTAAACTTTCTGACACCTTTTTAAGAATTTGAACGGACGAAGCGTCCAAGTTCTCAACGTCTTTGTTGAACACGTTCCACACGTCTCCCTTATTGATGGTCTCGTAGCTTTCTTCAAATCGGTTGATTAATTGGAACCTTTCGTCATCCGTGCCGTGTCTTTTGACAAAGCAGTAGAGCCAACCCCAACAGTCTCCGTTGTGTGGGTCTGCTGCCAATGCTCTCTCGAACCAAGACTTGGCTTTGCTGTGCTTGCCGTCTCTCCAGAAGAAGACCCCGATGACTAACAAAACGGTTGGAGAGTTCAGGGTGTTCTTCATGGCATCTAAGAAGGCGTTTTTGCGATGCGACATCTTCGGTATGAGTGACAAGTATTCGATCCAGAGTAGCGCCGATGCTGGAAAGATCTTGAGTGCTTTGTTGGTCATTTGCCGGGCCGCCACCAAGTCGTTATTTCGTATTTCTAGCTTGATTTTGGCGTGCCAAAGACGTTCTGAACTGGGGTTCTTTAACATGGCTGTATCTAGGACTGCTCTGGAGCGAATCATGATTTTAAGGTGCATCTCATCAATCTCAGACATAAGTTTCCATAATTCGATGCACGAAGGACAATTGCTCACCCCAATGCTGGCTGCCTCTCTAGCTTCTGTCGGTCTTTTAAGATCGACGAGTAATATTTGCACTCTTTGGAGAGCGAGCTTGGGAGACTCAGGGAATCTGTCCAACGCTTCTTCGGAAGCAGTGATCAACTCTGCCTCCATATCTATCAGAAGAATCTTTCTTTTGTGCAAGAAGCGTAATAGGTGAATGTGTTTGAACCAGACTCTATCGCTGGAATTGGGAATCTCTTCGAGAATCTTGCTTGACAACTCGTATGCTTGCTTGTAGTTTGCAGATTTCGTTTCAAGTTTCACTCTGGCAAGTAAAAGATCTTCGCTTTCTGGAAGTTCGTCAGCCGCCATGGAAAGAACATTTCTGGCCTTTTTCAAGTCGTTGCCCAATATCCAGCAGTCTTTGGCATACATTAATGCCAAAAGTTCATTCTTAGGGTTGTTTTCAACTGCCCTCGCGTAGTATGCGAATAATTGATCAAGATCGACGGGCCGCACTTGCTTCAAAGATTCAAAGAGCAGAATCCAACTGTCTATGCTGTTAGGATACCGTTTGGTAAGATACTGGTAGATAGAGTTGGCGGTGGTGGGTGACGCCTTTTCAAGAAATGATCTTGCCATATCAAACCAAGTTTCAAGGTTTTCTGGCTGTATAGTTTGTGCATCCATAGTGGTCACTACGATTGCTTTGGAAGTCTTGGGGAATCCCTCTGACTCCGCTGTAACTGCCTCATCGAACCATTGTCGATGGTTCAACACTCTGCTACTCTTTTCCATGTCAAGGAAGGCCTTTTTCAATAATTTGGACAACTTCTGGTCGTCCACAGTCTCATTCTCTCGTTCTTCAAGCTTACAAGCACATAACCAGACCCTGTAGTCACCCTCGAGTGCCTTTCTGGCTCTGTTGAGAATTGTTTTGGCCTCAGCGTAGTCTGATAAGTTGATCCAGGCGAGCCAGAACTCCCACTCGGCGGGGCAAAGCTCAACTGCCTTGGCGAGAAGTTTTTTGGCATCTTCATCTTCACTCTCGAGTGCAACCAATTGCTTCCAGACTTTGGAGTTTGTTGGGAGTTCCTCCAAGGCTCGCATCAAGACTCTTCTGCGAGCCACGACATCGGCACTGTTTTCCAACGAATCTGCCCGAAGCCACAACTTTTCGGAACCACTGTTGATCTTGAGAGCTTCCGTGACAATTCGCTTGCAGATACGGGAAGAGTCCACCCCCAGCTTCTCGTGGAGACGTATGCTCTCGAGCCAAACGTCCTCGCTGCGAGGGACGCGCTGGCATCCTTCTACTATGAATGCTCGAGCAGCCTCTCCCTTCTTTGCCTGCTCTTCCAAACGAGCAGATGCAATCCACGAGTTGGCTTTGCGGGGCTCTGTCTTGCGGAGTGACGCCAAAATGAGCCGGCTCTTCGTGACGTCGCCATGGTAGGAATCAGACTGTTCAGCATCGACGAGATTAAAGGCATCTGGCGATGGCCCACTGGCGGCAGGCAGTCCGATTAAACCATCCAACTGACTGCTGACCAATTTGTCTCTGGCTTGTGAAATGGAATGGAAGTCAGTGCTGGCGCCACTACCTCCGGATTGACCACCGCTTCCCGAATGCCCTGCTAAGATGCTGTCGGGGACAGCGTAGAAACGCTGCTGTTGCTGCTCCAAAAGTCTTGTGCGCTTGTTTCTGCGAGTCAAATCACCGACCTCGGGGAGACTTGCCCACTGTTCCTCGGACACTGAAGAAAGATCGCGCTTCAAGTCGGCAAAACGATGCTTGACAGAATCATTGTCCACGGTGTCGATGGCGGTTTCCGTGGCTTCTTTTCTTCTGTTTGCCAACCGAGCTTCGAGCTCTTCGTAGATACGATCGGCTTCCTCGTCATCGCGATCACGGGTGGTGGCAATGCCGCCACTGAAATCAAACTGGTCCCCAGTAGCATCTAGGACATCATCATCCTCGTCGGAGTCGGCTTGGATTGGCTGGATTCGGGAGTTGCTGGTGGCGTCCGTAGTGAAGCCGACGGCTCCACGGCCGATCCCCGCAACGTACCCAGGCGGCGCTTCTTGATCTAGGAACGATTTCCTCTCCATTGGTGGTGTTGATTGCCTGTGGAGGTGGCAGTAGCAGAAGGCACGATGATGGGCATCGAGGCACGTGACCAGGTATCCGAGCCGCAACCAGCAGTGCGATCTGAAATTTTTTGCGAATGAGCAGACGAGAGAAGAAGAGGTAACGCTAACAACTTTCAGACAAATGTCCAAAAGAACGGCAAGCGAAGAGTTAATTCCGGCGGGCCGCGGCTCTAAGACCGAGGCCGGCTCCGTGCCAGTCACCAGCGAGGTGGCCGAGCAGGACATCGAGATGGGTGACTTCGAAGACCCATACGGCGATGAGTTCGAGAGTGACGGTGAGATCATCGAGCTTGACGAGAACGACGACGAGGAAGCAGACGAGCAGAGTGCCGAGAAGAAGATAGAGGAGCTCGAGCAGGGCGAGAAGGCCGCCGAACAACAAGAGCCCACCATCTACTTGCCACACAAGTCCAAGCCGCTTGGCCCTGACGAAGTGTTGGAGGCCGACCCTTCGGTGTACGAGATGCTCCACAATGTGAATCTTCCGTGGCCGTGCTTGACGATCGACGTTTTGCCCGACGGGCTTGGAAACGAGCGTCGTGGGTACCCTGCGTCGATGTACTTGGCCACCGCCACACAGGCCGCCAAGAACAAGGACAACGAATTGATTGCCATGAAGTTGTCGCTGTTGGCCAAGACGTTGGTCAAGGACGAGAACGAGGAAGACGAGGAGGACGACGACGACGATGGCGACGACTCGGACCCGATCATGGACAGCGAGACCATTGCCTTGAAGCACACCACCAACCGGATCCGGGTGTCGCCGCACTCGCGCGAAACCGGCGAGTACTTGACGGCGACGATGCTGGAGAGCGGCGAGGCATTCATCTACGACTTGGCGCCACAGGTGCAGGCCTTCGACACGCCCGGGTACAAGTTTGGCAAGAACGCGCGCAAGCCGCTCCACACCATCCGCGCCCACGGCAACGTCGAGGGGTACGGGTTGGACTGGTCGCCGATGATCAACACCGGCGCGTTGTTGACCGGGGACGTGAGCGGGCGGATCCACTTGACGAGCCGCACGACGTCGAGCTGGGTGACGGACAAGACGCCGTTCACCGCGTCGGGCGCGTCGATCGAGGATCTCCAGTGGAGTTCTGGCGAGAGCACAGTGTTTGCCAGCGGGGGCTGCGACGGGTACGTGCGGATCTGGGACACGCGTTCCAAGAAGCACGCGCCCGCGATCTCGGTGGCGGCGTCGGGCAGCGACGTCAACGTGATCTCGTGGTGCGACAAGATCAGCCACTTGCTCGCGTCGGGGCACGACGACGGGTCGTGGAGCGTGTGGGACTTGCGGAGCTTTGGCGGCAAGGGCCAGCCGAGCCCGGTGGCCCACTACGACTTCCACAAGTCGCCGGTGACGTCCATCTCGTTCAACCCGTTGGACGAGTCGATCGTGGCGGTGTCGTCCGAGGACAACACCGTGACGCTCTGGGACTTGGCGGTGGAGGCCGACGACGAGGAGATCTCCAACCAGCGCAAGGAGTTGCAGGAGCTCCACGACATCCCGCCACAGTTGTTGTTTGTCCACTGGCAGCGCGACGTCAAGGACGTCAGATGGCACAAGCAGATTCCCGGCTGCTTGGTGTCCACCGGGGGCGAGGGCTTGAACATCTGGAAGACCATCTCGGTGTAAGAAGCACACAGGCGTTCTGGCGGCAGGCACAGCCTGGCGGCAGGCACGGCTCGGCGGCGAGAGTGCTGCCAAACCACGAGGGAAAATCTAGCGCGACAACTTGCGCCCACCACGGCGAGCATTTCGCCAGCCAGCGGCCAGGCTGGCACACCAGCAGGGGCCTGGTTGTATACATAGAGCAATAGAACAGTTATTACGCGGGTGTAGCGACGTGTATTGTCGGAAGAGACTATGGGGTACAGGTCAAGGGGCGGGCTTCCACCGGGGAACGCCTCTAGTGGAGTCCGCTGGATGCGCGGGAGCCTTAGGGAGACCGCTGGGATGCGCGGGAGCCTTTAGGGAGACTGCTGGGGTGCGCGGGAGCCTTAGGGAGACCGCAGGGGACACCCACGCCAATCATGGCAGCTCGCTAGAACCGCCCGCTGGCCGCTTGGCATGCCACCGGCGGTCCTGCAGTACTCGGCCAGCTGCAGGTTCCTGTCCCTGCGCAGTCTTCTCTAGAGCGAGCTCCTCGCAGAATCGGTCGCCGTGCAGCCGTCCCGTTAGCCTGTAGACTGCGCTCCTTTGCCCCACTGCGCTCAGGCTACCCCACGGCTAGTACTTTTTCTTTTCCGTCCCCACGCGCCGGGCCAACTCCCGCACCCGCTCGTCGGCGCCGGCCCAGTACTCGTTCTGCTGCACCACCAACACCATGTGCCGCTCTAGCAACGCGACGCTGGTGGCCGCCGTCCGCAGCACGCGGTCCGCCAACTCTCGCAAGCGCGCCTGGCGGCAGAGCACCGCCCGCCGGTCCTGGTTGTAGTCGTGCACCTTGTCGTGGGTCCCGTCGCTGCCGTTGACGGCGCGCCGCGTGTCCATCGCCGCCAACTGCGTGAAGCTGGGAAACGCCTCCATGATCGCGTGGTACTTGATCTTGACCATTTCCTGGCGCCGTGCCCGCTCGGCCGGCAGCCGCTCGCTGCCCGAGCCGCGGGGCTCCTCCTCCGCCACGCCGTACTGCGCTGCTAGCACGTCGAGCTGCTCGAGCTCCCGGTGCGCGGCGTACACCTGCGCCACCTGCCGGCGGAGCCGCTCGATCTGCTCGTCGAGCGTCGCCCCCGCGGCCCCGCCGGCCCCGCTGCTGCCCACGCTGAGCTCCAACCGCTCCACCCGCTCTGAAAGCTGGCCAAGCGTGTAGTCGTCCATGTAGTCGATCGGTGTGTCGCAAAAGAGTTGCCGGTGCTCTCGCGTCGCTAAACATCGCGTCGCAAACAAAAGTCGCGACGCATCAGGCCCCCACGGCCTTGCAGCATCCTCTTTCCAATGCCCAAGCGCTCCCACAGCGACGGCTCCTCCTCAGACTCGTCGGACGACGAGATCGCGGGCCCCTCGTTGGCCGCTCCGTCGCCGGCCCGTCCGCCCGCCAAAAAAACAAGGAACGCAGCAGACTACCTCCCCATCGCCCCCGCCTACAAGTACTCCTACAAGAACGAGTCCACCATCACCGCCATCGCACACACCCCGGACGAGCTGCTCCTCGTCACCGGCCTCGCCAACGGCTTGGTCAAGTTCTGGAAACGAAAAGAACAGAAGCCCAAAACGCAGCCCCTGGGCCCCGAGCCCAGCGCCGAAGACGACCTCTCGGGCCAGCTCGCGTGCATCAAGCTGTTCTTGGCCCACTTCGACCGCGAGGTGGCCGGCTTGGCGGTCTGTCCCGCCGGCCAGCGCTTGGCCAGCACCGCCTGCGACGACAAGTCGGTCAAGATCTTCGATCTTCTCGCGGTCGACATGGTGCAGGTTCTCGAGCTCGACTTCTATCCTGGCGAGTGTGTGTGGACCAGCTCCGACCAGATGGTGGTCAGCGAGCGGGGGTCGGCCCGGTGCTTCGTGGTGGCCGTCGCCGACGAGGAGGTCACCCCGGTGGCGCCGGCCGTGCACAAGCACGCGGTCAGCGCCCTTGTGTACAACCCCCGTTACGAGTGCATAGTGTCGAGTGACGTCCGAGGCGTGCTAGAGCTCTGGTCGCCCCAGACGTTCCAGGCCCCTCTGGCAGTGGCGTTCAAGTACAAATCCGATACGGATCTCTTTGCGTGTGCCCGGGCAAAGTCCCACGCCACGGCAATGGCCCTCAGTGCCGACAACGAGACCCTCGCGACGATCTCGTCGCCAGACAATACCGTGCGGGTGTTCCGCGTCGAAACAGGACGCCTCCTCAAGCTGATAGCGGTGGAGGACGCCGGACTGGAGACCCCCGCCGCGCCGAGCAGCAGCGCTCGCTGTAACCTACAGTTCGCCAACAACGACAAGGTGCTTGTCTTCTCGACCGCCAGCGGCGTGCGAGTGGTCGACTTGGACTCGGGCAACACCATCACCACACTTGGCCGCGAGGACCAGAGTATAAGTCGCCAGCGCTTCCGCGACGTGGTGGTGTTGAACCGGCTGAACATCGCCGCGTTCGACAAGGCGATGCTCTCGTCCAACAACGCGTTGCTCGAAGCACGCCTTGTGAAGAAAACCCTTGTCGTTGCCACGGCGGTCGACTCCAATAGGCTCTACGTGTTTGGGCCTCGCCAGTCCGAGGACGCTGCGTGGGAAAGAGATATCGACTTGACGGCCAAGGCAGCAGCCAAGTCTCAGCCCAAGCCGACCGTGTCCTACGACAAGGTCACGTTGCACACGACTCTCGGTGACATCCGCATCCGTTTGCAGGGTCGACTTGCGCCCAAAACAGTGGAGAACTTTGTGGGCTTGTGCCAGAAACGGTACTACAATAACGTGATCTTTCATCGTGTAATCGACAAGTTCATGATCCAGACAGGCGACCCAAAGGGGGACGGCACTGGAGGAGAGTCTATATGGGGAGGCCATTTCAAGGACGAGTTCAACATGCTCTTGAACCACGCCAAACCGTACCGGGTGAGCATGGCCAACGCCGGGCCAAATACTAACGGCTCGCAGTTCTTCATAACCACGGCCCCGACTCCGTTTTTGGACAACAAACACACAGTGTTTGGCGAAGTGGAGAGCGGCTTCGAGACGGTGGACGCCATTGGCAGTTTGGAGACCGACGAGAACGACCGTCCCGTGGAACAGGTGTCGATTGTTTCGACCACCTTGGGGAAATGAATATAGAAAGGTGGCAGGGGGGGCATGAATGTATTTTAGTGTAATGACTGGCTTCGGCCAACCTCTACTCTGCTTCGCTGCTGCTGACGTCGTCGTCGGGCTTCTTGTCGCCGCCAATCAAATCTCGCAAGCTCATGGGTTTCTGGCTGGCGTCGACGCTCGTGAACGTTCCTCTTCTGGCAGTCGGTTCGGGCGAGCCTTCGTCCACGTTGATCTTGATGCCAGAGTACTGGTAGTCGTCGGCGTCGCTTTCGTCCGAGCCGTTGAAATGTACGTCGTAGTTGGCTTTGTTGTTGTGTGAGGAGCCGCCAAAGGTCTGGGGCTTGTAGGTGGGCCGCTCGCGGGACTCGTCGCTTCGTGATCCCTCGTTGTCTTCTTCTTCTTCGCCCAAGACCTCCTGCAACTGGTCCTCGAGGTCCTTGAAGTCGTCGTCCATATCGGCCGAGTCCTCTACGCTCTTGATGATGGGCGCCGCTGCGCGAGGCGCCTCGTGGGCTGTTCGCTTTGGTTTTGGTTTAGGCTTCTGTTTGGGCTGCGGCTTGGCTTGTGCCTTGGGCGATGTGCTTCGCTTGGCCGGCGCGGCGGCGCGGGAGGTCTCGGCGGCCTTGTCGTCGAGCACTATGATGGGGAACTCTGCGTTCTCTTCCTTGAAGTCGAAGTCGATGTCCAAGTCGACAAAGTCGGACTCGGAGATGATGGGCTCGTTCAGCGGGGTGTTGTTGGCGGAGGGCGGGCGCTTGGAGGAGACCTGTGGCGTCGGGGTGGAGTTGCGCGACGGCTTGCGCAAGCGGGCCGGTTCCTTGGCGGCGTTGAGCTTCTCCCACTGGGCGAGCTTGGCCTGGAGCTTGGACACGTTCCGCGACTTGTTGAGGCGGATGGTGGAGTTCAAGCGGCGCAAGGTGACGGCCGACGCCAGGCCCGGGACAAACGAGAGGTAGTACGAGTCGTTGGCCTGGTTTCCAGAACCGCCGGGCCGGTGGTGTCGCTGCGGGATGCCCTCGAAGATGATGGGTTTGTCGGGGCCGTCGGAGGAGCACGCCTTGACGAGGCACTCCAGGTCGTTCTGGTAGAGCCTGAGCGGCTTGGTCTGGTCCATGGAGTCGGGCACGAAGCCGTAGCGCATGGCGATGTTTTCCTGGTCGTTTGCGGGCGAGATGGTGGACGAGTTGAAGAGCTCGGAGAGGTCGATATCGTATTCGCCGTCGGCTAGCGACATGGTGGGCGGGACAAAGGGCGGGCGCTAGACGGTGGGGAACGGAACGGAGGTGGGACGGCGGTGGCGGGGCGACGGTGGTGGAGCGGCCGCGGGCAATAGCGGTGGGTGTTGGGGGAAGTCACTTGGGGGTGGTGGAGAAGGCGGGATCAGGGATCGGTGGTGGTGGAATTTGGAGTAGGGCGTAGCGGCAGATCGAGTGCGGGTGCAAAGAGGGTTGCGGAAGCGCAGGAGGGCCGTTGGGCGGGACGAGGAGCACAGAAATGCTGGCGGGAAACGGTAGCGAGAAAGAAGTGCGAGTGCCGCGAGAGCTTCCAGAGGCTCGTAAACGGCCAGCGAGAAAAGCGCACCAGAGAAAAGAAGGAAGCGAGACGGCGGTTGTGGCAAGGAGGCGCTCTGCCAGGAGGCGCTGTACGCTATTCATGCACTGACTGCCTCGCAGCGGCGGTTGGCACAGGCAGCGAGAGCTGATGGGCTGCCGCCAGCAAGAGCTGAGGGCTGCCGCCAGCAAGAGCTGAGGGCTGCCGCCAGCGAAAAGTGTCCGGCGTGCGGGAGCTAGCCGCGCGCGAGCCTCGCGAGCAGTAAATACGCCCGATCGGTGATCCACTGGATCGCCTCTACATTGTTGGACTCTCTGTTTTGCTGGCCACCAACCGCTGCAAGAAAGCGACCCCCTCCCTGGTCATTCCGCGCTACTGCCTCCGACGGCTCTGCATTTCCCCATGAGCAGCGAGATCTCGATCCTCCACCCCAAGGTGGTGCTACTTTCGGCCGGCGTGACGACGTCGGCGTTCCTCTCGTTCCGCTTCTACCGCCGCTACGTACGCCGCGTCCGCACGTCGTTGGACCTCGACCCCCACATGCTCGGCGGCCAGCGCCGCCTCTACGGCAAGGTGACGCGGGTCGGCGACGGCGACGGCTTCCGCTTCTACCACACGCCCGGCGGCGTCTTGATGGGCTGGGGCTGGTTGCGCACGGTGCCGACGGGCCGCTCCGACCTCAAGGACGAGACGCTCGCCGTGCGGCTCTGCGGCGTCGACGCCCCCGAGCGGGCCCACTTCGGCAAGCCGTCGCAGCCCTTCTCCGAGGACGCCATGGTGTGGTTGCAGCGCCTCTTGTTGGGCCGCCACATCACCATCACGCCGTACCTGATCGACCAGTACAAGCGCGTGGTGGCGCGCGCGCAGGTGTGGAAGTGGACCGGCCGCAAGGACGTCAGCGCCGAGATGTTGAAGGAGGGCCTCGGCGTGGTGTACGAGGGCGTGCTGGGCGCGCAGTTTGGCGCCAACGAGTCGTGGTACCGCCTGTTGGAGGCGCGCTCCAAGCGCCTCGGCCGCGGGATGTGGTCCTTGGGGGCGAACATGACGACGCCGGGCGCGTTCAAGAAAACCCACCACGGCGAGTGAGCCAAGAGCGGCGTTGAGCGATGAACGGCCAACGCCAAGGTCAACGCCAAAGGTCAACGCAAAAAGTCAACGCCAAAGGTCAAACGAGTTGGCAACCAGCATCAACTTCCCAGCGCATACGAATCTACAGAGCTAGGTACTTGAAAGATCGTTTACTACCCATACTTTTGTTGTAGCCCACTCGGACTTTAGGAGTGTACGTAACCTTTGTCTTTGCTTCTTCGTGGCGCCTTGCTGTGCGCCTCCAGCTACTTTAGCTGCCCACCAATTCTCCAACCAACCGCGACAACTCTTCGGTGTCGTCCTTGGTGGCAGCCTCAGCGTACACTCTGACTGCGTCCTCGGTCCCGGAGGCCCGGACAAACGAGCGCCCGCCCGGGTACCGCGCCACAAGCTCGTCGATCTTGCTCTGGAGCCCCGCTGGCTCCACCAAGGTGCGCTCGGCGTTGGTGGTCTTGAAGATGGTGCGGTCTGGCACCACCACCTTGATCAACTTGTTGGGCAAGTCGTCGTAGAAACGGTCCCAGTCCTCTGGACTCAATCCGAGGTAGCGCACCACGATCAACACCACGAGCAAATCGGAGATGGCGTCGCCCACGGTCTGGTTGATGAGACGCGTGAACTGCTGCAACACGGCGATTGCAGTGGCCTCAGCGGCGTTGCCGCTGGCCGGCTGGTAGTCAAATATGCGTGCCTCGGCGTCCGGCGAGAAGATGACGGTCCCGTGGCCGTTGGCCTCAAAGTAGACGCCCACGTCGAACTTTTCGGCCTCGTGGTGCAAGTGCTTGACCCCGGTGGGGGTGAAGCGCACGGGGAGCTTGAGGACGTCCTCCACGTAGCGCGTGGACGAGCCGTTGGCGTACGCCGTCTGGACCACGCCGACGTTCAACGCCAAGCGCGAGGCGTCGATCTGCGCCATCAACCGCTGAAGGAACAAGGCAATCAACGTCGACATCTTGTCCCCGTCGAGCAAGCGGAACTGGCCGGCGGGGGACTGGTAGTAGGCAATGAGGCGGTCGGCGTCGCCGTCAAACGACGCGTACAACTTGTTGGGGAGCGGCTCGGCCACGTTCTTGGGCAAGCGCTGGTTGGTCTTGACGTAGTCGGCGCCGCACTCGCTGTTCAACAAGCTGGGGGTCTCGTGCTCGCCGTTGACGACGCGGAACGAGATCTCGTCTTGCAAGTAGCGGGCGAACAACTGGTGCACCTTGGGGGCGCCGACGCCGTTGGCGGCGTCGATGGTCACGTCGATCTTCAGCGCGGTGTCGGCACAGTGGCCCCAGATGGCGCGGAAAGCGTCGGCCAACTTGGCGTAGTAGCCGTCCTCCAGCGCGTCGCCAAACAGCGCGTCGTTCAACGTGCGGGTCAAGTAGTGCAACTCCGGCGTGGTCATCAAGCCGTAGTCGTGGTGGCGGGTGTTGGGCACCGAGAGCACGCCGTCCACGGAGGCGCGGCTCAAGGCCGGCGACGACTCGCGCGAGTCCTGGGCAATGACGACGGCGCCGGGGGCGGCCAAGTCGATCTGCAACTCGCGGGCCAACTGCGTCACGGTGGCCGCCAACTCGCCGTGGGGCGTGTTGGCCAAGCGGGTGGCGTGGGCCTCCCACAGCGCCTCCAACATGCTGCCCATGGGGTCGACGATCTTGACGCCGTTGTCGGCGGGCGGGTTGTGGGACGCGGTGACCATCACGCCGACGGTCTGGCCGTGCAACGACTTGGAGCGCAACGCCGCCACGATCCCGACGGTGTAGTTGACGTAGTCAAGGAGCAGCGCGTTCATGCGGAAGCCCGCGGTGCCGTAGGTGAACTGCGTGCCCTCGGGCTTGGGGTGCTTGGCCAATTGTGCAGGGAGCGTGCTCTGGAGACTCATGGTGGGGTGGTTGTAAAAAGATGACAAGTGTGAAGTGAGGCAATTGTACGGCGTGAAAGAGACGGAAGGTCCCGACTGCGTGGGGTGGGGCGCGCAGGCGACTACCCGGCAGCGAGACGTAGCGACAAATTGGGGAGCGTGCGGCCTACCGGGGGAGCGTGCGGCCTACCGGGGGAGCGTGCAGACTGCCGGGGTAGCGACAACTTGGCGTTCGCAGCGACAACGCTCGCCAGACTCGCTCGCCAGACTCGCTCGCGGCGACGTCGCTAAGTCTGGCGAGCGTGCTCGCTCGCGGTTCATTCCACGCTCTTCTCACTATCTCTTCGCCTCGCCGTCTTTTGCACCTCGTTCCCCTTGCCATGGCTAACAAGTTCTCCAACTCGCCGTTCCACAAGGACAAAATCGCGCTCACCACGGGCGAGGCACCCAAGCCGAAACCAAAGCCGAAGAACTCGCCGTTTCTCCAGGAGTTGGTCGAAACCGGCCGGGCCAACTGGAAAATCGCCCCAAAGGCCGTCAAGAACAGATACTACGGCATTTACATGATCCTCTTCTCGATCCCGTTCATTGTGATTCCGTCGATCGAGATGTACCGCCGCCTCGAGGGCAAGTCCACCAAGCGCGTTCAGCAGGGAGAGTTGCTCGACGGCCATGAGGTCCGCAAGTACGACGAGGCTGAAAAGTGGAAGGTCGAGAGAGAAAGCTGGATGTACAAGATCTTTGGCCGTGACTTCTTTCTCGACGGCTTCACCAGCTCCACCATGGGCGTGAAAAGGGGTCTGGGCGATAAGGAAGAAAAGAAGTAGAGAAAAGTCAAAACTTCACATGCTTTAGATGACTGTGTATTCAGAGGTACTAGAAGTGAAATGGCAGGCTTGCGGGTATCCAGTCCCGCGATCCTGCCGCCTATGTTTGGCTTATGCTTGCTTTGCTTGCTTTTGAATGTCTTGCACCGGGCCAGGCAGCCTACTTCCAAATCCGAGGTGTCGTCTTGGGCTGGAGAAGATGAGGCTCGTCGAAACGAGACCCCATCGAAGACTCCGGCCGATCAGGCGACGTGCTGTTGTACGTGAATGGAACCGGCTGCATGGGCGTATTGTATCTGAGCTGAGGAGTTTGTATCTCGTTCAACGAGCCCACCGAGGACATTCTGGCTCGGCCACCCGTGCTAGCCGTTCTCGTCATCCGTGACGAGGGAGTTCGGAACACGTTCTCAAACTTGGACGTCCGCATTGGCGATCCAAGCTTGGCTGCCTCCGGCTGTCTGCGGTACGTTGGCGGTGGCCGAGATACGGCGGGGGTTGCCACAACCTCTACCGGGCGAGCATTGCGCTTCTCGGGCGATATGAAGATCTCGTGCTCCGGACTGATGCGAGGGAGCCTCGATGGGGCGTGCGATTTGTCACTGGGCCGCTTCTTGATGATTCTGTGCCCTTGCTGTATGTAATCTGCATCAATGATCGGCAAACGGGTCGACTTCTGGGGCATTTTGTTGAGTAACAGCACAAGAAACGACTGAGGGTCGAAGGGAGTACTCTCCTCGATGGTTTCTGTGAGAGTGCTTCCTTGAAAGGTCTTTTGTTTGGTGCGAGGTGTACTGCCGTCGATGTTGGTACGAATGGGGGTGTTCTCCTCGATCGTCCCCTTTGTGCCATTTTTGTCCTCTTCTATACGGAGCTTGTCTATGTCAGCTTTCATGCGGTCTATATCTGGGGCGATGTTGGGTGTTTTGGACACCAACGTGAGCTCGTCGTCGTAGTCGTCTGTAGACTCCGCGTCGTGGAGGCTGATGAGCGAGAAGCGCAAGCTCTTTCTGGGTCGCTTAGCACTTTCGACGCCCTTGAACACGTCAACTATGCGGTCGTTCTTCTGGATGCTGTACGGGACGGTGCTGGTGTGGACTTCGACGCCAAGATCGATCCCGAGGCCGTACTTTTCGGTGGACGCTGTCTCACGTGGGGTGGCCACTCGGCGGGTGCTGTGGGTCTTGTTGATAGGCGGAGCGGCGGCTGCCGATGCCATGCTGTTGATTTTTTTCCACTTGGCCATCACCGTATGGTTGAACAGATCGGCGAGCGAGGAGTCGCCGAATTGCGAGTCGCGCAACGTGCTGATGACCACGCTGACTGTGTTGGAACAGGATTTGTACAACTGGGGCGACGGGTGTGCGGGGGGCAGGCCACCGGGCTGATGTTCTCCGTTTGGGCGGTCGCTGTATTCGCTAAGGAGAGCGTCACACTGGTTGCTTGCCTCGGTGATAAGGAACTTGAGGATGCTGAGCCAGCGTGGGTCGATGCGATCGAGTTTGAGCAGACGGAGCGCGGCCGTGAGCGCAGCCCACTCGCGGGCAAGGTGCTCAAAGCTGGCGGAGAGCAAGGCGCGGGCGTCCGCGAACGCCGCGGAGGTGCAGCGCCGGTCAAAGTCGTCGATACGGGCGGGCAAGAGCTCGATCGACAGGGCGAGCGGGCCCACGCGGGTCTCGAGATCGACGTACGCGGCGTAAAGGTCGTCCTCGGTGGGCGAGAACGTCGGGAGGCAGCCCGGGCGGGCGCGCACCTTGGCCATCACCAGCTCGGCGTCCAAGTTGGCGGGATACACCGGCACGCTGTCGCGGTAGCTGTGGGCCAAGGCGGTCGCCTGGCGGAGACACTGGGCGGTTTCGCCGACCAACGAGCGCACGATCGAGTCGTTGAGCTCCTGGAACGCGTACGCGAGGTCCATGCGTTTGCGGAGAAGGATCACCGGCTTCATCGCGTCCAAGTACAACCCGCTGGCGGTCTCGAGCTTGGCGAGGAGCAGCTGGTGCGCCGCGGCGGAGCTGGTGCTGCCGGCCGCCAACGACGCCATCATCCGCGACATCGTGGTGTCGATGCCAGCGAGACTGCGCTCCAACTCGGCAAGCGGCTCGCGCGCGCCGTAGTACCACTCGCAGTGGTCGCTGGCGCTGCGCGGGGCGCCCACCGTGGCGTGGACGGCCTCGAGAAACGAGAGCATGTCGTCGATCGTCCTGTTGAACTTGAGCAAGTCGTGGGGCAGCGGCGCCGAGGTGGCGGCGCCGAGAAGCTCGTCAAAAAAGGCGAACAGCGGGATCGCCGTGAGAAGCTCGCTGAGCGGGCGGGCCGTCCGGGGCGTCATCAACGTGGATGGTGGTCCCTACAAACGTGATGCTGCAAAAAAGGGTCACCTGGCTGGCTGGCGGGGGCGACAAAAGTAGGTGGCGGAGTGTGGTGGGGGGTGCGGGCGGCTCTTCCGTCTCTTCCTTCTCGGCGAGGACTTGCGGTTCTTTTTCGTCGTCTGCTGTGCTGGTGCTCCCGGTGGCTCGGAGTCTGTGATTGTTGTTTGTAGTTTGTGGCCGATCTGCGATGTGAGCGCGGGTTTCAGAATCGGGCATGACCTGCGGAGTGTTTCAGCATCGGGGGACACAAGTAGAGCGGCGCGGGGCGTTGGGCCACCAGGCTGTTAGCACCAGGGGACGCTCGCTGGGGGCCGCGGCGTCTCAGCGTGCTCTCCCCGTGTGCCCCGCCATCTTTTTGCCCTCGCCGCTGAACTCTCGGTGGCTCTCGGTAGCTCTCGGAGGCTTTCACTGAGCTCGCACTGAGCTCGCGGTGAGTCACCATGAATCGGGTCGCGCCCAATTTTTTTCAGCGCATCGCATCTTGCCAGGCATCTCTCCATCTTCCCCTTCCACGATATCTTCGCCAGCCAGCATGCCCAAGGCTCCCAAGAAGAAGTTCTCGACGTCCGCCGGCCCGGCCGCACAGACGGTGTCGGCCGAGAAACACATGAACTCCGTTTTCAAGTTCAACACGAACTTGGGGCAGCACATCTTGAAGAACCCGTTGGTGGCCCAGGGGATCGTCGACAAGGCCGGCATCAAGCCCAGCGACACCGTGCTCGAGGTGGGGCCCGGGACAGGGAACTTGACGGTGCGGATCTTGGAGCAGGCCAAGAACGTGATCGCGGTGGAAATGGACCCGCGGATGGCGGCCGAGCTCACCAAGCGGGTGCACGGCACGCCGCAGCAAAAGAAGCTCGAGATCCTCCTCGGCGACTTCATGAAGACCGACTTGCCGTACTTCGACGTGTGCATCTCCAACACGCCGTACCAGATCTCGTCGCCGTTGGTGTTCAAGCTCTTGAACCAGCCGCGTCCGCCGCGTGTGTCCATCTTGATGTTCCAGCGGGAGTTCGCCATGCGCCTCTTGGCGCGCCCGGGCGACTCGTTGTACTGCCGTCTCTCGGCCAACGTTCAGATGTGGGCCAACGTGACCCACATCATGAAGGTGGGCAAGAACAACTTCCGGCCGCCGCCCCAGGTGGAGTCGTCGGTGGTGCGCATCGAGGTGAAGAACCCGCGCCCCAACATCGACTTCAACGAGTGGGACGGCCTCTTGCGCATCTGCTTCGTGCGCAAGAACAAGACCATTGCCGCCGGCTTCAAGCTGAACAACGTGTTGGAGATTCTCGAGAAGAACTACAAGGCGTACTTGGCCACCGTCGAGAACCAGATGGACCAGGACAGCGCGTCGATGCTCGACGCCGTCAAGCTCAAGATCGATCAGGTGTTGACCGAAACAGGCTTCTCCGACAAGCGCTCGTCCAAGATGGACCAGACCGACTTCTTGAAGCTCTTGTACGCCTTCCACCAGGTGGGCATCCATTTCGCCTGATCTGGGGCTACAGCGGTGTGCGTTGTAATGTATAATAGTAAGAATAGATGCGAACAAGCAGCAAAGGGCTGACTGTAGTGGGAGCTGTCGCTGTAGCGAGGCAGCAACCAAAGCCGTGACCGCCACAATCGTCGTTACTTCTTCTTTATCTCCACTTCTGGCTCTATCTCCGCTTCACGACCTTACTGGCATCCTTCTCGATGACCTCGCCGACGCCGCCCATCTCGTCAAGGTTGTCCTCGGCAATGCTCACCTGCTCTCTTCTCTCCCAGAAACGGCCCTCGCACAAGTCGAACGCAGCCTTCTTCAAGTACTTCCCGCGGGCCTCTCTGTTGCTCGAGATGGACCACTCCAAGAAGTTGGGCCCCGTGCGCACGTAGAAGGCGCGGAGCGTCTCGAACGGCTTGGGGTGGGGGAGCCACGGTCTGGGGTCGGGGATCCCGTCCTCGTCGGCGTCGTCCTCCTCCTCCACCTCTTCTTCCTCGTCGTCGTCCTCCACCTCTTCTTCCTCCTCCTGGTCGTCTTCGTCGTCGTCGGAGCCCTCGTCGTCGTCGTCGTCGTCGTCGGAGTTCTCCTCGGCCTTGTCCAACTCGCTCAAGTCCTCCCAGAACACCTTGACGCCGTTCAACTTGGCCAAGTCGATGGCGTAGAACGAGTCCAAGTTGAACTCCTGCTCGCCGCGCTCAAAGAGCCCGCCGAACACGTACAACACGTCGTCCACCACGCAGGTGGTGGCGTTGAAGCGCTTGTGCGGGAACTGGTTCATCACCGGGTACTCGACGGCGTTGGCGTTTTCGTGCTCGTCCTGCTCCTCCAAGCGCTTCAAGCGCTCGATGTGCGAGATCTCGTCGGACGTCTGGCCGTCGGGCTCGTCGTCCAACTTGGCGCGCGCCAAGATCAGGTTCAAGATGTCCTCCAAGTCGTCGTCGCGGGTCTTGGTCTCCTTGGCGGCGACCGCCTTCTTGCGCTGCGGCTTCAACAGCAAGTTGTACCAGCGGTTGGTCTCGATCTGGTACGAGTACAACTGGTTGTAGAACTCGCTGTCGATCTGCTCCTCGCTCTCCTCAAAGTCGTACACCCCGCCGAACATGATGCCTCTGTTCTTGTGGTACACCAACGAGCACCCCACGCGCGGCGACGGCGTCTGGCCCTGCTTGCGGCGGCGCTCCCAGCGGACCGCCTTGGGGTCCGCCTTCATGCGGAGCATCCAGCAGTCGCCCAACACCTTGCCCTTCTGGAGGCCCTTCTTGGCCTTGACCTTGCAGTACCCGCCGTACAACACCGCGCCGTCGGCACACGCCACGAGCGAGTGGCCCGAGCGCGCGTCCGGGACCGGGTGGTTGGGCGGGAACTCTACCTGCGTCCACTTGTACGACGTGATGTCGAACAACCACACGTCGCTGAGGTACGTGGTCGAGGTGCCGAGGTCGCGGAAGCCGCCGTGCATCACCACGTAGTTCTTCCACACCGCCAAGCGGTGGCCCAGCCGCGCCGCCGGGCCGCGCTTCTGGTCCACCTTGGTCCACTCCTTGGTGTCGCTGTCGAGGATCCACGTGTCGCCGTAGTGGTAGAACGTCAGCTGCTTGGGCGACAGAAACTCGCCGCCAAACATGAGCACCACCCCCGAAGGGTGCGCGCACATGGCATGCGACGACCGCGGGAGCGGCGCGTTCTTGGACGCGATCCGCCGCCAGGTGTCGTTGTCCACCGTGTACAGAAACAAGTCGTTGTAGAACTGCGACCGCGCACCGTCGCTCACCTCGCCGCCAAAGAGAAAGAGCTCGCGCTTGCCGTGCGTGGGGTTCGCCACCATGCTCGGGTTCAACCGCTTCGACGGCCGGGCGCACGTCTCCACCGTGATCGCCTCGAAGAGCTCCTGCTCCTTGGCGTACTGCGCGAGGATCTCGTCGATGTCCTGGTCGTCGTCCTCGAGCTCGCCGCTCTTTTTGGCGAGCTTCTTGCTCTTGGACTCCGCCTTGCTGACGTTCTTCTTCTGCTTCTCGGCCGCACGTGCCTTTTTGTCCTCCTTGGACTTCTTGTCTTTCTTGCCCATGCTGGTGGGCAAAAAAGTTGCGCTGCATCGCAAAATTTCGCAGCCCCATGGTGACTCACCGAGCGATCGGGCAGGAGACGTCAGACAGGCAGACGTCAGACAGCACCACAGAAAGCCAGACAGGGAGCCGCTAGACGTCCAGTCACAGCCAGACCGCCAGACCGCCAGACGCTCCGCCGCCAGACGCACCGACGCACCGCCAAGGCACCGCCGCCTGACCTCCACCGCCGCCTGACCTCCACCGCCATCCTCGCCAGCGTGCCTCGCTAGCGCCCCACGCCCGAGCAGCCCTCGTCACCGCTGACCTCCGCTGAGTCGTCTCCCTGCCGCCATGACCCCCGCGGCCCCCGCGGCCGCCGCTATCAAAAAGCTCCCCCCGGACGTCTCTCGCCAGCTCACCGCGCTGGCCACCATCTCCTCCCTAGCAGACGCCACCGACAGACTCGTGGCCAACAGCATCGACGCCGGCGCGGCACGCATCACCGTCACGATCGTCCCCGGCTCGCTCAGCGTCTCGGTGCGGGACGACGGCTGCGGCATCCCCGACCTCTCGTTGGTCGGCGAGCCCCACTGCACCTCGCAGCCGTCCCGCGAGACGCCCCGCCGCGGGTTGTCGCTACACTCGCTCGCTGCCGTGGCCCGGGTGTCGGTGGTCTCGTGCGCCGGCAGCACGCCCCGCCGCAAGCCTCTCGCGGGGCCCCACGATGCTCCCGCGGGGCCCGCGCCCGGTGTCCCGTTCAGCTTCAGCGACCCGCTCCAGAACCCGCCCAGCTACTGCTTCCACATCGACCCGTTCCGGCGCGGCACCGTGGTCACCGCCACCGGCCTCTTCGCCGCGCTCCCGGTGCGCCGCGCCCAGCACGAAGCGCTCCCGGGCCACCGGCTCTGGCAGGAGCTCCGCCGCTTGCTCGTGCCCCGCTTGGCGCGCTCGCCCGCGACCTCGCTCGAGGTGTACGAGGCGGGCGTCCCCACCGCCGTGCTCCGCTACCGGCCCGCCAGCGACGACGTCCCGCCGTTTGTCTCGGTGCTCCGCCAGCTCTGCGGGCACCAGCTCCTCCCGTCGTACCAGCGTGTCGCCGCAAGCTTCCAGCACTACGAGTTGGAGGGCGTTGTGGGCCGGGCACCGTCGGCCTCGCGGGAGTACCAGTACGTCCGTGTCAACGGCCGGGCCGTGGCCCTCACCCCGGAAGAGAAACGCGCCGTTCACGCGTGCACGAGCTTCGAGCACCTCACCACCACCGTCGGCACGCCGTTCCACGCCTTCTGCGTCTTCAGCATCGACGTCTCCTACACCGGACCGGCCCAGCTGCCCGAGGCAACGTGGGCCGTGGCGTGGCGGATGCTCGAGCTGGTGATCAAGAGCTGGAGCAAAGACAGCACCCTCCACAGCCCGGCCGCGGTGGCACGAAAGAGGAAGCCGGGCATTTCCAGACTGCCGTCCCCGTCCCTTCGAGCGTCTCCGTCCCGTCGCACATCTCCGTCCCGTCGCACATCCCCGTATCTCTCCCCCAAGAAAAGGGAGGGCTCGCAGCGGGTGCCGGCGTGCCGTGACGCCGACCCAGGCCACTTGATCGTGCCGAACCTCCGCAAGCTCTTTCTGTACCAGCCAGACTGCGCCGGCCCCATTTCGCGCTCCGACCTCGAACAGAGCACTGTGGTGGGCCAGGCCGACGACAAGTACATCTTGCTCCGGGTCCCGCACCGTGGCGGCTCGCTGGTGCTCTACGCCCTTGACCAGCATGCGTGCGACGAGCGCATCAGGGTCGAGGCGTTGTTGGAGGAGTTCGTGACGGCCGTGTTCGATCCGCACACCAACTTGCAGCTCCGCCTCGTGGCCCCCGTGGAGTTCCAGCTGACCCCCGCCGAGTGTGCGTCGCTCCAGGCGCTGCACGCCAACTTTGGCCGCTTCGGAATCGCGTACGTGGTGGAGGAGCCCGCGGTGCTGGTCACCCACCTCCCGCTCATGCTCCTCGAGAAGGCGGGCCACGACGCCGCCTTTGTGAAGAGCTGCTTGCTACAGCACGTGTACGACTTGGAGAGCCGCGTCAAGACCCGCAACGTCGTGCTGCCCGACGGCGACTGGTTCGCGGTGGTGCGGGAGCTTCCGCGGATCATTCTCGAGCTCCTCATCACGCACGCGTGCCGGAGCTCGTGCAAGTTTGGCGACCGCCTTTCACGGGCGCTGGCCCGTGCGTTGGTGCGGGACCTCTCGCGCTGCAGGACCCCGTTCCAGTGTGCCCACGGGCGGCCCTCGATGGTGCCGCTCGTGGACTTGGACTCGTGGAAGAACTAGACGTATGTAGTTAACGAGTTTGCACCCAAAAAATTGCACCCAAAAAAAGAGCGAGCAGCAAATCAGCCGCGCAAAAAATGGTCCCTAGCAGGATCGAACTGCTGATCTCGGCGTTATTAGCACCGCGCCTTAACCAACTGGGCCAAGGGACCGTAAGTTAAAGGGTCGACGGTGGGTACAGCTCAGTGAGGAAGCACCCGTCAGCACTCCCATCTGCTCATCGCCTGCCTCCAGACGTTTCTACTACACGTCTCCGGCTCCTCCAGACAGCTCAAGAGCATCTCCTGCGCCGCCCGGCACCGCCGGCACTTTCTCCCGGGACCTCCGGCACTCCTCGCGGCTCCAGCGCCGCACAGGATGGACAGTCCACCCGTCTACACTCCTGCTCGTACACACGCCTCGTTAACTCTTTTATTCCTATAATACAAACGACCAGTGGCATCGGGGCAGCCGGGCTGACGGCAGCGGTGTCGGCCGCCCAGCTCGCGCCGCCAAACTCTCGGCACGGATATCTCGGCCGTGCTGTTGTTGCTTTCTGTTGCGTTGCTTTCTGGCTTTCTGTCTTGCCCGCGGGCGCTTCAAAAGACCGGCCGGACCTAGCGGGCCTCAAACTGCACCATTCTTCTGGTTCTGGACTTGTAGATCACTCTGTGGCCACACTCCTTGCATCTGATGGCGTCGTTCTTACTCAACGAGAAGGACGCGGCGCACTGGGCGCAGTTGTATCTGACACCCAAGGACTTGTTGGTCACCTGGCCAAGCGCAGCGTGCGAGATGGACGCGGGGATACTGAAGCCTTCTCTTTGGGGGGAAGCCATGACTGTGTGGTGGAAGACGTGGTGGGTGGCCTTCGATGGACAAGTTTTGAAAAAATCTGACGCTCGAGCGCAGGGCGCCGCCGCTGGTCACGTGACTTTTCCACTCGATATCAGCCCTCCCGCCGGCAGCGCTCCTCTGCCAGCAGCCCCAGCACCCACAGCGACCCATGATCTCGATCAGGGACACCATAGCCCGCATAGGACGGTCGGCCCGCTCGTTGGACGCGTACACGCCGCGAACGCCCGGCCCGCCGGTCTCCAAGGCGCGGGAGCCGCGGGCGCCGACCACCGTCCGCAAGCAGAGCATCGACATCAACCCCAACGACTACCACCAGCACTTGCACAAGTTCCAGACGCAGATGTACCGGGACTTTCTCGAGCCGTTGGGCATGCCGGAGTTGAAGGTTTTCAACGACCACTTGCCGGAGTACGACGACAAGAAGGCGGCCGAGAACTGGGTGCGCAAATCGACGTCCGACGCCTCTGGCGGCGGCGTCTTCTTGTTGCAGGACCGCATCTTGTTCGAGAAGATGATGGACTTGTTGATCCGGATGACGCCGAGCGACTTGAAGGGCGCCAATCTCAACAACGAGCTCAGCGTGGGGCACTTGTTGATGCAGCAGGAGCGCCAGAACGACCGGTTGCGCATGGCGCTAGCGCGGAACCGCTTTGACGAGGTGCCGCCCATGCCCAGCCCGTTGACCCGCCAGGGCTTCCAGGAGTACATCTACACGCTCTGCCACGTCAAGTTCCACTACAGGAACTCGCTGTCGTTGAACAACGGGTTGGTCCCCGACATCTTGCTCCACACGCACAAGCTCACCAACGACGAGTACAAGCCGTACCGCTCGGTGCACACCTACAACTGCTTGATCAAGTTCTTTGGGTTCGACAAGCACCAGAGCTCGTTTGCGCGCGAGCTCTTGTTGGTGATGAACAAGGACGGGCACAAGCCCAACATCGACACCATCAACAACCTTCTCAAGTTGTGCAAGATCCACTCGCGGATCCGCTCCAACACCAACACGTACCAGATCATCATCAAGTACTTGCGGCTCTGCGAGACGATGGGCATCGAGATCAACCTCCTGACGTACAACCGCATCTACGACGCCATCAACAACATTTTTTTGCGCGAGCAGTTTCTCAACAAGATCCAGCTGATCAACTTGCCGGTGCTGAAGCAGCTCATGGTGAAGATCCTCGACGACTTTTCGCAGACGACGCCGGACACCGCCGAGCTCGTCAAGTTCATCGAGACCGACTTGGGGGTCCTGGCGTGGCCGCAGGACGCGCGGCTCTTGAACAAGGTGGTCCTCCACCGCGGGGTCAACATGCGGCTCGCGGGCGAGGGGTGCGACGAGCTCAACAAGTTGTGGAAGTTTGTCGACGGCCAGGCCGCCGTGGACGAGTACACGCTCAAGGCGATGGTCGAGGCCCTCCGCAAGAACAAGCACGTCGCCGCAGGCAGCAGGGCCAGCTTGATGTTGCGGGTGTACGCCAAGATGAAGCACAAGATGCGCCGCCAGCTCGACATGCGCAACGCGGTGCGCGTGTACCACGACGTGATCGCGGAGCTCGCCAAGATGGCGGAGGAGCCGCGGCGGGTGGTCTCGGCCAGCTTCCTTGTGCGGGGCATGGTGCACGAGGCGACGCGGGACCTTGGGTTGCCGGTGGAGCGGACGGACTACGGCAACGGCAAGACGAGCGAGCCCGAGAACTACAAGATCGTGCGGCGGCTCGCGGGAGCGGCGATGGAGCGGGCCGAGGCGGCGGTGCAGGAGGGCTTTGTCGCCGCCAAGGGCAGCGGGCGCAGCCGGATCCGGCTGTTGTCGTGGCCGATGCATCGCAGCGAGGTGGAGCGGTGGGACGCGATGATGGCGGAGATGGCGGGCGATGCGCTCGTCGCCGCGTTCCCGGCGGCGGTGGAGCGCATGGAGCACGACGAGGCGGCGGTGCCGGTGCGCCCGGCGGCGCGGGGGGTCGACGGGTACCTCAAGAAGCAGCAGTACAAGTACCGCGGGGCGCGGGTGCGCGACCAGGTGAGCAAGCTCAGCGAGGGGGTGGACGAGTACACCGCGCGGCGGATGGAGGAGCGCGGGGTGCGGAGCAGAAGCACGAAGGCGCCCGCCGAGAAGGCGGCCAGCGCCAAGGCGCCCGCGGAGAAGACCAGCGGCGGGCACGGGGAGCAACCGCATGTGTATATAGCGGAGGCAGCAGTGCGGCTGGCCGAGCGGTGAGGCGCCCCAGCGCCCGCCGGAGAGCAACTCCCCAGACGCAGAACCTGGGGAACACGGCGATCTTGTCCCCGGATGACCAACGGTCGGCACGGCGTGGGGCGTGCGGCCGGCCCACGCCAATTTACGTAGATAACGAATGTACACATCATTAGCAAGCAGCAGCCAGATGGGGCAACTGGCCGAGCGACAAGCGGAAATGTGGGTACGGAGTCCGTGCAAGTGGCCTGAGCACACACGGGTGCCTAGTGTGGTAAAAAGTAAGCAGGGAGGATGGCGATGGCGATGGTTTCCCAAAGCGGTAGTCTGGGGGAGGGTACAAAGAGAACAGGGAGCCAGGGGCCAGGGAGAGACAGAGTGCGAGCGAGAAACAAAGTGCCAGGAGCCAGGGAGAAACAGAGTGCCAGGAGCCAGGGAAAACAGAGTGCCAGGAGCCAGGGAGAAACAGAGTGCCAGGGAGACTAGTAGAGCCAGCTCGGGGAGAAATAGAGAGCCGCGCATCAGGGAGAGCCAGATCCAGGGGTCAGGGGCAGCGGCTTAGGGAACGGCCGGGCCGTTGGCTCATCCCACCGGCGGCACCCCCCGCCCTCGGCCACCACTGCCGCTGCGCTGCATCTCTCTAGCAATGGTTAAGAACATGCCTCATGCCTGTCCCGAAGTGGTGCGACATAAACACACTGTGCGCACGGAGCCAGGGAGCGAGGGGAGGCCCCCGAGCGAAGCGGGCCGGCGTGGGCGGGCGCCGCCGGTGAGCGGTCGCCCGCAGCTGCACCACAGGACCCCAGACGCAGGTCATGCCTGCCCGCCGGGCCCGAGCCAATGGGAGGCAGAAAGGCCAATCGGAGGCATTTAGCGAGCAATGTCACAGGAGGGAGCCACCAGGCAGGGTGCGAAGGCACCACACGAGGCGGGAGACTCAGCGGTTGGGCGAGGCCCCTGCGGCACCGTCCGGGGCGAGGACGTCTCGCTGGGGCGAGGACGTCTCGCTGAGGCCGCTGCCTACCCGTCCCTGCTTTTAGTGCCCGACTTCCTGCCTTGTTTCTCGCTGCTCCGGCAGGCCCTCCTTCCTCCCGCCATCGCAGCCGCCATTTCTTTCCGCTGCTGCGCACGTTATGGTCCATTTTTCCTCGCTATTGTTGACACCTCCCAAAAAGTATACGGCGAGGCTAATACTTCAGCGGGCCGTTTTGTGTAGCTTGCGTATCGATTGTACGATCGACTACCATCTGGAAAAAGATTCAATTTCACCTCCATCTCATTTCTTTACCGTCTCTTCTCGCCAGCGAGTCTTTTTGCCCCAGCAGGTCTCCCGCCAGTCCTCTGCTCCGCCGACTCCTATCTCCCCTCCAGCGTCGTTCGGCCGTCGTGGAAGTGCCCGTGCCCTCGCCGTCCTCCCTGCCCACTTCCCGCCAACGGTCCCCCTGCGCAATCTAAAGTATCGCACCTCCCGGTACTCTCGGTCCTCCAGGTCCCGCTCCCCTCGCTCGTCTCCCCCGACCACACGAACCCACCAGCCCCACCACCACCACCGGTCCCCATGCTCCTCCTCTTCCTCCCGCTCCTCCTACAGCTCCTCGTCCTCGCCCCGCGGCCCGCGGCCGCCGCCCTTGACTTGTGTGCCACCACCAACGTGGGCGGCACCTCGCAGACGTCCGACCAGTTCATGTCCAATGGCTACTGCACAACCTACTGCACCGGCAAGGGCCTCCCCGTCGCCATCGTCCAGGCCAAGAACTGCTGGTGCTCTGTCGACGTGCCGGCCAACACCGTCTCGCTCGCCAGCTGCAACACCAGCTGCCCGGGCTACCCCAGCGAGCAGTGTGCGTCGTCGGGCTTCTACGGCTACATCCTCATCGGCAACCCTAGCACCACCGTCGGCTCCTCGTCCGCGCCCAAGTCACTGACCGCCGCGTCGGCGGCCCCCGAAACCTCCATCGTCACCCTCACCACCAAAGTCACCGACAGCGTGGAGCCAAGCAAGACCTCCGTCGTCCTGTCCACGGTCGTAGTCTCGCACGCCTCCTCGTCCAGCCCGCCCACCACATCCTCCGCGGACCCGTCGTCGTCCTCGTCGTCATCCTCGTCCTCGTCGTCGTCTTCGTCGTCCTCGTCGTCGTCCTCGTCATCCTCCTCGGCGTCCGATCTGTCGTCGGACGCCTCGCGGTCCGTGTTGGCCACCACGGTCTACTCGGTCAAGACCGTCGACGGCAGCTCCCAGACCCAATTGGTCAAAACAGAATACATCACACAGCTGGCCTCCGCGGCACTGTCCCACACGCTGTCGTCGTCGCCGTCGGCCTCCGCCAGCCCGTCGGCGGGGTCCTCCGGAAAGAGCTCCTTTTTCGACTCCAAGGGCAAGGTGGCCGGAACCTTCACCGCGGTGGGCGTCATCGTCCTCGGGCTCATCTTGGGTGTCGTCTACTGCTGCTGCTGTGGCGGGTCCTGCTTCGGCAAACGCCACAGCGACGACGAACACGACGGGTTCACCGACGAGGAAATCCAGATCTCCTCGGACGAGCTTTCCATAACCGACGACGGCGTGTTGCCCAAGTCCAAAACGGGCTCGGTGGGCTCACACACGCCACTAAAGCGGGACAACTCTAGCAAGTCCATGCTCTCCATCTTCAACGCAGTAACGGCCATGGGGTCTGGAACTCCTCCGGGTGCCGAGAACGGAGTGACACGCAGCACGTCGCGCAAGAAGCTCAATCCCACCAAGAATACCCCCGACCCGAACCACGACGGACTCATGTTCCCCATCGTGGAAATGGACAATCGGTTGGACTCTAAGGCATTGTTCATGAACGGGAACTTCAGCAACAAGTCGCTTGGCGACGACGTGGACTACTCAAGGCGAATCTTGAAAATTACCAATCCCGAGTGAGCCGCTGTCACATTCAAGCATATCGGACCCCAGCTTAATAACGGTGCACGTTGTGCCTGCTCGAGGGGCCAATACCACAAGTGACGAGTCGCATTTGCCGTGGTTTGGTTTATCAACATTTTTGCATATACTCGATATATATTTCGTGAACACCATCACTACTGGTTTATTTAATACATGGATAATTGAATGGGACGGCTTAGTTGCTTATCACTTTTTTCTGAAATTTTGCATTCGCAGGCGTATTTCAATTGTGGAGCAAGTGGCCGAGAACCTTGCAAATTAGGGCCTTTTCTGCTGTAGCACTTTGAATCGCCGTACGTCGAGCCGCATGGGCCTGGCACTGCGCCCTCGGGCCGACTGTAACCCCGGCCTCTGAATAGCCTTTAGGGATAAGCTTTGGAGAGTGGCTCGGTAGAGACACATCCACGATGGCTGCGAAATGCGGTGCTCAGTTTTGATGTTTGAGGGCACCTTCAGGCTGGAGGGCGGCTTCAGGCTGGAGGGCGGCTTCAGGCTGGAGGGCGGCTTCAGGCTGGAGGGCGGCTTCAGGCTGGAGGGCGACTTTAGGCTGGAGTACGACTTCTGGCTGGAGTGCGGCTTCAGTTGTTCGAAGGAGCTTTCGGTGGCTATCTAACTGCAGCTGAACTTCCTGACGGGACCTACCGAGGACTGCCGGCGGTGCCCTTTGCACCTTATCACTATCTGAGCGCTGGCGAGGCTCTTCCGGCAAGCAAGTGACTCTTGGTGGCCAAGCTGGCTAAGGCGCGAGACTGTAATTGAAACCTCAAAAGTAATCTTGAGATCGGGTGTTCGACTCACCCCCAGGAGAATTGCTCAGCATCTGCTGCCTTTATGGCCAAGTTGGTAAGGCACCTCACTAGTAATGAGGAGATCGTCAGTTCGACTCTGGCTGAAGGCACATTTCTTTTTTTTTCGCCCACTTTCGCGACCATGCGCCTTCTCTCCTTTGGCAAAGCCACGTTCTTGTAAATTTCCTTGGCGCTAAGAAACTTCACCAGTCGTATTGAACACGCACACGCCCGGGGGTCACCTGCTTCCGAAAGTTCTTGGCTCTTTTCATATATAAACAAGATCTCCCTAATTATTGGTGCAGGGTGAACGTAAACGACAGCCGACCGCACACCCCTTTCCAGCACCGTGCCAGAATGAACTACAACTTACACCCCTTGTCGTATCTCAACGCCTCCACCACCGTCAACGGCGAGACCGCCCCTTCCTCGGCTAACGCCAAGTTGATGGACTCAGAGTTGGACATCGAGTTCGACTCGAACTCGCCCTCGTCGTCCGGCTCGTCGACCTCGTCGCCCCCCAACAACAACGACGCCACCGGCAGCCCGCAGTCCTCGTTCACCTCTCAGTCGTCTGCCAACTCCCCCATCAACGACTTGAAGAGACACTACGCCCAGCAGCAGTACGTGCAGTCGCAGAACCAGCAGGCGTCCCAGCCAGGCAGTC
This sequence comes from Suhomyces caryicola, assembly GCA_030568635.1. Classification (NCBI taxonomy): domain Eukaryota; kingdom Fungi; phylum Ascomycota; class Pichiomycetes; order Serinales; family Debaryomycetaceae; genus Suhomyces; species Suhomyces caryicola. The sequence continues at coordinate 260,853 of JAJMGG010000006.1, read as the reverse complement.
AGCAGCCGCTCTCCTACAGCCAGCAGCCGCAGGCCCACCATGCCCAGCCCCAGGAACACCAGCAGAGCTTTGTCTACCCCTCTAGCAACTATAACAACAACGAGGGCGACCACTTGATGAACTCCCTTCTCGGCTCGAACTCCGTCAAACAAGAGCCTCTGGCTCCTGCTTTCGCCGCTCCCGCCGCCAAACAGGAACAACCGGCTCCTGCGTTCACTATCTCCGGCGCCTCGGGCGAAAGCAACCCCGACGCCAAGCCAAAGGTGGCCAAGAAGACCTACAGAAAGATCAAGGACGAAGACTTGAAGGGCCCTTTCCAGTGTCGCTGGGGCACCTGCTCGGTCATTTTCGAAACCCCAGAGCTCTTGTACGACCACTTGTGTGATGACCACGTTGGCCGCAAGTCCTCCAACAACTTGTCGCTCACGTGTGACTGGGAAAAGTGTGGCACTTGCACCGTCAAGCGTGACCACATCACATCGCACTTGCGTGTTCATGTTCCGTTGAAGCCATTCCACTGTGACTTGTGTCCAAAGAGCTTCAAGAGACCCCAGGACTTGAAGAAGCACTCGAGAATACATGCCGATGACAACCCCAAAAAGATGAGGAAGCAACAGAAGTTGTTGTTGAAGCAATTGCAGAAGGAAGCCAAGGAAAGAATCGACCATCCCGCCAACCACTCCATGATGCACGGCGGCCACGATGGCATGGTTTTGCCTTTGCCTGGAATGCACATGAACTCGTACGACAACAGTAGCTACCAGGGCCACCACCCTCACCCTGATTACTACAATGATCCTCACATGCAGTCTAGAAAGAGAAGAATCGACCCTAGCGGCCAGGACAACATGCATGTGGTCAACTCAATTTTGAGTGACTTCAACTTCCAGAATGTCAACAATGGCAACTATGCTACTCAGAACGGCCATGAGTCTTCCGCCAAGAAGTTCAAGCAAGAGCCAGTGCAATACAACATGGACATGTTCAACAAGTTGAACCACTTGGATGAACATTTACACCCACAACAGTACGCACAGCAACCTTCTCACGCGGGTAACAATGCCGCACCTGCCGCCAGTTCCTCATCTATCTACGAGGCAGAGAAGTTCTTCAACTCATTGTCGAACTCTATTGACATGCAATACAATAATATGTCCAACAGCCAATACCCACATCCTGCTCATCAGCAGCAGAACAACCAGTTGTATCCATCTTTGCCACATTTGGGTGCTGGGTCTGCCAAGCCTTTGACCGAAGGATTACTGAACTACCACATGCACAACAACTACTCTCCAAACTACCCCCAGGTGAACAGAAACATTGGAAATGCTTTCCCAGGACAACACAACCACCTCCACAACCATCCAATTTCTCTGGAATTCGGTGGGGTCTCCACGTACCAAAAGTCGGGACAATCTTTGGAGGAAGAAGAGTCCGAAAGCTCGGACTACTCATCTTCCGAGGAGAATGAGGATGACTCCGCTTCCGAGGCCGAGGAAGAACTCGAGGGAATGTTTGAAAAGATGAAGATTACGAAGGAAGAAGCATACTCTTTGGAAGACGTTGCTAGACACAGAGAGATGATCAAGATGGTCTGTGAGTACTTGAGAAACGCCATCAAGGAACAAGAAGTTGAAACCTTGAAGGGCGACGAAAAGAGCACCGGTACGAACAGCTTGTACCCCACTATCACTGCTTTCTGATGTGGATCAGCGGGAAATGCATTACAATAGTTTAGTTCTTTGTCTGGGTTATTAGGTTACTTGATTTTTATTGCCGGGTATTTATTTATGTACATTCAATTGACAATTACGGTTTACCATGGAGGTGAGATAGTGTATGAGCAGCTTGCAGCCTTTAAGGGATGGTATGCGAGATGATGCCCGAACCGATGACTTCGTTTCCAGCGTAAAGGACGACGTTTTGTCCAGGAGCCATGGCTCTGGCCGCCTCGGTCAATTCAAGATCGAAGCCGTCCTTGTCAATCGGGCCAATACGCTTGACAGCCAAGGGCGTCTGTAGCGAGCGATACTGGAACTGGATTCTGTTGCAGGCCACCTGCTCCGAGAGCCAGTGCTCGTCGTGGTTGAGCCACTGCCAGTTGGCCACGTGTAGTTTCGACTTGAACAACTTGGGGTTGTTGCCGCCTCTGACTATCACCAACTCGTTGGAGTGCATCCGCTTGTCGCTGACAAACCAGACGCCTTTATACTCGGGGTCGCCCTGGGGCATGGACACTGTTGATTTCTGGCCGATGGTGCAGTGCCACAAGCCCTGGTGGCGGCCCCAGACCTTGCCGTCCTCGGTAACGATGTTGCCCGGCTTCGGTTCGATGTACTCGTTCAAGAACTCGCGGAAGTTCTTCTGGTCCTGCGACACGAAGCAGAGGCCCTGGGAGTCCGGCTTCTCGGAAACGTGCAAGCCCAACTCCTTGGCGATCTCGCGGACCTGGGGCTTGAGGTAGTGGCCGATGGGCATGAGCACGCGCGGGAGAACCGCCGGCGGGATGCTCGAAAGGTAGTACGACTGGTCCTTGCCCTGCGAGTAGCCTCTCAAGAGGTGGTTGCGGCCCGACGGCGTGTGGGTCATGACTCGTGCGTAGTGGCCGGTCACCAACCACCACTTCTTGTCGGGGAGGGTTTCCGAGAGGTGTTCGATCATCTTGCCAAACTTGACGTACTTGTTGCACCCGGTGTCGGGGTTCGGGGTCAAGCCCTGCTCGTACATCTGGATCATGGGGTGGAACACGTCGTTCCAGTACTCGCGCTCGAAGTTGACCCGCTCGCACGGGATGGCGAGCGAGGCGCAGATGCGCTGGACGTCGTTCCAGTCGCTCTCGGTGCACTTGGCGGTCTGGGACCAGTTGGCCATGTAGACGCCGCGCACGCGGGCATACTGGCGGGCGTAGAGCGCGGCGGCCACGGCCGAGTCCACGCCGGAGCTCATGGCGACGACGATCTCGTCGTCGGGCGCCGGGCGCGGGGTGTGGTAGTCGGGGCCGGCTTCGTTGGTGGGGAGGAGCGACGCGGCCCCGAGCGGCGACGAGCGCGGCGTTCCGGGGCCCGGCGGCGCTGCCGCAAGACGCGCCGCCACGGAGTAGCGTCGCGCGGCGAGCGGCCGGGCCAAGTGGTGGCGAAGGAGCCCGAGCATGCTAGTTGGAGTCGGTGAGCCTCCGCGCGATGATGCAACAAACGTCTTCGCTGCGATATACGTGTTCGTGCGCGCCCCAATCGCCGCTGGCCGAGGTGTAGACGGCGCCGGCGGCCTGCAAGTGGCGCTCGAGGAGGCGGGTCTGGTTGAGCGAGAGCAACTCGTCCTGGAGCGAGTGGAGGAGCGTGAGGGTGGGCGCGAACTGGAAGCGCAACGCGGCGGGCGGCGAGCCGAGCTGGGTGGCCGCGGCGGCCTGGCGCTCGGAGCCAAACGCCTCCTCCACGAACCCGCGGTAGGCGGGGTACTCCTCGAGGAGGCGGGCGGGGTCGTAGATGCCGTCGACGAAGAAGGCGTGGCGGAGCTCGAGGCCCGCGAGCGCGCCGGCGGTGGCGGCGCAGAAGTGGGCGTGGTTGAGCACCTGGAGAAGGAGCGTCGCGCCGGCCGAGTGGCCCACCACCAGCACCGGGCCCGGGCGGTAGCGGGCGCCGATGAACTCCAAGGCGCGGACCACGTCCGCCAAGTGGGCCGGGTGCTGGACCTCGGGCGAGAGGCGGTAGTTGACGCCGATCAAGTTGGCGAGGGGCGCCTCCCGGGCGAGGTACGCGGCCATCTCGGCAAAGTCGTCGTAGGTGTTGGTGGGGTCCCGCCAGGCGCCGCCGTGGATGAACACCACCGTCTGGGTGTTTTCGGCGGCGTGGCGGAACACCTTGATGGTCTGGAGCGGGTGGTCGCCGTAGGAAACGATCATGGTGGTGGCGAGCGGTGAGGAGCGCCCGGCGGGCGGCACGAAAAGCTCGAGCTCGCTGGCGCCGCAACGCGTGCCGCCTGGCGGTTGCACCGAAATCAGCACCGTCGGTGCCTACACTGCCTGATTGGCTGCTAAAACTGGCATGATTTGGCCCAGACACCGCTCGGTGCTGTCATCTATTATCTATAAATACCTCGAGCTGAAGCTGCAAAAAGGGGGCCGGGAGAAACGCTGCCACTGACAGGCCTCTTCACCACTGACCCTCGTGGTGGGAACACCGAGCTTGCCTCGTGCCCACCAAAAACGGAGATCGTGCCATTGGGCCTCAACTGAAACCCAACCGCCCTGCACCCCCTCGGACCGAACTGAACAATTGTCGTCATCGTAAAAGCGTCGTAAAATCGTCACGTAAAGGTAGTCGTCATAAGTCGTCACGTAAAAGTCGTCCTCATAAGTCGTCACGTAAAAGGCTTCATCATAAGCCCCTAAAGTCTCCATCATAAGTCCCTAAAGTCTCATCATAAGTCGTCCTCTAAAACCTCATCACAAGTCGTCCTCTGAAACCTCATAAGTCGTCCTCCAAATCTTGCTCATTTTTTCATCGTTTTCATCTCATTCCAAAACCACTGCCAATCATCAAAAGAATTCATCCCTGGATATTTTGCCCGGTCCCAACGTTACACTCTCCTAACTAAACTCTTTTTATTATATCAATACAGGGGCTCCTCATAGTTCTTTCCACAGGGACACGTTACACGACCAAAAAGATAAGACTGAACACACACTAATTTTCTAACAAAACATCAAGACATATGGTAAACAACATTTTTTTTCACATTTTTCTTTTTTCTCTTGCATCATTTTCTTCAACAATCTAGTAACGGGTTGGGGATCTGTCACGGGAGTAGTTTTCTCTGTCACCTCTGTTGTAGTCACCACGGTCACCACGTTCGAAGCCACCACGGCCACCTCTGAATCCACCACGGTCACCACGGTCGAAACCACCACGGCCGCCTCTGAAGCCACCACGGTCGCCACCACCACGGCCACCTCTGAATCCACCACGGTCGCCGAAGCCACCACGGCCACCTCTGAATCCACCACGGTCGCCGAAGCCACCACGGCCACCTCTGAATCCACCACGTTCAAAGCCACCACGACCACCACGGCCGCCGAACCCACCTCTTCTTGGAGGAGGTGGAACGAAGGGCGAGGTGTCTTCTTCGGCACTTATTTCGGTTCCTTGGAAGTCGGACTTGTCCAACAATGGGATGGCCTTTTCCAATTCTTCACCAGAGTCGAACTCCAAAGCGCCAATGGTCTCGCCGCTTTCGTAGTCTCTGAAAACCTTGGCAAAGGTTGGGGTCACAGTGGTCTTGTCTCTGACGTAGTCCTTAAAGTCTTGCCATGCGGTACCCTCTGGCAAGTTGGACACCTTGACTCTGTATTTGCCTCTGTTGTCTTCTCTCTTTTCACGGGCAATCTCGACTTGCAAGTCTTGGCCGTCGAATTGACTGTTGTTCAAAGTCTCAACAGCGTTGTTGGCTTCTTCTTGGGTCTCAAAGCTGACGAAGGCAAATCCCTTCAACAAGAGAACGTCGACAACCTTACCGGCTGGAGCAAAGTGTTCCTCAACTTGCTCACGCTCAACTTCGAACCCTAAAGGTCTAACGAATACCTTAAATACTTCACTCATTCTGTTTATGCTATTATTTGTACAAAGAAGAATGTGGCGGTTATAACTTTGAATGGGCTTTTTTTTCCTTCTCTTTATGTTTTTTTTTTTTGCCTCTGCGCATGGCACTAGGGAAGAGCGACCGCGACACGACCCCATCGCCACAGCCAAAATTTCACAACCACCCTCTCGAACGTGGGCCGGGGCTGGCTGGCGCAACGCCAAAAATTAGCGACAGCTGGCAGCGGGCGCCGCGAAAAATAGCGAGAGCACACGCACCACCGAGGAGACCGCCGCGGGCCCCCAGCGCGGCGTTTCGGGGGGCCGCGTTGATTGCGATGAGTTGCGATATTGCATCGGTGATGTCATGGCAATGCTGACGGAACGGATATACTTTCAATTACTAATTAGGATTATATACGGGGATGTGTGATTAATATAATATTAGAGTAGAATAAGAACATAGGAGAAGGAAGTAAATCAGAAAACAGTTGCGTTTGTTTTTTGGTTCAAAAGAATCGGGAGAGGGTAACATGGAATGATGACATTATAAGCTGACAGAAAGGTACGTCAGAAAAGACGACGGGGATGCCGAAATCCGGTAAAATTAGTCGTCTTCGCTCCGTCCCTAAGGGGGGAGGGATGGAAGGATGATGGGTGGTGGATAGGAGTGGCCCTTGGGTGTTGGTCGCCCCTCTAATGCACATGATTTGTAGAAGCAAATGGAGAACCTCAACTGATCTAGCTGAAAATCTTCTTGAAGAATCTGGAGAGCGATCCAGACTTCTTCTTCTTTTCGGCCTTCTCTTTCTTGGCTGCCTTGGTCTTCTCTTCCTTGCTCGAAGTGCTCTTGGACTCCTTGGCAGGAGCCAAGTGGGCTTCCTCGGTCAATCTGGCAGCCTCGGACTTGGAAGGCTGGATTTCCTCGACGGTTATGTCACTGCCCTCCTGGGCAACAATGGCGGCGGTGATCTCGTCACTTTCTCCTCTGGCGACTATGATCTCTTCCTCTTCACCTTCGGCCTTGTTGAGGTTCTTGGACACTGGGGCAGCGTCAACTTCCTTCTCGACTGGGGCGACAGCTGGAGCATCGGCTGGAGCAGCCGCGCCAACTGGAGCCACAACCGGAGCACCGGATTCCTTGATAGGCTCCTGAACAGGTGCGACGACGGCAGACTTCTCGGCGCTGGCAGGGATGGCTTCACTTTGTGGTGCCACCGACTTCTCGGTGGATGCAACAACAGGAGCTTCTTCCTTGACAGGTGCTTTGGTAACGGCTGGGGCAGGTGCTTCCAATTCCTGGGACACTGGAACTGGAGCCACGACCGCGGCGTCCTTCGATACAGAAGTGGTCTCTGGGACGTCGCTCTTGGAGGTCGATGCTGGCTCGACTGGGGCGTCCTTGGAGACGGCCGCGTCGGAGGCAATGGCTCCGGCGCCAATTGGGACAATGGCGGCGGCGGGCGCGGTTTCAGCGAAGACGGACTTTTGGTTCTCCTTGGGGTCCAAAGTCTTGGGCTCTTCCAAGGTCTTTTGGTCCTCTTGGTCGCCCGATGCAGCAACGACAGGTTCTATAGGCTTTTCTGCATTGGTCAGGGCAACGACTGGGGCCACGATTGGAGCAGAGACGTCGTTGAGCTGCTTGTCGGCGAGCTTGTCCTTTGCGGTTTCGGACTCGATTTCCTTGGCCTGCGGGTCCTGGGAGGAGGTGGGGTCCAAGCTGGAGGAGTCTTCGGTTTCGCCTTCTGTGGTGGTGGCGTTGGCGCTGCCAGACACAGGTACGGCACCACCCAAGGCGCCGGCGCCGAGAGCGACACCGGCGGCCTTTTGCTTCTTCTTGGCCTTGTAGAGGGTCTTCTTGACCTTCTTCTTCTGCTTCTTCTTCTCGGCGGGCGTCAACTCGGCGGTGGGTTCCTTGGACTCGGCGGGAAGGGCGAAGGCGGCCAACGCGTCGGCGTCCTTGGGGACAAAGATGCCCGGCTCGCCGGCCACGGAGGCGTGCTGGCCCTCGGACGACGGCAAGACGGTGGTCTTGAAGTCGCTGGGGCCGACGTTGGAGGCGGCGGCGGCGCCGCCGGCGACCACCGAGGTGGCCAACAAGCCGCCGGCCTCAGGGACCTTGGACCCGCCCAAGGAGGAGGCGGAGACCTCGTCCAAGTCGGACTGCTCCAACACATTGTTCTCGATGCCGGCGCTGTCCTTGGCGATTCTTTCGGTGGGCGACGTGACCCACTGGCCGTCTACAATGTACTTGTAAAAGAAGTCGGTGGAGCCAAAGTCCGAGGGCAACGGGACGGTCAATGCAAACGAGCCGTCGGCCTGCTTGACCAACGGCAACGACTTGGACCAGTTGTCGAACGTTCCGGTTAAGATGACGTCTTGGGGACCTTTAGGCCTGCGGAGGTTAGTACGGGGACGTCGGCGGCGGCCGCGGGGGCGGCGGCAGGGGCGGCAGCGCGGCGGGGGTCAGCGACGGCGGCCGCCCGGGCTCGGGCACGGCGGGCGGGCCGGCGGCGAAACGTACCATTTGAAAGTGAAGGTGGACGACATGGAGATTGAGGAAAAAAGTAGTGGTGGAAAAGAGACCTTTGTGTGGCTACGTTCAATTGATGATGAGTGAGAGCTGGGTGGAAAACGGGACGGGAGCGTTTTGTGGAGCGGTTTGGGTTTTTGTGGGCTTGTTGTGAAAGCTTCCCGTCTCGTCAAATTGGTTGCCTAAAACGGATATTGGTGACCGAGGGGAGCCTACGGGAGCGGCCGCTGTGGCAGGCCCGCCCGCGGTGGCAGGCCCGGCCGCCGTGCCAGAGGCTGGGCAGGCCGCTGGGCCAGCACGGGGAACGCCGGCGGGGCGCAGAGGCAGAGAGGAGACAAAGTGAAAAGTCTGTCCGGGCCGGTTGTCTTGTCTACAAGTTTCTGTGACTGCTTGCTGTTTTGGGCACTAATGGGGAACGTCGTTTATTGGATAATGGCGTTTTTTTCGAGGCCATTATGCCGAGTTTGGGTACGGCGTGGGTGGTGGGTTTTTTTCTTGTTGCCGGGTGTAGCGGCGGTGGGTGGCAGTGCAGCGGCCAGCGAGAAAAGCGCGGCAGCAAACCGCAATGGCAACGGCAGTGGCAATGGCGCGTGCAGCAGTTGCTCTCGCGGGCGCGGCAGTGCTGTTGGGCCATCGGTGCCAGCGCAGTGTCTGTTGGGCACTCAGTGCCAGCGCCAGGGTCGTGGCGACCGGCCGGTTCTCGCGAGCACCGGCCAGTTTTCGCGCGCACCGTTCAGTGTTCTCGTGGCGGCCGGTGAGTGTTCTCGTGGCGGCCGGTGTTCTCGCGCGCACCGGCCAGCGTTCTCGCGGCGGTCAGTGTTCTCGTGCGCACCGGCCAGCAATCCCGCCCGCTACTCGTCGCCAAAAAGACTGAGGAGCACCGGCAACAAACACAAGGCGTGCACGCCGGCGATACACACGAGCGAAAGCCACATGCGGAAGTAGTACACCTCGAAGATGCGCGACTGCGTGAACGCCAACACAGACACCCCGATGAGCTTGGTGATGGTGATGCCGCCCAACACCGACCCGCCCACGTCGCCGAGCGCGTTGAACGCGCGCACCGTGCGCGACGTCACCACGACCGACCCGCTGCTGCGGCGCCCGCCGGGCGCCGGGCCGGGCCCGTCGCCCGTGCCCATGAACTGGCTGTAGAGCGTGTTCTCGTCCACCGGCTCGACGTTCTTGGGCGCGCCGTAGGCCCGCGTGAGGTGCACCGTGAACTCGACCGCGAGCCCGGCGCAGATCACCAAGTTGACCAACGTCACCGCGTTGAGCGAGATCGACCACACCGCAAGCACCCCGCCGATGTCGACCAAGATCGACCCCACCGTCGCCGCCAAGATGGTCGCGCTGCGCACCAGCCCGAGCATGAGCACGCCCGCGGCCCAGATGATCGCAAGCGCTACCCCAAGGAGCACAAACGTCGACCGCATGATGTGCTCGTACTGGACGAAAAAGATGTAGAACGGCGAGTACGCCATCACGTCGAGCTCGGGCTGGAACGTCTGGATCTCCTCCACGATCCGCAACGCGTTTTTGTACGCCACAATGAAGTCCTGCTGCGACCGCAACGGCTTGTGGCCCGCCCGCAAGTAGCTCGCCGCAATCGACCGGTCGCTGCGCGAGATGCTCGCCGAGTACGGCGCCTTGCCGCCCAACGGGCACGGGTCGCTGGGCTCTTCGATCCACTGGTTGAAGTACCGCATGAACTCCACCTCCTGCGGGAACGCCTCCATCGTAGAGTTGTACGGCGGCGAGTGGTCGGCAAAACACGTCTGGCACTGCCGGTCAGGGGCGTTGGGCGCGCAGAACTCACGGGGGTCGGCCTTCTTCAACCGGCAGCACTGGTCCAAGTCGGGGTTGAGCCACGTCAAAAAGTCGTCGAGCCAGTTGGACGCCGGGTCGGTGATGGTCGACTTGGCGCCCCGCTTGTACTCCTGCTCCAAGATGTTGGCCACCGAGAACTCGTCGCAGGCTGAAAACTTGCCACACACCTTCTTTTGGTTCTCTCTGGCAGTCACGTCCAAGTCCTTGATAACGAAGAAAACAGGCGGCCCCACGTTCAAATACTGGTAGACCGAGTCAAAGTAGTCGATAAGATACGACCCGGCAGGAAGCGCGAGCCGCTGGTCAAGCCCAAGCTCTATGTTGGGCAAGAGACTCAACGAAATTCCCAACCACACAACAAAGACCGTGAGGACCTTGGGACGAACCGTCTTGGAAAGAATGAACGGGGCATAGCGCGTGCGAATGAGATTTGAAAGAAACCCGCCGGCTTCTGCTTTTCCTTCGCCTTCTTCTCCTTCATCGGGGGGTAGTTGTACCGAGGTAGAAAGCTGGATCCATGGGAAACAGTCCAATCGGTTCTGCTCCACCCGGGCCTGGTCCAACGACAAGATAGACACAAACGCTGTAATCTGGAGCAAGAAGTTGATGGCCACAGCGCCTGCGCTATAATATGCAAAGTTTTTAACTGCAGGCATATCCACTCTTGTGGCGAGCAAAAACATGCTGAGCTGCAACGTGGAGCTGATGAAGCACGAAGGCCCGATGTTCCTCATTGTCTGGGATATGCGAACAGGAATGGACTCTTGAGAAGCACCTTGACTGACGCTCTGAAGCTCGTTCACAATCAAGAACACATTGTCTATTCCGACCGCAAGAATGAGGAACGGTATGACCTCCGCGATGATCAAGGTCGACTTCAACCCAATGGCGGCAAAAAGACCCGCCGATGCGCTCACCGAGAACATTATGATGACGATGCCGCTCAAGCCCAACATGAATCTGGTGTTGATCAATACGGCAAGGTTCTTTCCCGAGATCTTGCCTCCCAACGCCAAGGATGCATATACGAACATACACAAGTAGGAGATGAGCACAATTCTGATGTCGGTGTTGGTGGTTTTGTTTAGCTCCTCAGTGAGCGAGATCTCGGTGCTGTAGGCAATGTTTACTCTAGGATTGGACTCTTTCAATTGGGTGATCCACTCTTGAACCAGATGTTCGAATTGCACTGCCGATGCTGTATGGTCAGGGTTCGACAGGTTGCTGTTGACCAAGACGGTCACTGTGAACGCGCTGGCTTTGAGAACGTCATCGTTGTCGAAGAGAATGTTCTTTTTGAGTGGTTGCTGGAAGGTAGGCAAGCAGTTGACCGGAGAGTCGGCGCAGGACTGGATACTTCTCTGCCAGTTATCTTCGTTGAGGTACCCAATGTTTCCCTGGAAATACTGAGTAAAGGATTGGATGCCGCAAGTCTCACCCATCGGCTTGAAACAAATGTCGGACAAGGAGACGTTTGCGTTCAACGTCTCGAGTTGCAGCTCCTTTTCAAACCACCACTGTATGTTGTCCCAGTTCAATACGGGGACTGACGAGTTCTTGGAGCTGACGATGATCTGTTCAATACGGAACCACTCGCCAAAGTTTGCTTCGAAGTACTGCATGTCCTTCAATGCTGGCTCGTTGGGACTGACCCAAAGGCTGATCGGGTCGGTCTCCAACTCGAGCTTGACGAGTCCGGAGGAGAGAAGAATGGCTACGACCAAACTCGTTCCAATGGTGATGCCGGGAAACGACGCACACAAGAAGCCCAACTTTTCAAACACGGCCTCCAATTTGGAGATAATGCGTTTGTGGGCACTGGCAATGGGCGAGCCCGATTTTTTGGCTCTGACGTACGACAACGGGTTGATGATCAAGTCCATATCTTCGACGTCCGACTGCCAGCTGTTGGACCGCTTCCTGGCACGGGCGAGCCTAACGTGATACGCCCCCAAGCACAAGACCAAAAGCGCCCAGAAGGTAGCCACCAAGAAGGAGAAACAGGGCACCGTTCCGATGGTGCACTTCTGGGCAAAGTCGTGGAACTTGGGCAACTTGGGGCAGGACTGGGCGCAGTCGGAGCACGCGCACTTGTAGTCCTTGTCGTCGCAGCTTCGCATGGGCCCCAGCCTCAAGGCGAGGCCCTTGGCGGTGTCGCTGTCGTCTGTGGCGAACTTGTAGTTGACCTGGAACGGCGAGCCGCCGAGAAGCGGTTTTTCGTCGCCCAAGAACTTGAGGAACTCGCGGTAGTTGGTGGCGCCGCCGCCGATCAAGTCCATGGCGTAGCCGTTGGTGGCCGAGAACTTGACGTTCTTGCAGGACTGGAAGAAGGCGTCGGCGTACGCCGGGTCGACGTACTGGGTGAGCTCGGTGACGATGTCCTGCTTCGAGTCGATGGAGGTGGCCGTCTTGGTGATCTCGAGAAACTGGGACTGGTTGGCGGAGCAGGTGAAGCGGCAGATGTAGTCGTAGAAGTTCTTGCGGCACGCCGGGCACGAGCTGAGGAGCGGGTCCACGCGCTTGAGGCTGGACTCCGCGTTCAAGAGCTGCTCCTCCGAGCAGCACAACGCCGAGGCGTCGAAGTCGGCGCCGCACACCCTGTGGAGGAGGGCGACGGTCGAATCGGCGGGCACGGTTGCTTTGGCGGAGGTGGGGCACGGCAACTGGGCGCCGAAGAACGATTTCTTTCCGCAATTGTCGTACATGGCGCAGTGGCCGGGGGCGTGGGTGGCCGCCGCTGCCACCGACCACGGGAGTAGGCACGTCAATAGGAGAAGATTGACGAGCATTGGGGTCGGGCGAAAGAAGTGGGGGTTGCTACACCTGATATGGAGTAGTGCAGTCGCGACAAGAGACAAGCACGACATGCCGAAAACGACAAGCCTACACGCGACAAGAGAAACGCGACAAGACAAAAAGACAAGCGAGATGCGACAGGAAACAGTATAGAGACAGAGAGTTCAAACGCATAGGCCTGGCGGCGGTAGCTGAGGCGGAGAAGGCCACCGGACGAGAGAGACAACGGGACGAGAGAGACAACAGAGAAGAGGCGACAAGCACAGCTGGACAAGAGCACGACACACGGCTCAAATGCGACATCCCATTTGCGACAACGCGTTTGCGACAAACGCGACTCGTCTGCGACTCGTCTTTGACAGATCAGCGACGCTCCATCGCTCCACTCTCCACCACACGCTCCTCACACTCCACCACTGATGTTGATCGGGATCTCGGGGACCTTGGGGTCCGGCAAAACGGAGGTGGCGCGCTACTTGTTGTTCCAGGGGTTCAGGCTCTTGGAGATGCGCGGGCTGCGTGCCCTCAGCGACATGGAGGTCCACCGCACGTTCGACGACTTGGAGGCGCTTTTGGCGTACGCCACGTTGCACTGGCGCGACAACTTCGTCGTCGTCAACATCACCGACAGCGCGGTGTTGCAGGCGTTGCAGAAGCGGCCGTTCTTCCTCCACATCTCGGTCGACGCGCCGCTCGCGCTCCGGTACCAGCGCTTCTGCCAGCACAGCACCGGGCTCTCGTTGGAGGCGTTTGTCGCCCAGAACGACGCCTTGTTGTTCCAGCACGCGAGCCCGTTGATCGAGATCAACAACCAGGCGCAGATCAAGATCATCAACACGTCCAGCCTGGTCAAGAACTTGTACATCAAGCTCTCGGAGCTCAACTTGATGAACCCGGCGCGCCTCCGCCCGCCGTGGGACTCGTACTTCATGCGCCTCGCCGACTTGGCGGCGCTCCGCTCCAACTGCATGAAGCGCCGCGTGGGGTGTGTGATCGTGCGCCAGAGCCGCGTGGTCGCCACCGGGTACAACGGCACCCCGCGCCACTTGACCAACTGCAACGAGGGCGGGTGCCCGCGGTGCAACACCGGCGAGGGCAGCGGCGCCGGCCTCGCCACGTGCCTCTGCTTGCACGCCGAGGAGAACGCGCTCTTGGAGGCCGGCCGCGACCGCATCGGCGGCGACAGCGTCTTGTACTGCAACACGTGTCCGTGCTTGACGTGCTCGATCAAGATCGTCCAGAGCGGCATCAAGGAGGTGGTGTACGCGCAGAGCTACCTGATGGACTCGCTGAGCCACCGGGTGATGAGCGAGGCCAACATTGTGTTGCGCCAGTTCCAGCCGCCGTCCGAGGGCACCTTTATATAGAGCGACCAGCAGACCAGCAGACCAGCAGACCAGCAGACCAGCAGGCAAGCAAGACAAGAGAGCAGGAAAACAGGAGAGCAAGAAAAGCTCGACAGTGACAGCGACTGCAAGACCAAGAGCAGAGACAGTAGAACCAAGATGGCTATCACAACTAGACGACTTAACGTATATACAGGGATATCTAATTTGCGCTTAATCGCCCAAGTAGCGAGACAGCGGCGGCTCTGCCCAGCGGCGGGCATCGGCAGCTAAATCTCCTTGTACTCGTACGGGCCCGGCTTGTGCTCCGCGTCAAACGCAATGCTCTCGACCACCTCGCCGTCGACCGACAACGAGGCCTCGACGCGGTCGCCGGCCTTGACCGGGCCCACGCCCTTGGGGGTGCCGGTCAAGATGATGTCGCCCTTCTCCAACGTCATGATGGCCGACATGTGGCTCAAGATGCGGTGGATGGGGAAGATCATCAAGTCGGTCTTGTCGTGCTGCTTGACGGCGCCGTTGATCTTCAACTGCAACTCGACGTTGTAGGGGTCGGGGATCTTGCTGGCGGGGATGTAGTGCGACACGGGGAGGAAGGTGTCGAAGCCCTTGCCGATGGACCACGGCAAGCCCTTCGCCTTGGCCTCGTCCTGGACGTTGCGCGCGGTCATGTCGATGGCCAAGGCGTAGCCGTCGATGCACTGCAACGCCTCCTCGTGCGAGAAGGACGCCGGCAAGTCCTTCAACGTCTTGTTGAGCGTGAGCGCCAACTCGACCTCGTGGTGGACGACGGCGCCGCGGGGCACCAAGAACGCTCCGCCGTCGGGGCGCAACACGCTGGACGACGGCTTCAAGAAGAAGAAGGGCTGCTGGGGCTTGGCGTTGTTCAACTCCTTGATGTGGGCCGCGTAGTTGCGCCCGATGCAGAGGATCTTTCTGGCGGTGTCGATGTACTTGAGAGACATGGCTCGGGGACGGGGGTGGAAAAGAGAGCGGTGGGGTAGCCGGTGGTTTCTCGCTATCCACGTCGACTCCGGGGAAGCGTCCTGGGGTGACTCACCGGGGGTCGCGCCAATTGCGAGACGTTGTGCGGGAGACGTTGTGCGAGACTTTGTGAGCCCCAGCACCCCAGCGAGGCTGTCGCAGAATGTCTCGCCGGAACGCCCCCGCCAGAAGTGACTTTCGCGCTGCTGCCGCGCGGTGCTCTGGCGGCCTCCCTGCACTTCTCCCTGCACGTCTCCCTGCACGTCTCCCTGCACACCTCCCCGTTCTTTTTTCTCGCTCGCCTTCCCTTTTTGACGGCCACCGCCAACCCTCGCCGGTGTGTGCAGATCAAATAAATTTTCATCATTTTTTCACATCAATCTTCAACCACCTTACCAAGTAAACCACCAGACATGTCATCTACCGTAATGGGCTCGTGGGCCGACGCCGGCGACGAATTTGCCGCTCCAGACATCACCATCAACCCCGACGGAACCAAGACCGTCGTCACATACAGAACCAACACCGACGGCAAGAAGGTGAAGATAACCCAGAAGATCAGAGAAATCAAGGTCCAGGAAAAAGTCCACCCTTTGATAGCACAGCGCAAAAACTGGGCCAAGTTTGGCAAAGACAAGAACAGCGGCCCGGGCCCCGACACCAGTACCACACAATTGGGAGAAAAGGTCGAGTTGAAGTTGAATCTCTCGTGGAAGCAGATTGAGAAGGAAGAAGAAGAGTCCAAGGAGGAGAAGGTCACCACCAAGAGCTCGCACACTCTCAAATGTAGAACATGTGGCGGAGGCGACCATTTCACCATGCAATGTCCATTCAAGGACACCTTGGGAGCCGCTGCTTCCAAGGGCGCTGCTCCTGTCGAGGCCGTCGGCAGCGCTCCAGGCAGATACGTTCCTAAGCACTTGAGAGCCGACGCCAACGGTAACTTGCCTACGAGGGAAGCCAGAGACGACAGCACCACATTGAAGATATCGCAGTTGAACACGTTTGTGGACGAAGAGATGTTGCGTTCCGAGTTGCTTGCCAGATTCGAGCCATTGCAGAGAGTCAACATTGTCACCAACAGAGAAACCGGAGAGTCCAGAGGGTTTGCGTACGTTTCGTTTGCCACCGAGGACCATGCCGAGCGTGCTTTGGCCGCCTTGAACGGGAAGGGGTATCACTCTTTGATTTTGCATTTGGAGTGGACCAAGAAGAAGAAGACGTAGAGCTAGTGCAGGTAGACAATAAACAGGAAAGAAGGACAGAGGCGACAGCAGTAGGGAGAGGAGGGAGCGCAGAGGTCACGGGCTGACGGAAGGCGCGATGAGACGCGGCGAACAACGCCTAGGGAGAGCTTGGCAATTACGAGTCAATTTGCAGGGAGAGCGTGGCGAGAGATTCGGGAGCCCACCGAAGGATCGCCTAAATTGTGGAGAGTTGCCATCGCAAAGGTTGCCGCCACACCGCGAGAAGAGTCCGCGAGAAGAGTCCGCGAAAAGAGTCGCGCGATTCTGGCGGCTGGTCCAGCGAGAGTCGCTCTGCTCAGTGAGGCGGTTTCAGTGTGGCGGTTTCAGTGAGACAGAACTCTGCCAGTGAGACAGTGCTCGGTGAGACAGTGCTCTTCCAGTGAGACAGTTGCTCCGCGGCGAGTTCCTCCACGCACCGAGAGCTTGCGGGTCGCTCGAATTGAGGCAGCCGGCCACGGCGTGCTTCGCCAGTTTCAGTTTGCGAGAGCAACAATAGCGACCGCTCGTATTGCGTGGGACATCACCACATCCGCGCCCAATGCTCGTGTGCCGAAGCGGAGGCCACGGGAAGTTCTCGCTCGTGAGGACCGTCCCGCCGCTGACTCGTAGTGGCACCGAAGCTCGTAGCGCCGCCGAAACTCGTAGCACCGCGCCCTCGGCTCGCCAAGGCCGTCGGCTGCCGAAACCTCCTGGCAGTGGCAACGGGAGCTCTCGCTATTTCCGTGGCATCCGGGCATCTTCGCGGGACCGGAGCCGCGAACTTCCGCCGCGAACTTCCGCCGCGACCACCCCGCGAACACCCGCCGCGAACACCCCACCGCTCGCTGCGGGCCTCGCTACCATCGCCAGCAGAGACCCTCCCGTGTATTTCGCCCCACAACTCCTCCAGCTCCAGCGGCAGCGCCCAGTTTTCCCGTACCGTCTTCTACACCACCGAACCTTCCGCCAGCCACCGTAGTGAGTTCCGCCCGAGAGCCCTCCGCCAGCTGCGTCTTTTTGTCACTTTTCTCCACCGACAGCCGCCTCCAAAGCAACTGACAAATTCGCCTCCAGCGCTCTTCCCACATCCCCCCGCCACCGCCGCCATGAAAAGCTCCCGCGGACTGACAGTTTCCCGCAACAGCCCGCGCTCGTCCACCGATGCGTCCGACTCGTCGTCCAAGCGCGGCTTCTTCAACCGCATCCTCCGCCGGCGGTCCACGCTGCAGTCGTCCCCCACCTCCACGGCGCCGTCGTCCGACTCGTCCGTCACCCGCAAGCTCTCGCTCCGCGAGGGCCGCCACCCGCTGAGCTCGCCGGCCCCGCCGGTGTCCCGCAGCGACAGCACCCGCAGCGCCCGCCGCTTGAGCGGCTACAACTTCAACACCACCTACATCGACGACGACGACCAGAGCCTCTACGACCACGACAACGACGAGCAGCGCTACCTCGACTCCGAGCGCTCGTCGTTCACGTCGCCGGAGGAGTCGACGCTCCAGGGCACCGGCTCCAAGCCCACCGACTTTGTCTCCGCCTTGAGCGACATCGACTACGCCGAGGACGCCGACGACGAGGACGACTTCAAGCACAGCTTCCCGTCGCTCGACAACACCGACACCAACGACGGCGCGCCCTGGAGCGGGCTCGGCGACTCGCTCTCGACGCCCAAGTACATCCGGAACAGCAGGAAGAACAAGCACAGCCCCAAGGTGCTCCACGACCTTTTCCTCGCCCAGGAGTTGAACGCGGCCGTCGACGACGACTCCGACGCCCAGAGCACGCCCACGCGGATGAAGGAGTACGACTCCAACTCGGACTCGGACTCGGACGCCGAGGGAACCCCGGAGTCCGAGGCCAAGGACGGCTGCTTCAAGGGCAGCTCGCGCAAGAAGAAGAACCACGGCGAGATCTTCGTCATGGAGTTCAGCAGGGACGGCATGTTCCTTGCTGCTGCAGGCAGAGACTCCATCATCAAGGTCTGGCTGGTCATCTCGTCGCCGTTGAGCCGCTTGAAGTTCAAGAGCGACTCCAACCGCACGCCGGTGAAGCGCAAGCACCGCCGCAAGGAAATGTTGAACACGTACGCGCCGGTGTTCCACCAGAAGCCCTTCAAGATCTTGCGCGGCCACTCCCAGGGCATCTTGTGCTTGAACTGGAGCAAAAACAACTTCTTGGTGTCCGGCAGCATGGACAGAACCGCCAAGTTGTGGCATGTCGAGCGCGAGGAGTGCCTCCACACCTTTGAGCACGAGGACTTTGTCACCTCCGTCAAGTTCCACCCCAGCGACGACCGCTTCTTCTTGAGCGGCTCGCTCGACAGCAGGGTGCGTCTCTGGTCGATTCTCGAGCGCAACGTCGCATACACCAACCACTTGGGCGAACACGTCCTAGTGACCGCGTTGGCAGTGACGCCGGACGGAGAGTTCTGTATAGTCGGGGGCTTCCACGGCTCGGTCTTTGTGTTGGACGTCAACGGGTTGCATGTCCGCACGCGCTTTGAGATCAAGGAGCACTCGATGGTCAACCCCTTCCACAACAAGAACGGGAACAAGATCACCGGCATCACCACCTTCAAGGCGGCATGCAACACCTCTGCCCAGGACGGGCCGCTCGGCAAGTGGGCGTGTTTGATAACCACGAACGACTCCAAAATACGCTTGGTCGGCTCGACGCTGCGCAAGCTAGTGACGCGGTTCAAGGGCCACACCAACAACAGCTCGTCTATCTTTGCGTCCATCACCGACGACAAGCACTACATTCTCTGTGGGTCCGAGGACCACTGGTGCTACGTGTGGGAGAACAACAACAGCATCATCAACAACCGGTTGCGGCTGTCGCTCAAGGAGTTGATGATCGAAGGGAAACACCACTTGCATGACCTACAGAGCAAGAACAAAAAGATGGCCAAGTTGTTCCAGGACAACAAGCTCACCAAGCGGTTCTTGGAGTCGGACGACACCCACGACTTTGTCTCGAACGAAAACTCTAGCTACACCTCGTTCCATGCCCACTCGTCGACGGTCAACGCCGCGATCTTTGCTCCGGAAGCCACCAAAAAGCTCTTGGAGCTCTCGGACGACATCATCTACGACTTGGAGAGACGCGGCAGGGCCTGCAACCTTGGCCCGCAGAGCTCGCTGAAATGCCTGTCCACCGCGACCCCCACCCCCAAGTCCACGGGGCACATCATAGTCACCACCGACCAGTTTGGAAGCATCAGAGTCTTCCGGCAGGACACCGCCGCCAGGTACCGCAAGCAGTTTCTTGAAATGTACAAAAGAAACAACAAACGGCGGTCGACGGTGAACAGCGAAGACGTCCCGGACGACCTCAAAGTGACGCCCAACGGAAAGTTGGACGTGCCCTGTGTCTCGAAGCTCGTCAGAAACAACAAGAACTTGAGTCCTTCGAGAGAGTGTCATATCACCTTCCCCCAACCGAAAACCAAGATCGTCTGAATAGGCTGAGCTGTGACCGGCACGTTGCCAAACGCACCGTGGTGTCGGTTTTCCATGAGCCATGATCTCCATTTGTACGTTGTATAGTTCTTTATTATACGATAACATCAAATATGTATTAATATAAACATTCTACAATACAGTTGGCCAGTTGGATCCAGAGTATCAAGTTGTTGAGGCAAACCATGGGAGCTTTTCAAGATCGAGCCCCATCTATAGTTCAGTGTTGTTACAGAAGGAGAAGCCTAGGTGTGACGAATGTACACTCATCACGTTGTCCTTTGTGGCCTAGCCGGACCAGTATTGGTAGCTCTTTGGTTTGATCACGGAAATGGGCAACTTGTCGTTTTCGTTTTCGTTACTGTGGGACCCGTCAATGTCCATCTTTTCGCCATTTCCTTCTCTTTCCTTTTTGCTGTTGCTTTCGATGTTAAGAACGCTTACGGGCTTGATCAAGTCATCAAGTATGTCTGCCAAGTCAGGTCTTTCGGTCTTGTACTTTTGGATCTTCTCAAACTGACCCCATCTTTCAAACATCACTTGCTTCCTTGCGATGAGAAGGGCTTCGTTCTCCTGCGCCAATCTGTCTTTCATATCGTTGAGAATACTGACTTTTTCGTTCACTCTCGTCAATGTCAACTCCACAACCTGGTTGATCAAGTTGGTTTGTTCGCGTATCGAATCTTCAAGATTCTTGGCCGAGTTGTCTTTAATCAAATCTCTCCCTGCTTGTTCCGCTAGTATCTTCTTCACCACTCCCGTGATCAATTTGTCGTCTGCACTCTGGCCACCCTGCAGCTTGGTGTTATTTTCGTTGATCAAGCGGCTCAAGTACTTGTCCTCTATTGGCAATTGTACAAACTTTATTAAGCATTGTTCTCTGGTTTTTGTTCCAACATGTTCGCTAATCTTCTCCCATTGGTTATTGCTGTTGATGTGGATGTTCCCGTTGGTGGCCGAGGTGTCGTAACTGCCAAACATTTCAATGCCTTCTAGCAACAACAACACTTCCTGCTCAGACCATTGTTGGGCCTCTTGGTTTTTTTGTAATTGGACAAAGTCCGAGGACTGGAAGTTCAGCGGGAACAAGCCCTGTTCGTAACAGGTGGTGCACAAGATGCTTGCGTTGTTTATGGTGGAGCTGGGGTTGTGAGTGTAAGACTTGATTCTCAAGTTGTGGTACCTGACGTCGGTGGCATCTTTGCCACAGGTATTGCAAAAGTATTGTACAAAGGTGTTGTTTTTGCCCAAGGACTTGTAGCTGGAGGACGAGTACACGTTGCGTCTTATCTCCAAGTTCAACGGGGTCTCGGTGGCGGTCTTCTCGACGGGCGTGGGCTCTTCGGGGCTGGTGGGGCGTTCCAAAGTGCCGTTCTGGGTTTCCTTCGTGACCTTGGCGCCCTCGGGGATGAGCGGAGTCAATCCGGACGGTGTGTCCAATGTGATTTGGTAGTGGCCGGTGAACTGCGGGCCGACGATCGACGACTTGGTCCGGGGGTCGATCTGGTAGTTGATGAGCCCCCATTTTTCCAAGAACTGGTGGATACGGATGATGGAGGTGACGTCGCCGGCCAAGTTTCTACGCACGGCGGTCACGGTCAAGTACTCGACGGGGTTGAGGCGGTAGGTGTTGATCATAAAGTCTCTCATGTTCTTGTACGCCAGCTCGGACTTGTACGCCGGCTTGGTCGCCAGCTTGTCGCCGAAAAAGTCGACAAACAGCTTCTGCTCGATGGAGTGGACGGTCGATATATCGAACCACTTGGCGAAGGACGGGACGATCACGTGGTTGGCCTGTTCGGCCAAGTAGCTGCGGGCCTTTTCCTGGAACTCGGCCTTCAACTTGTCCACGTCGACTGCTGGCGGCTGTTCTTCGGCGGCGGCGGTGCCCTCGGCGGCGGCAGCGGGGGTGCCATCAATTGTGCTCACGGCGGGCTCGGCGACGGCATCGGCGGCTGTGGAAGGCTCGGGGTCCACGGAAGTCATTTGTGGTGTAGCGGGTGGGACTGAAAGAAAGCGGTTGGCTTTCGGGGAATGTTTTTTTTTGGCCACACTGAACCGTGCGCGCCACGACCTTGGAGATTTTCGTGCGTGTTCCACCAACCCGCGAGATTTCAACACGCGTTTTACAGCCTTTCAAGCAGCACCTAAAAGCACACCAGGAAGCGCAGCGTCTGTTGCCACCCACGTAAGCAAGCACCGAACACAGACCACTGCGAAAACGTGACCTGCGCGCATGACATCGACCGGCCCCAGACGACTGGCCAGAACCAGAGCCGCCACGTCGTACAAGGACAGCTCGGACTCCGAGTCCGAAGAGGTGAGCGACTTCGAGCCCGAACCCAAGCGGAGAAAGACCGCGAGCGAGGCGCCGAGGCGGAAGGCCGGCGGGGCGGGCGCCAGGGGCGCCAAAAGCGCCGGCGCCGCCAAAGCGGGCACTGCTGCCGCGACCACCAAGACGCGCCCCAAGACCTCGGCCAGACAGTTGGAACAGCTCGAGACGGAGCTCCCGGACAACCACTTGTTCCAGGCGTTGGCCCAGCCCGAGATTGACACGCTGGACTTGGCGTTGGAGTGGGTCGACGCGTATCTCGAGGACGCGGCCCGCGACTCCAACGAGTCCGTCACCCTCTTGATCAACTTGATCTTGCGGAGCTGTGGGTCCGTGTACTTGTTCCAGGAGCACGACTTGGTGAACTTGGAGTCCGCGGCCGAGACCGTGGCGGAAATCACCATTGCATTCGGCAGCCAGAAGGTGCACAAGTACCCGTTCAAGGCATTGCCGCTGTTCAGAAAGAACGTGTTGAGCTTCTACACCGATTTGACCAAAATAGCCCACGAAAAGGGGCTCTTGTACCGCTACGATACGGACGAGGAAACCGCCCCGGAGCTGGACGACGGCGACAGCTCGTTATCCTCCCCCTTGATGACCCAAGTGTTGACCTGGATATCCTCCTTGAGCTCGTGCACCATCCGGCCGTTACGATACATTTCCACCATGATCCTCCTCACCATACAAACCGAGCTCTGCCACATCATCAGGACCGTGGTGTCTTCGCTTGACAAGTCTCAACGCCAACGAACAAAAGTCGGCAAAAAGAACAAGGCTAAGTTGGACACCCTTTCCCGAACCATTCGTAGTTACCAGAACCAAAAAGATACGATTGTCGAGTACTTTGGAGAAATAGGCAGTATCACGTTGGGCCACAGATACAGAGATATTGACCCCTCTATACGTCTGGAGTGCTTGAAGTTCTTGAGTCAAGCCATGATCCTCTATCCTGACCACTTTTTCCAAGCCACCTTTTTGAGGTACTACGGGTGGCTATTGTCTGACCCGTCCAATACAGTGAGAGTCGAAGTGACAAGAGTGCTAACGAAACTCTACAAAAGCTCTGCCAACAACTTGAGCATCGGGTTCAGGCAATTCACCGAGAGATACAAGAAACAAATCATACGAATGGGAAAAGTCGACCTGGACCTTTCTGTAAGGCTCAATGCTATAAGCATTTGCTGCGAATTGCTCAAGATAGGATTCTTGAATGACAACGACAACTTGGAAGTCATCAGTATGTGGTTTGAACTCGAGGAAGATCCAAAAAAAGCCAGTATTGCAAAGTTCAAGTCAGAGATTGCCAGGTTTGTTGGTATCTTGAACGAGCATCAGGTGTCCAAAAGCATCGAAAGATATGTTGACTTTTTCGACAACTACGAGGCAAGCCAATTCGGTGACGTACCAGGACAACTCAAGTTTAGAGATTGTCTTCGTACAAAGCACTTGATTGAATTGTTGGATAGTGCTTCCAACTACCACAGAAAGAATGCCGATCTGTCAAGTCAGGTTTTCGACGTACACAGCAGTATCGAGGGTTTGTTCGGTACATTGTACCTGGTAGCAGTTGAAAACCCCTGGGATTGGGAATTCTTAACCAAGTATTTGCTACTTGATACCGAATCGATCTCCTTTGTTGCGAAGGACCAAGAGTTGGAGAG
The DNA here is from genome assembly GCA_030568635.1 of Suhomyces caryicola. Taxonomy (NCBI): domain Eukaryota; kingdom Fungi; phylum Ascomycota; class Pichiomycetes; order Serinales; family Debaryomycetaceae; genus Suhomyces; species Suhomyces caryicola. The sequence continues at coordinate 237,114 of JAJMGG010000006.1, read as the reverse complement.
TGACAAGGAAGAAGTCTCCAATTTCAAAGAGTTTCTAGAGTTGTCAGACGATACTGACCGATTCTATTTGTTGTTGTTCATCAATGGATCTGTCCGCTCGTTGTTGAGCAATAAGAAGAAGCAGAGTGAGATTAATTCGACTGTGTTCATGAAATTGATGAACTACTTACCATCTATTGCGAATCTTCTGATCAAATCCAAGGACAAATTCCAGGTTTTCTTGTCGCTTTGGAACTTGATTATAACCCCAGAACAAGAGAGCTTGAATATCTACAATATTTTCAAGGATGCCGGTCAATTGGAAGTGTACAATGATATAAATATCAAGATATTGAAGTATTACCAGAACATGCAGGTAACCAAAGACGATACTGTCTTGGTGGAATTCCGGAAATACTTTGGATACTTCCTTATTGGCTACGACCAGGCAACGATTACGGAGAAGAGCATCATCACTCCAGAAGTTAAGGTCCAAGTTCAAGTATTGCTACAAGAATTGGTTGCGGAGTCCAAAGATATTTTGAGCGACATTGCGGTGAATACAAACACAGATGACGATTTGGCCATACAAATGCAGGTGTTTGGTGTTTTGAAAGAGTTGTCAAGTCCTCTTCAAAAATTACAGTGCTTGGGAGATCACATCGACTTCACCAAATCGTTTGGAGAGTTGTCTAGTTCATCGTCGTCCTTGTTGGATATACTAGTACAGAAAGTCATCAGCAAGTTTCGCATATCAGTATTGATCGAGAAGTGGTCGAATAATTACATGAAGGATTCGGAGCAATACATTGACACATTCAAATCGGTACTTGATTTGTTTCTAGTGTCTTCGTCTTGGGGTTTGGAGACGCTTCTTCCTATTTCCGAGGACAATGAACAAGAACATCATGATATCAACAAGTACTTTAAGGTGTCTGGAAATTTTCTTCAAGTGATAGTCGACAAGTTACAAGAATTGGACGGTCTGATCGGATACATAGTGGAGAATGATGTACCGTCGAGATTCACGTTGGTCAAGCAATTGGTAGACTTGAAAACATTGTTTGCTGCAAAGTTTGTCGACATGCTGACCTCATTGAAGATTTTCTACGTCAAGTTCAAGACTAACAACAGCTTCAGGAACTTTGATCTGTTCTTCAACCACGAAACCAGCAACGGGTTCAAATACGTTTCGCGGGACCTTCCGCAGGAGGTACAAGACCAGCTCTTGAGCTTGTTTTTGTACAAGGAATCTCAATTGGCAAAGGCCAAGGACCTCCAGGTGGATAGGGAAGACGAGGAGGACGTTAATATCGAGGATTTGATTCTTGGAGAGGCGGCAGAAGAGGACGAGGAAGAAGTTCTGGCTGTTGGAAATAGCGCCTTCGACTCGGAAGACGAAGAAGATACGGAGAACTCGAAGCTCAGAATCAAACAAGACAACGAGGCAAGGCAGGAGCAGATCAAAGCGAACAAGATCTGGACGTACGAGAAGGAGTTGTGCGTCTATGCCTTGAAGTTGTTTGTGTTGGTGGACATGTCTATGGCCAGCGAGGCTATCTTAGCGAGAATGCTGTTGAACAGTGCCAAGTTCGGGGGTGTTTTCCACCGGATCATCAAACAGCACGAAGAACAGGTTGCGAAAAACGGAGCGCAGCAGGATGTGGGGAGTGCCGACAGAGAGGAGCACGCAGGCGGCGAGGGGAGTGCGCGGGCGAGCGACGAGGCGGAAGCCGCGGGGCCGGACGATGCAGAAGCCCGGCTGCATCCAGGCACCCCCGAGGCTGCGGGCGAGGCAACGGCCCCGAGAGAAGAAGCCCGTCGCGAGGAAGGGTCCGCCGACGCCGGAGACCCAATACCGGCGTCTTCGTAGGCCGTCGTCAGCTCCCGAGTGCCAAGTGGGATGCCGGCGGTACGCGGAAATTACCCCAGACTGGTGGGGCGTTGAGAGGTTATATAGAGGAATACACCGACCCAGCACGCGGTCTAGATGCACCAATGGGGCCACCAGGATTACGTGGCTGCGTAGGGCTACCGGCAGTAGCGGTTTTTTGGCGGGAGGACCAGCCAGCTTTCCACCCAATGGCGGTGGAGGGCGGTAGGGCAATGCCGGCCCGTGCTGAGGTGTTTTATTACCTCATGCAAGCCAAGAAAGTGCCGGTATGATCAATCAGATAATCGGGCAGGTGAGTCGAGTTTGGCGTGGTCAAGAAAATATCACCATCCCCAACCGCTAATATCTGTCGTGGTTCGCGGCCCTGGCGCGATACCAAGATTTTCTCTCGCCAAAGCACAGTCCTGTGAGCAGGGTCGTGCGCGGCCCACGACAGCCGGAACCTTTTTGGGGCCATGGGGCCATGGGGGCCCTGGGGCCACTCGCCCGGTGTCCGCCTTCGGGTGCACCGATGTAGGCCGCCAGGCGGGGCAGTTTGAGTGGCGAGTCGGGGGGCGCCCGCGGCTGACCCCTCTGTGGCGTCCTCCCCTCGCAGGGCGTTAGCGCTAGCCGTTTGAAAGGCCTCAGTACATGAAACGCATGTCAACAATGTCTGATTCTGGGCTTGGCAGCCACCCAATCTGGATATTAAAATTGGGTCGATGGAGAGGAAGCGTATAAATATCGAGCAGAGATGCCATGGCCTGGGTCCTGTTTTTCAGTATCGAATTCTCTCCTCTTGATAGTTTGTTCCGTTTGGTGTCTTCCCCTTGTTGCCGATTCTAGTAAAAGAGTTGCAATAGATATTTCAAACCGAATAGAGCAAGATGGTTAACGTTTTCAACGTTCAGATTTTCTTCGTTGTGTTCAGAGAAGCGTTGGAGGCCGTCGTGGTTGTCTCCGTGCTTCTCGCCTTCTTGAAGCAAGGCCTTGGTGGTGCCACCGAGGACCCTGTGGTCTACAAGAAGCTTGTGAGACAGGTGTGGCTAGGGTCCATTCTAGGAGTCGTGGTGTGCTTGATTATCGGCTGTGGCTTCATTGGAGCCTTCTACGGCTTGGGCAAGGATGTCTGGTCCAAGTCGGAGGACTTGTGGGAAGGTGTCTTCTGTATCATTGCAACCGTTTTGATTTCCCTCATGGGCATTGCCATGTTGAGAATCAACAAGATGAAGGAAAAGTGGAGAATCAAGTTGGCCAAGGCGTTGGTCAAGCAGCCAAGCAACAAGAAGGACAGATTCAAGATTGGCTACTTGTCCAAAAAGTACGCCATGTTCATCTTGCCCTTCATCACCTGCTTGAGAGAAGGCTTGGAAGCGGTTGTGTTTGTGGGTGGTGTCGGTTTAAACCAGCCGGCCACCTCCTTCCCCATTCCAGTCATCACCGGGTTGATTGCCGGGGTTGTTGTCGGTGTCATCATGTACTACTTTGGCTCCACCATGTCTTTGCAGATTTTCTTGGTCATCTCCACCTGTATCTTGTATCTTATTGCCGCTGGTTTGTTTTCCAGAGGCGTTTGGTTCTTTGAAAGTTACAAGTACAGTATTCAAACCGGCGGGGATGCTGCCGAAGGTGGCAGTGGTCCCGGTACCTACGATATCTCCAAGTCGGTCTGGCACGTCAACTGTTGCAACCCATTGAGAGACAACGGTTGGGATGTGTTCAACTCTTTGTTGGGATGGCAAAACTCTGCCACCTACGGGTCGGTCATTTCCTACTGTGTCTACTGGATTGCTGTCATGGCTGTCATTGGCTTGATGCTCTTTGAAGAAAAGCACGGCCACTTGCCATTCTGCAAGAGCTTGACTTTGGTCAAGTTGAACCCAATGTACCACATCAAGGGTAAGAAGAAGAACGCTTTGTCTCTCGAAGAACAGCAAGCTTTGTTCGATCAGGTAAGAACACAGCAAATCCACCGTGAAGAGGAGGTCATTTCCGAGTCTTCCGATGGTAAAATTATCGAAGCCAAGTGATTCACTCTCAGGATGAAGCGCTGAGTCCTACACACACACACACACAAGAATGCTTCATTGCATCTGCGACTCAGTGCCTAGTCCTATTGTATGATTCGCTTGCTTCACAACGGTCCTTAATCTTTTTGTTTGGAGTCGGGTCATTATTAACAAGCTTGAGGGGTAGTTTGATTACGTAGTGATTTAGATCTAATAAATACGGGTTTCAACTTTTCGTAGATTTAAGGCTGGTTATGCAACCAAGTCACACTATTATCGTGGTAGATTTAGGGCTGGTTATGCAACCAAGTCACACTATTATCGTGTCTCGCAAAAACATTTGCATCAAGATCAATGCCCGATGGGTGCAAAAAAAGAATCTAAACCCACGGCGAGAGTCGAACTCGCAATCTTTTGATTAGAAGTCAAACGCGTTAACCATTACGCTACGCAGGCTTTTGGATATATACTTAATTCTTCCAAATAAATATATTGTGCTCCTCTGCAACTGCTTAGTACCCAAAAATTATGTCATTGCACCTTTTCTTCATATCATGGCGTGTATTATTAATCTATAAAGCTACTTCATCTTCTTTTTGTAGTCTGCAAAGGAAAGTTTCTTCACAACCTTTGGCTGAACAGGCTGTGCTGTTTCTTTCTCCGTTTTTGTAACTGCAACCGGCATAGATGGCTCCTCCTTAACTTCTGCTTTCTTCGCAACCTCTTCTGCTTTCGCTTTGTCTTTTATGTCATTATTGTCGGTCTCTGTAATTGGAATGGGCAACTTGTGTGTTTCGTTGATCGCCGCAGTAGTCGTTTCTTCTGCAACTTTCTCCGGCTCGGTGGCTGGGTTATGGTGTCTGTCTATAGTCTTTTCGATTTGAACAACAACATCAGAAACAATGGGGATTGGGAAGCCCATTTCAGCAGGAATTTCTCCCTCGATAATTGTCGAGTTCAACTGGTTGGCAAGCTCGAAGAATCGTTTGTTTCTGAGAAGAAGCTGTTTTTTCATTGGAACCTGAAACAAAACCAGCGACTTTGGTTCTCCCGCTTCCTCCGTCTCCTGTACCGCGTCGCCAGTCTCTTCGGGAGTCGCGTCATCCATGTCAATGTCGGCGTCCGCTTCCACTTGTCCGTCCTCGGGCTTCTCGTCGGCTACAACCAAGAGCTTCGATTGTAGAACCCTGTCTCTTTGAATCAAGCGCTCATCCCACGACACGTATTCCTTGGGCTTTTGAGGAAGAATTAGCTCTTCCTTCGATTTGGCCAAGTTCACGTTCGAAATGGAAGACGCCTTTCTTGTCGACCTCAACAAGTACGACGTGGCTTTCTTCACCTTGAAAATGGCACATGTCGAGTAACTAGCACTGGATGAGCACCCACATTCGGTAAAGTGGAGAATTTTATCGACACAGGCAATCAACTTCGATTTGTCGTCGCTCAGTAACAGCTCAAACTTCTCGCTATGTTTGTTGGCGTATAGTTTCCGGATGGGATGGGACTCGTCCCAGTTCCAGTCCAATCTCAATTCCTCGTCATCGGTCTCAGACTTCAACTGGATTTCCCGGGACGTGACTACCAAAAACTTGAAACTGTTCGTTTCCGGAACGTAAACCTGCTTTATCTTACAGTTGGCCGTGGAGGGGCACGACTTCCTGATGAATCTCGATTCATTGCCGACAAAACGTGCATCAAGAACGAGGTCTAATTCCTGGTCGGGTGTGACCTTGACAGCCGTTTTCAACACCTTGGGCTTTGTAGTCCCCCACCCAGAGTACTGGCTGGTAGAGTCTTGAATGTAGTTGGTAAAGAAATCGATCTCGCCCAAGTACTCGATCACCGGCGTCTCTTCGGGGATGGTCAACGCATCTCCCTGAGGAGAAGAAATGAACAAGGCAAGTTTGGAGATCCCGTTGAACTTCTGCTTCTGATTGTCGGAGTATGGCCTCACTTGAATGCTTGTTTTATTATACTTGTTCTTCTTCAAGACATTGATCTTATTATCCAGCATGTACTTCTGGTGATTGGGAAGAATTTTGTGACTGAATCTGATGGTCTTGAGCTTCGAGGAAGCCACAACCTCTATGTCTCTCAAATACCTCTTTTGTTGCTCTACTTTCGGCAAGCTCAAAAACTCTGCGTAGAAGTCGGCCCCAGCTCGAAGACAGTACTCCTTGATGCTGGGCTTCTTGAAATCATTCGAGGTCAAGTTGAAGTATACCAGCTGGTACGACTCGGCAGCGACCCCGTCGTTTAAAAGCTCGTTATCTTTGTTTGGTAGAATGTCCTCGGGAACCGCAACATGTGGCTCCTCTAATTGGCTAGAGCTGGAATACTGGCCAGTGCTTTGGGATCCATGCGGAATGGATCCGGGGCTCTGGTCGTCTTTCTTTTTCTCGTCGGACGTGTCCAATCTTCTCTTCTTTTCAAGCTTTTCCAAAGTCAGGCCCAGCAGGCTCTTTCTCTTGCTTGAGTCATTCGCAGAACTCTCAACACGGGTTTCCTGACCACCTTCCTTGCTCCTTTCGTTTCGCTTCTTGTTTTCCCCTTGTTTTTGGCGCTGTTGCAATTGCCTTTCATGCAATTGGAGTTCTTGACCCTCGTCTTCGCTGATACCGGACTTATCCAAATCCAACCGGCGGAGTGTATTGCTGCGACACTTCTCTGGGTCAAACTGGCCCCATTTACCCTGATCGCAGAAGTAACATTTGTATTCGTCTTCTGGAACCTCTTCGCTGGTCTTGAACCCCATACAGAGACAGTGTTGCCACCTGTAGCAGATGTCGCACTGAATGGTGAACCCGTCATCGTCTTCAATGCCACAGATACAACCAATGTATCCGCAATCAGGATCAACCTTGTAGACTGCGAGGGGAGGAGCTGCGAACACCGGTTTCTTTGATACCGCCGCCACTTTCTCAGGAGCCGGCGCTGGCGGCTCGGAATGGACAGATGTGCTCAGAAGAGGAGTCTCCACAGGCTCCAACTTTGTCGCTGGCACGGCCTTCTCTGGTTCTTTGAATGCAACCTTGTTCTCCTTTGGCTCGTTAGGCTGAGACACCACACTCGTAGGTATCGGCGGCAGCGGATGCAGTTGTGCATTAGTCTGCGTTTGCGCCTGTATCTGCTCTTGTTGTGGGTGTGGCTCTTGATTGAACTTTTGTGATTGCGATGGCTGAGGCTGCTCTGGTAGAGTCTGAGGATTGGTTAGTGGTTGTGCTTGCTCTTGGGAGTCTGGTTGAGCTTTCGGATGCTCTGTTTGCTCTTGGGGTTTAGTTTGAGGATGCTCCTTGACAACCTCTGGAGTCTTTGGTCGAAGCGGCTTATGTGCTGGTAGATGTTGAGGCGCATGAATCTGTTGCAACTGCGGCGCAGGTTCTTTAGGAAATACATGGTGCTGTCCGGCATGAACAGTCTGGCTGCTTGGGGCGGTCTGGGGCTCACTAGGAGTCTCATCTTCGCTGTTTGCTTCGTCTGTCTTGTTGTCGTCGTTTTCTGTCTCGGTGAGTTGGTCTTCTTCCTTACTGGAAGGTTTGATTTCAGCCTTCTTGGGTGCAGAAGGAATCGAAGGCGCAACTGGCTCTGTCTTCACCACAGGGGTGTTCAGCGCGTGTTTCAAGGGCATGGGGATGTCTGCGGCTGCCGCCAAGGCAGCGGCGGCGATTCTCGCGTTATTATTGTTCCTTTCACCGGTCTGCAAGTTGATGCCTCTTGCCAAAGTGAGATTCACCAGCCCGGCTCTGTGAGAGTTACGATACATGAGGTCCACCTCGGGTATGGATTTCGACCGCGAGTGTGCCTGTTTGAAGTTCCCCTGCATGGGCAAGTTTGTAGCCGGAGGTGACACTGACTTCTGGACGATGAACCGTGGAGGGAGCTTCGGGGTGGTGGTTTCTGGCGCCGGCGGCGGCTGCAGGGGGTCTGGGCTGTTCATGAGATTGAGGATTGAGCTCTTGTTAGTCACGGGCCGGGGCCTGGTGTCGCTCGGGGGTGGTACCACGGAAGGGCCTGGAGCCGCAGGGGGCACTGCTTTGGTGGGGGGCTGCAGCGAAGCGCTTGGGGGCCGTGGGTAGTCGTTGATGATATTTCGGATGGACTGTTTCTCCGGTTCTGGCGGCGCTTCGTTCATGATGTTGTCAAAGGAGCGGGGCCGTGAGGAGCGCTCGCGGGCGGCCGGGACCGCTCGTGGCTGGGGCGGCTCACGGTGTATCACCGGCGGCGACTTGAGGCGCGCCGAGGTGGCCGGGTAGTCGGCCGGGGGGTACGTCTGGATGGGCTGGAACTGGGGCACCGGGGCCTGGGGCGGCGACGCCGGGTTGAGGAACATGGCGACCGCGCTGGCGGAAACCGGGGCCTTGGCCGGCGGTATGGGCGCGGGGGTCGCTACAGGCGCCGCTGGCGGCGCCCGGGCCGGCGAGAGGTGGTGGACCGGCTGTGGAAGGGGCTGTTGGTGGAGGTGTTGTTGTTGTGGAGGGTGGGCCGCGAGCGGCTGGCTTTGTGGCGGGGGGGACTGGAGGTGCTGGTGTTGTTGGTTGGCCGCGATGTTGGCGAACATGAGCAAGGTGGAGGCGTCCTGTAGAAGCTGCTCCTCTTCCTTGACGTTTTTGCTCATGGTGGGAAAACGGCACTGTGGTGGCTGGAAAAGAAGATGGGTTGGTGGATTTATTTGGCTGTGCGTAATGGTGGAGCGGTGATGGCAGGTGTAGGGAGCGCGAGGCTGGAGCGGCGGTGAAAAAGTACGAGGCCAGCGGGAACTGGCGGTGGAGTCTGGGCAGGCGTAGCGAGAGGCGCGCGCAGTTACGAGAGACTGAGGCGGCGACAAAAGTAGCGAGAGCGCTAAACGAGCTATACGACGGAGCACGGGTGCGTCGCCGGCGGCACCCAGGCCGGAGCGGGTCCCTGCGTGTGGCGACAGGCGCCGGGGCCAGCCCGTGGGAGCTCGTGGGGTCGGAGCTGTTTGAAATTGGCCCTGTGGCGGAGAATCGGGCCACTGCTTTCTGTCGCCAGGAGGGTGTCGCCAGGAGGACTGTCGCTAGGGAACGTTGTGGCCGCGAAATTTCGTACTGGCCTTGAGCAGTGGCCCAGAGGAGCATTCGCATCCAGCCGTCAGAGTATCCGTCTGCGTATCTTCTGCGGATCTGTCTGCGTGTATGTCCGCGTATATCTCTCCCTGTCTCTCTGTCTCTCTCGCTCTCTGTCTCTCGCTCTCTCTGTCTTTCTGTCTCTCTCTCTCCCCGTTGTCTCTCGCTCTTCCCCTCTCCTACACTCTTCTATTATACACGTGCATTCCTATTTACATTGCTGTGCTCGTGGCCCACGGCCACCCTCAGTTGTCATACGCCGCTGGGTCTCTGCGCTGGCTCTGCGCCCGGCTACGCCTCCGACTTGCTGCTGGCCCGCTTCTCGAGGAACTCCAACTCCTTCTTCAACGTGTCCATGGCATAGTACACTTTGCTCTGTAGATAGAACGAATTCCCCTTCTCCTTCGAATTGACCTCGAAGAGGTACTTGTACTTGGACTCGATCTTCTCGAGGTTGATGTCCTTTCTGTCCAAGTCGAGGATCTTCAACGCCTCGTCCACGGGGATCCCCCCGACCGACAGCGCCTTGACGGGGCCGGCGGCGCCGCCGGCGGCCGAAGCCTTGGCCGCCTGCTTGTACGCCTCGCTGAACGCCTTGCCGAAGACCGACGCGCCGGTGAATATCACGTTGACCAATAATCTGTGTGCCATGGCGGGTGTGGTGGTGACTGAAGAATTTTCTCAGAACGTCTTGAGTGACGCAAAAAAATGACACGGGACAAAAGTGAAAAGTGACAAAGAAATGACAAGAGCAGGTGGGCACACAGAGCCAGAGAGGAACACAGAAGCGGGAGAGGCCAGAGAGCCCAGATAGAGGCTAGAGAGCCCAGACAGCGTACCGGACACTGGAAGCAGCGGGGCAAGACTGCTAATCTAAGCATCGTCGTTTTGCCATCGAGTGGGGCCCTTGGCAGTAGTGGCCTTTGCACTAATGGACTAGCCTTAGGCAGACTTTGTCAGAGGAAACAACCACCGAGGTGCTTGCTCTACAGATGTAGCACCATGCTTTCATCTGGTACAACTGCGTCATAAACGCGTATACCAGAACTTTGCTAAACACATGTAAATGCCGTAAACGAACGTAATAATCTAAAAGACCGAAACGAAGTACCAACTGTGGCCCAATTGTTAGTTAGGTCAGCTGATGCTTAGCTATGGGTAATTTAATGGAATCAGCCATACACATCGATGATGTATGAAAAGCCCACCAAAAGATCTTTAGGAAATAATAGTTATATATATTAGATATAGTATAACCACTACTGATGATAATTGTGTGAAGAAGGGGAGAGGGGGAACGCCCGGTATTTATAGTCGCCAGGCTCGTGCGGGTAAGCGATGGCGCGGTTACCCGGCCAGAGGGCCCCAGCAGGTAGGGCGAGACCGGTCCTGCAGGCGGCTCGCGCCTGTGTGCAGGCCCACCTCTTCAAGAGCGAGATGCCGATGCCCGCTGGACGCTCCACCAGCGACATGTCTTCGACCAACAGTGCCAAAACCGAGCGCATTTTGGGCTGGCTCGAGGCCAATGCGTACTGGCGCGACGATCTCGTAGTCCGGGCGTCCAAGCTCGGCGGTTTGGGTGTTTTCCACGCGCCGCTGGCCCGCAAGGACAGCGGAGACGACGCCGCCGCCGACGACGACGACGATCCCTTGTTGTTGCGTATTCCCAAGTGCAACTTGCTCGCCGCCAAGAACTCGTTCATCTACAACTTGCTCGTGGACCACGAGGCGGAGGACCCCGAGATGGACCTCCTGGGGGGTGTTTTTGCGCTCGTGTTGGCGGTGATCTACGAGCGGGCCAGCGGCGACAAGTCGCCGTGGTTCGACTACCTCGAGTCGTTGGAGGTGGAGAGCGGCGCGGTGCCGGTGTGCCTCTGGGACGACGCCGACAAGGCCAACTTGAAGAACACCGAGGTGGACTTGATGAACATGTTGGACAGCCTGGAGCTCGAGGCCTTCTACGCCGAGAGCTGTCGTTTTGCCGCCCAGCACCGGGGCGTGGTGGCTGTTCCCGGCGTGTTGGAGAACACGGGCCGCTTGCGCGAGTTCGGCCAGTACGTGCAGTGTGTCATGGCGCGGGAGTTCAGCATAGACAACTACTACGAGATGGCGATGGTGCCGGGCGCCGATTTGTTCAACCACCTTGGTCCTGTTCTTGAGGCCGGCAAGGCGGTGGGGCGCGAGAACATCCACTTCGTGTGCGACGGCTCCGTGTGCGGTGAGTGTGGAGAGGACGAGTGTGACCATGGGGAGGAGGGCGAGGAGGAGGAGGAGGAGGAGGAGGATGAGGCCATGCTCGAGGATTTAGTGGAAGAAATGGAGGGAGAGCAGGAGGGAGAGCAGGAGGGAGAGGCGGGCGAAAGCGAGAGCGAGGTCGAGCCAGAGAGCAGTAGCGAAGAAGAGGAGGCCGACGAAGAGGACGGCGAAGAGGACGACGAGCAAGAGGAGATTGAAGAGAATGCGGCGCCGGAGCCCACCGAAATCACCATGGAGTACATCCACAAGATGGAGATGGAGATGGACGCGGACTCGGACGCGGAAACCGCCAGCGACCCCGACGAGGTGTCGACGTTGTCGTTCAGCGAGGTGGAGGAGATGGCGGAGACCGTGGGGGCCCGCGACGATCTTGCCAAGGAGCTTTCGGAAAGCTCCAAGTGCTGCGACGTGGTGCTTGAGCGGCGCGCGGCGGCCGAGCACGACTACGAGCTCTTCAACTCGTACGGCAACGAGTTGACCAACGCCATGTTGCTCCAGCGGTACGGGTTTGTGACCAGGGACAACGTCAACGGGTCGTGTTTGCTCTCGGTGCAGATGTTCCGCCACATCAAGGAGGTGCGCGCCAAGATGTCGGGCGAGAAGCAGAAGCAGCACGACAAGAAGTTTGCGTGGTACGAGCAGGTGGGCTTCGACGTGGTCAACGAGGTGTTGGCCGAGCAAAAGAGCGAGGCCCAGCAGAACAGCGAGGACCAGCAGAACAGCGAGGGCGCGCACAATAGCGACGACGGCCACCACCACGAGCACGGCTGCGGCGACGACGGGTGTGGCGGGTGCGACGAGCCTGCCGAGGCGCCCGAGACGTGGCAGCTCGCCTCGTTGATCACGTACGACGGGGAGTGCTCGCCGCAGACGTACTGCACGTTGCGGATGCTCGAGCTCCCGTACCGCGAGTTCAAGACCAAGATCCTCGCGGTGAGGAAGGAGCGCCGGCTCGTGCAGCGGGTGCGGGAGTTGTTGGTGGCCGGCGGCGAAACCGCGGCACACCGCCAGCTTGTGCAGCGGTGGTGTAGCGACAAGTTGAGCGGGTACGCCGAGCCCCAGCCCAGCGCCCATCTAGCGGTGGCCGCCGAGCTAGTCGCGCAGGAGAAGGCGATTTTAGCGAGGTTTCTTCAGAAATAGCAAATAGGGAGAGCAGGAAATGGGGACAAACTTAGGGAGAAAAATAGAGAAAATAGAGAGAAATAGAGGAAGAGAGAGAAAGAGAGAGAAGTAGAGAAAGAGAGAAATAGAAAAGGCGCAGACTACTGCAACGTCCACCCAGAACAGTGTAGAGGCGGCCGGCCAGCATTTAGACCCGGCAGGCAGTGTAAATGTGCTCTGTTGTGTGCTCTGTTGTGTGCTCTGTTGTGTTCTCTGTTGTGTTCTCTGTTGTGTGCTCTGTTGTGTGCTCTGGGGATGCGCTCGCTGGGGCCGAAGTCCGCGCTCCCTGCGGCACCTCGCTAGCGCGCTCAGGCTCGCTAGACAACTTTCTCGCCACTCGCGCCACGCACTGGCGCCAGAACTAACGCCCGCTCGCTATTCACAGCCACCACATGTCTGAGTCCGACTACAGCGACAGCTTTGAGTTTGAGAGCGACGACGAGATCGAACAGGTGCCGCCGCCGGCGTGCACGCCGGCCGCCGCCCAGTACAACCAGTGGAACATCGCGCAGTTCATCCAGGAGACCTTTCTCGCGCGCTTGGACCAGCTCCGCGACAAGCACCTCGGGTGCTCCGAGGAGGTGTTGTTGGTGATGCTCCACCACAAGCGCTGGCAGCCGGACGAGGTGCTCAACGAGTATTTTGACGACCGCCGCGGGCTCTACCGGCGCGCGGGCTTGGCCCGCGAGGGCCCCGGGGACGGTGGCGGCGAGCCCAGCACCGCTGCCGGTGGCGCGGCGCCCGCTGGAGCCGGCACGAGCGCCGGCGAGCTCTCGCTCGAGCGGCTCTCGCTCAGCGCGCCGCTCGGCAGCTTCCGCCAGGTCGCCACCGAGTGCAGCATCTGCTGCGAGACGTACGACGCGGCGTGGGTGTACGCGTTGCGGTGCGGGCACCAGTTCTGTGTCTCGTGCTACGGCCAGTACGCCGGGAGCCAGTTGGGCAGCGGGCGCCTCGTGACGTGCATGGTGCCCGAGTGCACGTTGGTGGTGCCGCACCGGGACGTGGACGAGATGCTCGACCGCGAGAGCACGCGCAGCGCGTTCAAGATGGTGCGGCCGTTGCACGAGAACCGGGTGCTCCGGGCGTGTGCGCGGGTGTGGACGAGCTCGATGGGCCAGTACTCGTGGTGCCCCGCGCCCGACTGCGACAGCTTCGTCGAGGTGGCGGAGCGCGCGGAGGTGGAGAGCGGGACGAGCGACTTGCAGAACGTGCCCATCGTCAAGTGCTTGAACAACCACGAGTTCTGTTTCCTGTGCAACTACGAGAACCACTTGCCGTGCCCGTGCTGGTTGGTGAAGATGTGGATCCAGAAGAGCCAGGACGACTCGGAGACCATCAAGTGGATCGACACCAACACGCACAGCTGCCCCAAGTGCGAGGCGTTCATCGAGAAGGACGGCGGGTGCAACCACATGACGTGCCAGCACTGCAAGTACGAGTTCTGCTGGATCTGCCAGGGGGTGTGGAGCGGGCACAACAACGGCTACTACACGTGCAACCGCTTCGAGCCCGACGAGAAGGAGGAGACCACCAAGGCCAAGAGCAAGATGTCGCTCCAGCGGTACCTCCACTTCTACAAGCGGTTTGCCAGCCACGAGAGCTCGATGCGCGGCGACCAGAGCACCGTCGGCAAGATCAACGACATCGCCGAGAAGTACCTCGACAAGAAGAACCAGGTGGCGGGCGCCGACTTGGCGTGGTCCGACATCCAGTTCTTGTCCGACGCCATGAGCTCGCTCTACACCGGGCGCAAGACGCTCAAGTGGACGTACTGCTTTGCCTTCTACCTCATCGACTCGAACTTCCAGGAGATCTTCGAGTCCAACCAGGACTACCTCAACAAGTCGGTCGAGGACTTGTCGGAGATCTTCACGGTGATGATCCGCAAGAACAGGAAGGTCAACGCCGACACCGTGGGGTCGGTCAAGAAGATGAAGAGCGAGATCATCAACTTGAGCAAGACCATCACCACGCGCAAGAACATCTTGATCGAGTCCGCGGGGTACAACCTCCGCGAGGGCTTGATGAAGCTACAGGAAAACAACTGAGGGACCCCGGCCGTGAACGGCACGGCCGTCTTTGGCTGCGAATCACGGGCAACGGGAAGAGCCAGTGCTGAACTGGACGGATCAGGTCGGCACGACGGGGAGTGTACATAGAAAGTCCGACGGCGCGAATAGACGGAAATTAGCCGAAGCGTAGGCGCCACGGCGGCGGCTCTCTGGTGGTTGTAGCGTGCGTGGCTGGTTTTCCCGTCCTTCTGTGTCGCTTCTGTTGTCGCTTCTGTTTCGCTTCTCTTTGTCGCGTTTGTCGCTGTTTTGTCGCTTCTTTGTCGCGCTTGTCACTTTTCAGCGTTTATTGTCAACCTCACGTCAAGCGGGCGCTTACGTAAGCGCTGCGCTTATCGCGATTGCGATAACGAAACGGGCGCCGACGACTCGAGCAACGCTGGGCATGAGCGACACACACAGACAGCACAGACGCGAGCACGAGGAGCGCGACGAGGAGCGCGGGCGCGGGTCGCGCGACGGCCGCAGCAGCCGCGACGGCCGCAGCAGCCACGACGGCAGCAGCCACGCGCGCAAACGGTACTCCAAGGCGGACTTGTTGCACACGGCGATCAACCAGAACCGGCTCAAGTCGGCGGTGCCGCGGCTGATGCTGACGCAGCCGCGCGGCAAGAACATTCCCATGGAGGAGGACGGGCGGCCGGACGGCGAGCGGCGGCCCGACGGCGGCGAGCACCGCCCGGGGATCAAGCGGTGGAGTCTGTTTGAGATGGACCGCCGGCGCGGCGGGCCCGCCGAGTCGGTGCTGCCGCTGCGGCGGCTGCGCGGGCCCAACACGTGCAGCGTGTCGCCGTTGACGGTGTTGAAGGACGAGTACAACATCCGGCGGCCGGGCGAGGCGGGGCGGGAGACGCAGGAGGCGGGGCGGGAGACGGTGGGGCCGGCGGGGCGGGAGACGGTGGGGCGGGAGACGCAGGAGGCGGTGGGAATACCGCGCGAGTCGGTGCGATCGCAGCGAGAGGCGGCGGGAGCGCCCCCCGGGGGCTCGCTAGGGTCGCCCGCGCGCACCGACAACTCGTTCCGCGCGCTCGGCGCGAGCACCCGCCACGGCGTGTCGACGCCGGCGTCGCTCCACCCGTCGCGGGTGTCGCGGCTCTGGGAGCTCGCCCACGACGGCATGCACTCGTTGGTGCCCATGTTCAGCCGCGACATCGCCACCGGCAAGCACGACTTGGCGCACGCGCCCGCCGAGGGGCCCACGGCCACCGAGACCCCCACCACCGACCTCGAGAACATCTCGCTCACGCTCTCCAACTACCACAGCGAGGACGACACGTCGGACGACGAGGGCGGCGGGCGCGGCGACGTGGTGGGCGCGGCGGCGGGCCCGGGCATCGACCTCTCGCCCGCCGGCGCCGCGTACGCCGACATCCTCGCCGAGATCACCAGCTTCCAGAACGTGCTCGTCGACAAGCTCAGTCTGCACAGCGCGCCGCCGACACACAACCGCACGCAGCAGAAGGTGCTCGACTACAAGGAGCTCCACGGCGAGGACGCGGAGCCCAGCGCGTGGACGCAGATGGCGCCGGCCATCCTCAACTCGTACTCGTTCCGCATCCAGTGCGAGACCATCACGTCGCAGTACACGGCGATCCGGCTTCGCTTCGGCTCGCGCCGCGGCGGCGGCGGCGGCGGGCGCGGCTTCCTCGACCGCGCGACGGCGCCCGGCGCCGGCTGGCTCCACGGCGCGGCGCCCGTGCCGGCGCCCGTGCTGGCCCCCGTGCTGAACGACCGCAAGCTCGAGATGTTGCGGGCCATCTGGGACGCGGAGGTGGTGCAGTTCGGCGAGCCGGGGAAGCTCTAGCGGAGCGGCCCGAGCTCGCCGCCGGCCCGGCCACGAGTCCTACACTTGTCCATACCTCTATATTAGTCATACGTTAGTTACGTACCGCCATGTCATGTACCGTTACCGGGGAGCCCCTCCCTGAAGGACCAGCGAGCACCAGCGAGCACTAGCGAGCACCAGCGAGCACTAGCGAGCACCAGCGAGCACTAGCGAGCACCAGCGAGCCGGTCCGATGTCTTTGCTTCCGCTGCGCGCGGCGGCGCCCGCGCTAACTCTTCTGCTCGCGGGCCTTGGGCTGCTTCTCGTAGGCGTTCGGCGAGCTCCGCTTCTTCTTGCGGTGGGACCCGCAGCACGCGTCGCCGCTGGCGGGCGCCGCTCCCTCGTCCTCCGACGAGTCGCTCAGCGAGTCGCTCAGCGAGCCGCCGGAGTCCTCGCCAAACTCGCGCTGCGGGTGGAAAATGCAGCAGATCTTGGACTTCTTCTTGTTCATGTCCTCGTTGTCGACCACGTCGTCGGCCCAGCTGACGCCCGAGCGGGCGCGGGCGCGCGGCTGCTCCGCGGGCCGGAGCCGGAGAATGGGCGCGGCCTCGGCGGTGCGCGTGGTGGTGCTGGTCTGGGTGTTGGAAGACGTCATGGCGAGGAGAAGTGGGTGGGCGAGTAGCAGCAACGTCTGATGGCGCAGTCACGTGGTGAGTCATTGCGTGGGCCGGGCGCCCGCACACGACTCTGGTGAAGCTCGGCGCGTGACCGCGCCGCACGTGACGCGCTCCTCACCACAAGCGCCGCCGCCCAACTGGCCTCCACCACAATGAGCAAACGTTACAACTTGCCGTACGCGACACAGGACCTCTTTCCGCAGGCGGCGCCGCTGCAGGTGACCGCGGGCGCCGGGCTGGTGGCCAGCGGCGCCGGCTCGGCCATTGGCGCGCCGGGCGGCCCGTACGGCGCCGCCGGCGTCGGCGTGGGCTCGGGCTGGCGCCACGTCCAGACGCTCCTCAAGCGGGCGTTCCGCCCGCGCACGCTCGACTTCGAGACCGCCACCTGGGAGGTGTTCCATCTCCTCGTGAACCCCAAGAAAATGTACCGGCTGCACTACTACCGGCAGCAGGCGGGCGACGGCGGGCGCGTGAGCTACGCGCGGGACGACCCGTCGTTCTTGATTCTCTTGACGGTGTTCTTGGTGGTGCTGGCGGTGGCGTGGGGCGTGGCGTACCTGCCGGGCGCGGCGGGCGTGCTCCGCTTGGTGGTGTACATGGTGGTGGTGGACTTTTACGTGACGGGCGCGGTGGCGGCGAGCGCGATGTGGGTGGTGGCCAACCGGTTGGTGCGGGCCAGCGGCGGCGGCGGCGGCGGCGGCAGCGCGGGCGCGCTCGTGGCGGCGTGGACGCCGTCGCCCGCCAGCGCGCGCTACGTCGAGTGGGGCTTCTGCTTCGATCTCCACTGCAACTCGTTCTTGGTCGTGTGGGCCGTCTTGTACGTGGTGCAGTTCTTGTTGCTCCCGGTGTTGCGCATGCCGCACCTGGCGGTGGCGGTGGTCTTGGGCAACACGTTGTACTTTGGCGCGGCCGCGGCGTACTGCGTGGTGGCCTTCTACGGCTTCAGCTCGTTGCCGTACGTCAGCAGCGGCGGCCGCGACTCCACCGCCGTGTTGCAGATGGCCGTGGTCGTCGTCTTGGTGGTGTTGGCGGTGTTGTGGCTCGGCAGCATGGTGGGCGGGTGGAACGTGGCCGAGACGATGGTCGAGGCGTACTTTGACTAGACGGCAGAGCGGGCGGGACTGGCTAAAGAGGAGACTCCCTCTGGGAGGCTCCGTGAGTGCTCCGTGAGTGCTCCGTGAGTGCTCCGTGAGTGCTCCCTGAGTGCTCCGTGAGTGTGAGTGCTCCGTGAGTGCTCCCTCAGTGCTCCCTTTTGCAAGTCCCACTGCCACCTTCCGAGCACTCCCTGCGGTTATCACTTCCAGCGATGGCTCAGATATCGCTCCCTACGTGTCTACGTCCCCGGTGTGCACGAGCATCCACTTCCCTCGCCGAATTGTCGCTGAACAGTCGCTGCATTTGCGCTAAACAGTCCTGCATTTTCCCTCTCAGCTTCTCATGTCTGTCCAGGACCGCACTCTTCACCTATTATTCGTTTATTCGTGGAATACATACACCCCTTGGTGCTCTGTCACTGTAGCCAGGCTGTTTTCTGGGTCCTCTCACTGTCTGGTTGTGCTTCTTCTCCTCCTTCTACCTCAACACACCCTCGCCGTTGTACGTCCACGCGTTGAACTGCTGCTGGACACTTTCGCTCAAGAAGTCGTCGACCACCGAGTCCTGCGGCTTCTCGCTGGTGAAGTCCTGGTCAAAGTTCGACGTGTCCAACAAGCTCTCCACGTTGGGCTTGAACGGCGGCAAGTAGCTCTTGTTGAGGAGCTTCTTCCAGTCGATGTCCTTGAAGAACGGATGGCTGCGGATCTCGCTGGCGTCGCTCAACCGCGACTTGGGGTCCTTCTGCAAGAGGCGCACGAGCAACTCCTTGGCGTCGGTGTTGTCCAAGAACGGCGGGAACTTGAGCGGGTTCTGGAGGATCTTGCGGTACATGGTGGGCACGTCGTCGTCGTAGAACGGCGGGAGCCCCGTCAACATCTCGTACAACAAGGTGCCGAGCGTCCACCAGTCCACGCTGCGGGTGTACCCCTGGTTCAAGAGGAGCTCCGGCGCGAGGTACTCGGGCGTGCCGCAGAAGGTGTTGGTCTTGTCGCCGTTGCTCATGTTCAACTTGCACAAGCCAAAGTCGCACAAGGCTATGTGGCCCTGGTAGTTGAGCAAGATGTTTTCCGGCTTGAGGTCGCGGTAGATGACGTTCAACTCGTGGAGACTCTCGAGCGCGGTGAGAAGCTCGGCGATGTAGAAGCGCAGGCGGTCCATGGAGAACTTGCCCTCGCGCTGGAGGTGCCAGAAGAGCTCGCCGCCGTTGATGAACGACAACACGAGGTAGAGCTTCTCCGGGCTCTGGAACGAGAACTTGAGCGGTACGATGAACGGGTTGCTGATCTGCGCAAGCACCGTGCGCTCGGCGAGCGTGTGTGTCACCTCGTGCCGCGACACGATGTGCAGCTTGCGGAGCGTCTTGAGCGCGTAGATCTGCTTGGTGTCCTTCTTGACCACCTGCATGACTTTGCCGAACGAGCCCTTGCCGATCACCTTGAGGAGGTCGAAGTCCTCGATGGAGAGCGGCGCCTTGGCGGGCTTGAACTCGACGGTGAGCATGAGCGAGCCCGCGGCGCCGGACCCGGGCCCGGACCCGGCGCCCGCGTCGTCGAGCTCGCTGAGCAACTCGGCGTACTGGTGGTTCATGAGCCTCACGGGCGCGGTGTGGCTGGCCAAGTCGAGCGGCACCTTGATGGTCCCCACGAGCAAGTCGCCGGTGGCGTGCTGGGGCGCGGCGTCGGTCGCCAGCACGCTGTTGGTGAAGAGATGCTTTTTGGCGTCGCGCTCGCCCTCGGGGATGAGCATGTTGGGCAAGCGGATGAAGAGGTTGAGGAGGAGCACCGGCGCGGGCGGGTTGGCGGCCAGCAGCGCGTCGGCGGCGTGGCCCTTGGCGACGTCGAACGAGACCACCTGGTTCCACGTGGACGCGGCGACGGTGCCCTTCTGCGGCTCGATCACCAACACGTTCTTGTCGAACTCCACCGTGAGGTAGAGGAGCGACTTGACGAGGTTCTCGGCGTTGGGGATGGTGATGACGGACGGGAGGAGGCTGGTGGCGAGGTGGCCCGCGATCTCGGCCGCGCCCGCGGGCGGCGTGTCGCCCAGCGTGCCGGCCAGGTCGCTGGTGGAGTCGGCGGCGGCGTCGTCGCGGAGCGGGCCGCCCGGGGCGCCGCCCAAGTTGCGCACGAGCTGCGCGGACGTCTGGTCGTTGTTGGAGTTGGTGGCGAGCGCGTGCAAGATCTGCTGGTTGTTGTTGATGGCGATGGGGAGCGCCACGCTGGTGGAGTTGTAGATCTTGACGGTCAAGAGGCCGTGGGTGGACGCGGCGGACAGCGCCGGGGGCGGCTGCGCGGCCGGGGACGCCGGCGCGGCGTGGGGCGCTCTGGCGGGCTGCGCGGGCGCTCTGGCGGCCGGCGGCGACGCGGCGGCCGGCGCGGGCGCCTTGGCGGCGGGCTGCTCGTCCTTGAGCGCCAACTTCAGGAGGCCGTCGGTGACGTTGGTGGAGAGCGTTCGTCTGGAGTCGGACGAGCTGCGGGGCGACGGCGACGGCGAGCCGGACGAGGTCGACGGCGCACCGCCGGCGGCTGCCGCGGGCTTGTCGGTGGCGGACGAGCCGAACTTGAACTTGTTCTTGAACCGCAACATGTGGAGGGAAGGCACGAGGTCAGTGGGGAGGAATAAACAAGGACGTGGTGGAAAAGATAGCGGGCGTGGAGGGGCCTGGAAATTAGCGCCGCGTGCGAGCCGCTGGGGAGAAAGACGGGCGAGCGAAAACGGTGCAGGGAGAGAATGAGGGTCCGGGGGAGGTGCCGGAAAGTGTGCGAGAGCGCGGTGAGAGCACAGCGAGAGCACGGCGGGAGGAGTCTCTGCGAAAATGGCGAGCCGGAGGCTGCTGGAGGGCGAGGCTTGGGCGTGAGTGACCTCTGGCGTGGGATGACCTCGCGTGGAATGACTCCCGGCATGCGAGACGTGTCTCGCTAGCATCTGCCGCGCGCTCTCACTACCGTAGGGCCCGCCACGAGATAGGGGCTTTCGTTTCTTCCGGCGGTGCTGCCGTCCCAGCCGCGCGTAGGGCAGCAGTGGCTCGCTGCCGGTTCTGGTGACCCATTGGCTCGCTGCAATTGCCCTTCAGACTTTGCTCGTGGATGCCACTGGGGCCCCCTCAACTGTACCCGGCCCTCGTCTAGCTCTTCGCCGATCTCCTCGCTGACGCTTCTTCGCGCTAGCTCCCTATTTTTCGCCAACACCATTTCTCGCTAGCTTCCCCATAATTTGCCAGCTCCCCTATTCTCGCTAGCTCCCCTATTCTCTCGCTAGCTCCCCTATTTTTCGCCGGCCTACACCTTCCATTTTCCCCTTTTCATTCTGCTAGATCTGCGTACCTCTCGCTAATACGCCCTGGCTCATATCTCCGAAACTTCTCATTCCGCTTGCGCTAATTGCTACGCTTACGTGCCACTACAGGCCTTCGGTCAGCTGTAGGTGCGAAGACATTCCTCAGTACAAGTTACGTTTTTGCATCTATCCATTTCAGTAGACAATTTCAATATACCTCCACATTCTTTCCTCTAAATCTCTCCGCTTCTTCTTCTCTTGGACATGGTGTGTCGCACATCGTGCTATACCTCCGCCTATCCTTTTGGGCCAGGACTCAAACCTGGGCTCAGGCTTTCGTCCCGCACGCTCCTCTTACTATTGTCTCTAATCTCTTCTGCTCTGTGCCAGCCAAAGTCTCTAAACAGCCTCAACTAGTTGTCGGCATACAACAGCGCCCAGCGGGGCCCGGGCCTCCGCCCAGAGCTCCCAGGCAGCATCCGTCCAACACGCTGTTTACGCCTACTTCGAGATCTCGTCAAGACGGTCCAAGGCCGCCTTGATCTTCATCCCCGTCCGGTTGCTCAACTCGTAGTCGCCGTCTCCAACAATCTCGGCCTTCTTGAGCCAGCTCCGACTCTCCTCCACCGCCTTCTCCGCGTTCAAGTCCGCGGACGTCCAGAGCTTCCAAACAAACATCGCCTTTTCGCTCAACGCAGTGGCGTACAAGTACGGCGCGTAGCTCATCTTCGTGAACCGGAACTGAGGATATTCCAGAATCACATACTTGTCGATGACTTGGCTATCCAAGAGCAACAACCCCTCGGACACCCGGCCCATCAGCCGCAACACCAACGACTGGAGGAAGCAGCGCACCATCGCCTCGTCGCTGGTCTCCTCGATCAAGCTCAACGAAGCGGCTTCAGCTTCGCCGTCCTCCTTGACTTCTTCAAGTTCTCCTTTCTTTCCTTCTTCTTCTTCTTCTTCTCCTCCCACTATATTGTTTGCTGAGTAGTTCAAGATCTTCATCGACAACTGCAACTCACGCGGACCCATGCGATTGTATCCGTTCCAGAAGTACAACAATTCGTGGATCACAGAGGTCCCGATACAATCGACAAATTGAAGCTCGGGGTTCTGCTTCTGGACCGTCTCAAACTGCTTCAACTTGCGCAAAACAAACTTATCAAACGGCATTTGCTTATTGGCTCCTCCGATACCCCCCTTGTTCTGCGAGGCATTGCTACCGTGGCCGGGGATATAGGTGGGCGCAAGGTCGTAGTATGTCTTAGCGAGATCAGCGTAATGCTGCTCGTCTCCCTGGCAGAGACCGAGACGAATCATCCGGTACTTGCCCAAGTAGCACGATGCGGCCATGAACAAGTAAACTGCCTTGGACCACGAATTGATCTCGATCAAGTAAACAAAGTCGCGAGCAGCTTGGTCAAAGTCGTGCTGGAATGCGTAGAGCATGGCCCGGTCAAACACCAAAAGCGCCTCGATCTGCTGCATGTGGATGGTGTTCTCATCCAGGTCGGTGAAGTTTTGCATCAAGGTCGTGGCCTCGGAGAGTTTGCCCTGAGCAGCCAAAGTACGGCCCTGCTGCAACGCCCAAAGTGCGTTGTTGGGGAAATGACGGCTGGCCCGAGTAAGCAACTGCGGCGTGTACAACGTGGGATTCTGGAGAATGCGGACCAAGTCTTCTTCGCTGATGGTGGACTTGGACTCGATCGAGAGTATTTGCGTCTCTGGCAGACCATCCTTGCTTGCGGCGATGACGCTCTCATCGTCTTGGCCTGGGAGCTGGTAGCTGACATCGACAAACTGGACAGGCCCATCGTACAAAACCAAGAGCGAAAGAAGGGCCAACTCACCGTGAATGTTACGGCTGGTGATGGCGGTACGCCAGAGCATCTTGAGCCCTGCCACCTTGTCCCCGCGGAAGCCGACTATGGATAGCACTTTACCGATCGTTGGTGGAATGAGCGAAAGAACCACCTGGAGGATACCAAAACAAAGCTGAACTCCCGAATGAATGAACTCGTCGATCGTGGACACGTGGATCTGTGAGTTTACCGACAGCTCCTTGGCTTGAGGGGCCTGACTCTGTCTCTGGCTTTGAGCCCGGGAGGGTGCTTGGGTCTGGGATTGGCTCTGGGTATGATGCTGGCTGCCTAGCGACGAAAGCGCCGACTCCTGCTCGTTAGAAGGGAGCGTTGAGTCCATGACCTGGGACGTTTCCGAGTGTTCTAAAGTGTCGAGGGCGTCTGAGTACTCGTCAGCCTCGCCGTCGGAGTCGGAGAGGTCGGCGGAAATCGTGCCAACCGGGGTGGACGCCGCAGTGGACTCTTGGCCCTCTTGGTCGGCATCCCTGGCGAAAGACGCGTTCACACTAGGCGAAGGGGCACGCACAGGCAAGCGGGGCGACGTCGACCGGGGGAGATAGCTGACCTTGTCTAGAAATTGACTGCTCTTGCGCGAGAGGCTCGATGCTTCACTATAGTTGCTGGCCAACGACTCGCGTGATTGGAACAAATCAGCACGACTGCCCAAGTTGGTTCCCTCGATCCGGGCACGTCTCATTTGGTAGACCTTTTCTAACTCCTTCATGAGGGCCTGTTCCTGCGGAAGGGAGGCCAGGGAACCATTGCGGCTGGGGTTGAAGCCGGGAAGGTCGGTGTTGCTGATGTTGGTGCTGGAGCGGAAGCTGGAGCCACCGCTGGCACTGCCGGCGGGGCCCTCGGCCGCGTTTTCGCTGGCTTCCTTCTGGAGACGGGCGAGGTTGCGGTTGAACGTTGGTTCCAGCGCACGCACGCGGGCAAAGATCTGGTCCAAGGTCTGGTACGCCTTGCGGAGCTTGTAGAGAGCCTTGGCGCCCTCGAGCATGCCATTGTTTTCTGTCAAGAGCATCAAGAGCGCGTTGAGGAGCGTCAGCTCGGCGTAGGTCACCTGGAACTCGGTTCCCGGCGGGTAGATGTGGGACGTGGCGAGCCGGAGCTTCTGGTTGTGTTTGGCGCTGTTCATCAGCTCGGACTCGGCGGTCGAGAGCGTTTTGTGGGCGCGGTTCATGAGCTCGGGCTCGAAGCCAAGCGTGGCCTCGATGAACTGCATGACCCCGAGCGCGAGGGAGAAAATGCTGGCCGAGCCCGCGGGGCCTTCGGCGGCGCCGCCGTGGGCAGCACGGTCCTCGGCGGTGGATTTTTCAAGCAACTTGGTCCCTTCTTCGGTTCGGTCGTCCAACAAGTAGTCCATGGCCTGGAGGGCCACCTCGAAGTCGTGCACCTGCTGGAGCACCTGGTCGTAGTGGGTGCCCGGCGCCGGGTCGGGCGGCGACGAGACCGCCAGCAACGAGAGGAGCAGCGCTTTTTTGCGCAAGCCTTTGAACATTTGAGCGGCTAACGGATCGGGTGATTTGCGGAGATTTCGGAGGGGGTTTCGCGCGGGGAGGGAGCGATTGGCGGCTCGTGGTGCAGGCGCGGCGTCGGCGGGTGGGGTGGCGGGAGCAGCGGGTTCTGGCGAGGGAAGTCGTCGCTGAATGGGCGTCCTGGAAAGAGTTGTCGGAGTGCTGTAAAATTACACGTCGTCGCAAGCCGGAGGTTTGGCTTCGTCTACGCTAACCTACAACGCTACGTTTTGCAGGTTGCGTATAAATAGCAGACACGCTTATTTGATTACGCCTAGCCTGCATGTTCTGCGCAGGTGCAGGATACGTTGAGGGGTGTAGTCAGCCGGGCGAAGGTCGTGTGCCAGCGGCGAGTTTGGCGGGTGCGCTGGGAGCTCTGCGGCTGGGGTCTTGCGCTGGGGTCTTGCGCTGGGGTCTTGCGGCTGGGGTGTTTTGGCAGCGGCGTCCTTCTTTTTTTTTTTTCCGGCTGCGCAGTTGTTGCGTCACTTCGGCTGTGCGCCGGGCAGTGCGCGGCCAGCGCTGGCGTGGAGGGCTTGCCGCCGAAAGCGTTGCGGTTGGGGCCTTCGGGCTGGCGCGCGCCCGGCTCCTTCCCTTTTCGGCGTGGCTGCAAGTCGTCTGCATCTTCCGCAGTCCTGGCACCGTTGTACCGATTAAGCGTATTATTCGTTTAACGCTCGGGCATCTGCTTGTCAATGAGATCCTTTCCGTCAAAGCCAACTCCATCGAGCCGTCGCCGCCAGCTCTCCAGCAATCGGTCGCTTTTGTATAAATAGTGCCGGCCCGTCGCTGCCGTTCTCAAACCCCAAGCTCTATTCACTCTTTTACCATGCACTACAGAACTTCATTCACTCTTTTAACCACGCTTTTGGCTGCAGCCTCCGCAGCCCCCGCCATCATCACTCGAGTTCATACCGCTCCTGCTGTCACCCAGTGGCAGACCTACACAACGAGCACCGTCATCGAGGTCCAGACCGTGATAGACACCGTCAACGAGGACCCTGCCCAAAAGAACGCCGACGCATCCACCCCGGCCGCCGCTCCAACTCAGACTACACTGGTATCCTCCCCAGCACAACAATTAGACACAAGCACAAGCACGCCCGCCGCCGCTGCCCCCACGACGCCGGAAACGTCGCCTCTCGCTGGCACAAGTTCGCCGCTTGTTGCAAGCACCCCTCTTGCCGCTACATCCACGCCGCCCACCACCACTGCGGTCGCCACCAGCACACCTCTCACCAGCTCGCCAGTGACGCTCCAGGCTACCACGAACGCCTTCACCACGGTTTCCGTTCCTTCTGTTTCCATTCCTTCTGTTTCCATCCCTTCGGTTTCAATCCCCACCGTTTCGACCCCATCGGTGTCGATTCCAATCCCCACGACTTTGACCACCGCGTCGTCGACCCACTCGTCTTCTTCGGTTGTCACCACCTCCTCTACTTCTTCATCTGCCGCTCCATCCGCATCTTCCACGGGCGGTGCCTCGAACATCTTCGGCGAGTACGACTTCAACAACGAAATCTTGACCGCCCACAACGACAAAAGACAACTTCACGGTGTGCAGAACCTCCAATGGAACGATACGCTTGCGCAGTACTCCCACGACTACGCAGCCAAATCCTTTTCTTGTGATAACGTCCAGTTAATCCATTCCGGAGGTCCATACGGTGAAAACTTGGCCGCAGGCTACTCGGGAGGCACTTCGCCAGTTACCGCCTGGTACGACGAAATCAAATTATACAACTACAACTCGCCAGGGTTCAGTGAAGACACAGGTCACTTTACCCAGCTTGTGTGGAAAGCCTCCAGTCAAGTCGGCTGTGCCAGAGTCGTCTGCGACAACGACTGGGGCCAATATACCATTTGTGAGTACTCCAACGATAGAGGTAACGTCATCGGTACCGACCAAAAGACCGGGAAGAGTTACTTCGAGATAAATGTGGTAGAGCCTTTATCTTCTTCTTAAGCTAAATATGAATAATAAAATAACGAAACGATATCACGCTAGTAGGAGCCATTACAGTCAGGCTGCTGGTGTTATACTTGCAAACCCGCATTGGGAATTTGCAGCCAGTAATTATTTCGCGATGGATGTGCGACATTACTATTTTTTTTTTCAATTTGTGCATATTTGTGAGCAATTCTCCGCCTGGTGCAGCCGACAGCCCAATAATATCACCTCATCGTATTTACCAGCTCTACAAGGTTATTTCATTCTAGATTGTAATCATTCATAATCTCCATACTAATCTACAAGGCGAATCAGGAAAGTCCTAACTCATTTAGTTTCTCAAGACAGAGGCGAATTGGCCCTTGGAAGGCTTGGCCTTGGATTGAGCAACCTTGGCGGAACCCAACTTCTCGGCGGAGAAGGTCTTGGCGTAAGGGTTCAATCTCAACAAGACTTGCTTGTTCTTCAATGGGTTCTTCTTCAAGACGTGGGTTCTCTTTTGGGTGGCTTCACCAGCAGCTCTGACGACGGATTGGATTTCGGAAGAGTTGATCAATCTGGTGACGTCAGTGTTGGAGATGATGTTGGATGGCAAGGAGTAGTTGGACTTGATGGACTTGGTGGAGTCGGAACCGTAGACAGAGTCCAAGGATTCGAAAGCACCTTGGGTCCAGACAATGAATCTACCCAAGTGGGCACCTGGAGCCAATTGCAACAAGCCCAAGTGCTTGACGTCGGAGGTTTCGACACCTGGGACGTTTCTCAAGGCCTTGACGAGACCGTTGTCCTGGGAGTAGACAACCAATGGACCTCTTCTTTGGGTGAATCTTCTACCTCTCAACTTACCCTTACCGGCTCTCAACTTCTTGGACTTGATGACCTTGATGACATCCTTGTGGGCACCGACGGCCTTCAAGAAAGCAACGGCTTCCTTGGTCTTGGTGACGGCTTCAAAGTCGTTGGAGACAACCAATGGCAATTCCTTGACTTGTTCGACTCTGTGGCCTCTGGCGAGAACCAAAGAGGTGACAGCAGAAGCGGCGATGGCAGAGGCAGTGGCATAACGCTTCTCGTTATGGTTGACCTTGACGTGCCACTTTCTCCAAGTCTTGGTTGGAGCGAACATACGACCACCACGACACATGTTACCGAAGGCAGCTTGACCGGAACGGTGGGTACCACCACCACCAACTCTTGGGATTCTGGCAACAGCTCTACCGGTACCCCAGGACTCAGCGGAGGTTTGGTGACCGGCCTTTTCGGAGACAGCGTAAGCTTGTCTCTTGTTCTTGTTGACTCTGACGAAGACAGAGTGGACAATGTCTGGTCTGACTGGGGCAGCGAAAACAGCTGGCAAAGGCAACTGGGTGGAGGTTTGTTCTCCCTTGGCGGAGATGACAGAAACTTGAGGACGAGCGGACATCGTTAACAGTATGTGTATGATAAAGAAGAAGGAGCAGAAGACGAGTGAAAAATTTTTCGTACTTCTAGAGGCGATCTCCAGGGTCGTGTGCGTGCGGATGGGCGATGGGCGCGGGGTTACCCGGCCGGGGCGCCAGATTGAGGTCTCGCGGCGAGGGCGTGTGAGCTTCTCGTCACGTGATGTGATCACGTGACCCGCCTCGAGTGATCCAGTGCCCCAGCGCCTGCTGCTCTTGCTACGACGTGATACGGATTGCGTGTATGTGAACTAAATACGGAAATGACGGAGTGTTTGGCGCGGAGTCAGGCGCCGGGCGCCAAGTAAAGTGAAAGCTAGCGGAAACTGCGGCTGGAGCCCGCGGTAGAGGTTGACTCGGGACGCCACCTGGCCGATGGGCGAGGCGTAAAGAGCGGCGAAGGCTGGACGGCCAGCGGAGTGGCCAGCAGTGATGGCCAGCCCTAAACGCGGCAGCCGATCTGAGAGCACGGAGCAGCGAGCTGGACGAGCGGTGAGCGGCGACTTTCGAAGACCAGTCGTCAGAGGATGGAGCCCATCGGCGGTCTTGCTGCCGGGTCTCTCCTTTCTCTCCTTTCTCTTCCTTCTCTCCTGCCTCTCCTGCCTCTCCTGCCTCTCCTGCCTCTCCTGCCTCCCCTTCCCCTCTCCTCTGGGTGCCGCTCGGGCCCGTCTAGTGATGCAGCACCGCCGCTCTAGCAGCACCCGGTGGACTCCTGCTTGGCGCGGGCCAACTCCACGCCGCGGACGCCCCTGCCGGCGCCGGCGCGTCTGCCGGAGGCCGCCTCCTCCACCGGCAAGGCCTTGCCGATCTCGCTGAAGATCTCCAAGACGCCGTCGCCGCTCTTGGCCGAGCACTCGGAGCTGAGGATGGTGGTGCCCTCGTCGCGGGCCTGCTGGAGGAACTCGGCGACCTCGGCCGCGTCGACGTCGCGCTCGTCGGCCAAGTCGCCCTTGTTGCCCACCAACGAGATGACGATGCCCTCGGGCGCCTGCTTCTTGAGCTCCTTGATCCAGTCCTGCGCCTTGGAGAACGACGCCCGGCTCGTTATGTCGTACACGCACAACGCCGCGTTGGCGTTGCGGTAGTACATCGGCGCCAACGACTTGTAGCGCTCCTGCCCCGCGGTGTCCCATATCTCGAACTTGATCGTGGTCTGGGACTCGGGCAACGTGATCGTCTGCGTGAGGAAGGCGGCGCCGATGGTCGACTCGCGGAGGTCATCAAACGTGTTCTTGACGAAGCGGTGGACTATCGACGACTTGCCGACCGCGCTCTCGCCGAGGAGAACGAGCTTGAACTGTGCAAACGAAGCTTGGGACATTGGGCGGTTTGCT
The DNA here is from genome assembly GCA_030568635.1 of Suhomyces caryicola. NCBI lineage: Eukaryota > Fungi > Ascomycota > Pichiomycetes > Serinales > Debaryomycetaceae > Suhomyces > Suhomyces caryicola. Next base: position 207,767 of record JAJMGG010000006.1, on the reverse strand, counting down.
GGAGGTGTTGATAAGGGAGGAACTTTTGGAGATAAATGCGACATGACGCAAACGGCGGGGCCGTGCGCCGTTTTGCGACACCAAAACGCGACACTCCTCCACGCTGGGCGCTGGGCTCCACGCCAACAGCCGCCTGCCACTACGCCGGGCGTCAGCGAGACACCCGGCATACCCCCGGCACGCACCGGCGCCTCTTCTGTCTCGCTCTCTGTCTCGCCTGCTCTACGTTACTCTCGTCGGCTCATTTATTCTTATTTACACGCTAGAGCCGGCTGCTGACTAAGCCGCCGTCTCGGCGACGTCTCAGCGACGTCTCGACGCCGCCGCCGCCGCCGGGCTGGTCACGGCACCGTCGCTTACTCGATCTTGGCCAAGATTTCCTTGTCGGTGTACAACAAGTACTCCTCGTCGCCAACCTTGATGGGGTTGCCGCCGAACGGAGGCAACAAGACCTTGTCGCCGGCCTTCACGGAGGTGGGGATGATGGCGCCGGTGGTGGTGTTGGTGATGCCGGGCCCGCTGGAGATGACGGTGGCCTGGTTCAACTTTTCCTGGTTCTTTTCGGGGATGTAGATCCCGGAGGCCGTTTGCGTGGCCGGCTTCAATCTCTGGACCAAGACGCGGTCAAACAAAGGCTTCAAGGCTTGGACGTTTTTCAAGAGGGACTGCGTGGTTAGTACGCGCTGGCGGCGGCACGGGGCGCTCCCGGGGGGCGGCTACTTACCATGTTGCTGGTGGTGGAAGTGGTGGTGGTGAAAACAGAGAGCCTGATTTCTCAATGGTGGAATACGGTAGAATTTTCCAGGGTCGTGCGCGCACCGGCCTCCCCGGCCGTGCTTCCGGCGACCTCCCCAGCGGCCTGGCTGCCGTAGTTAGCGAGAGCCGCAGCCGCACGCAGCGCCGGCGGCCCAGCGCAGCAGCCTCAAGCTCCCGCTGGAGCGGAAACCGGCTGCAAACTACGGTACTGCACACAGTCTTTTGCATCCTGCATCTTTTGCAACTATCTACTATACACAGAGCCGACGGGCCACTGCCACGAGTGCTGGCAGCGGCTCTCGGCGGGCAACGTCGCCGGCGTCTTCGACTAGTCCAAGTACCGGTCCAAAGGCTCGCCCAACACGTTCTCGATGACCTTGACGAGCCCGCTTCTCACCTCCATCTCGACGCCCTCGTCGTCGTCCTCCAACAACTCGGCGATGTACGGAATCAACGTGGGCAAGAACGAGAGCCAGTGGTCGCCCATCTTCTGGAAGATGATCTTCAACGTGCGCACGGTCCAGATCTTGGAGTTGGCCGTTCTGGCCTCGTCCTCGTTGCTGATGAACTTGACCAAGCCGTTGACCAACGTCTCGTTGTACTCCTCCGAGGACACGTTCATCACGAACGACGAGATGCCCTTGACCAAGTACTTTCCGATCTCCTCCTCGATGTTGGTCAACTGGTTCAACAACGGCTGGCTGATGCTCTCGAAACGCCCCTGCTGCGACCAGTAGTCGTCCTGGTCGTACTTGAACGACGACGTCAACGAGTTCAACATGATTCTTCTCAAGTTGACCTCCTTGAGGCTGCCGTCGACAAACCGGTTCAAGATCGACACGACGGCGTCGATCAAGTACGAGTAGTACGACGTGATGATGCTCTTCAACTGGTCCTGCAACTTGTTGAAGAAGCGGAAGAAGGCCAAGAGCCGCGACACCTCGCTGCCCGAGAACCCTTCGCTGCTGCCCTCGCCGTCCACGGCCCATCTGACCAAGTTGGCAAACAACGGCCGGAAGCTCTTGTCGTTCAACTTCATGACATACGTGATGCCGCACGTGGAGAAGGAGCTCTCGAGCCTGTGGATGGTGTTGTTGTCAAACTTGTCCTGCTTCTCCGAGTAGTTGCGGAACTCGAACGACTGGATCAACCACCTCATGAACAACGTCGACTGGCTGGTGGCGGTCTTCTTGTCGATCTTCTCGATCGTCAACTGCAAGGTGTTCAAGTACAACCCCAAGTTGCCGGCGTTGTCGTTCTCGTAGAACTTCTTGACACACCACACGTTGCACAAGGACTTCAACACCTGCGAGCTTTCGACGTGCTCGATGATGAGCGCCAACGCGTTCGACCGCACGGCGTTCTCAATCAACTCACTCGACAAAATGGTGACCAACAAGGCCTCCAAGTTGCTGGTCATGAACGCAGGGATCTTCTTGACCATGCACGAAATCAACAACAAGATGGAGCCCTGGAGCAACTTGGCGGTCTGGAGCTCTTCCTCGTCGTCGACGTCGACGGTGGTGGTGCTCTCCCAGATCTTGAGGGCGGGCGGAATGATCTTGGGGAAGAAGCCAATGGCCTTGACCCCCAAGATGTTGATGACGGTGGAGATGGCGTTGATGGAACTAATGATGATCTCGGGCTGTTCGCTCAACAAGCCGTTCTGCGAGGTGATCACGGCCAAGGACTCGACCAACACCTTGGAGCTCGACAACTCGTCGCTGATGCTGCCAAACTTGTTGACGATCACGGCGAACGTGTTCAAGTAGGCCTGTTCCAACTCCACGTCGATGTTCTTCTCGATCCCGTTGATCAAGATGGGCAACAACCTGCCGACCACGCTCTCCTGCAAGACGTCGTCGATGGTGGAGGCGGTCAACTCGGCTTCGAACTTGGTCCCGGCCAACACGGCAAAGTTTCTGGCCACCTTGATGTTCAAGGCGTCGGACAAGGACTCCACGTCCAACGAGTCGACGATCGAGTCGACAAAGTAGTTCAAGGGCAACAAGTCCAAGAACGACGACAAGACCGCGTACAAGTTCTCGCCAATGACGTGGCTCGAGCCGGCGTAGGTGTCCAAGTTGGACAAGATGAAGGACGTGACGTTTCTGAAGCCCGCCAACACCTTTTCCTTGCCCGACTCGTCGACGCTGGCGTCCAACAAGACGAGCGCGACCTTGATCTTCATCGAGGAGTACTTCTGGGCCTCCTGGCTCAACACCTTGCCGACAAACTCCAAGAGCTGGGCCTTCATGTCGGACAAGCCCTCGTCGTTGAGCGACAAGATGGAGATGCCGATCACGGGACGCGCGCTCAACTTGTGGTAGACGTCCGAGTTGACCTCGACCTGGGTGGTGGGGATCTGGCTCCACAAGTCGCAGAAGCCTTCGACGCCCTCCAACTGCTCGTGGGCCGAGAAGCCCTTCAAAAAGGACGACGTGAACTCCAACACCGCGCTGCTGTCGACGGCCTTGGTCAGCGTGACGTACTGCTGGCCCATCAAGAAGAGCAACGACGGCAACGTGTCGCGGTAGCCCAACGTCTTGGTCAACGACGTGAACAACTTGACGCGGCGGTGTCTGGGGATGTGCTGGAACGCGGCGACGAAGCTCGTCAACAAGAACTCGATCTCGTGGGTCACCGACGACGAGCCGTTGGCCGCCAACGCGGGGATGACCTTGGCGATGGTCTGCTGCAACGCCGAGCTCGAGAACTCGTCGTCCTGTCTCACGGTGTGCGCGCCCATGAAGGTGAAGATGGGCATGACCGAGTGCAAGATGATCTCGGGCGCCAACGACGCCAACTCGGCGACCACCAACAACAACCTGTTCTGCACCTGGGGCGACTGCGACGAGCGGATCGAGTTGACGATCAAGTCGGCGCGGATGGAGTTGGAGTCGAACTTGAACGTCTCGGCGCTCGCCTTCATCTCGACGATGCTCAACAACATGCACGACGCCAACGTCTCCTGGGCGTACAAGACGGGCAAGTTGCCGTCGTTGCCCAAGTAGTCCAAGTCGGTCAAGATCTTGAACAAGGCCTGGAGCAAGTTGGGGCGCGCGATGTCGCTGCCCGCGCTCCGCAAGTTCTTCTCCAACACGTCCAAGATGATGGTCAACTTCTTCAAGTGCGTGGACGCGATGTTGTTGATGTCGTCGCGGGCCATCGCGGCCTTGGTGGAGTTGGACGATCTTCTTCTCCTCTTGGCGACGCCCTGCTCGGGCATCTGCGAGCCCAACTGGACGTTGCCCAACGCGGCGATGAACAAGTCGTTGTCGATCTTCAACGACTGCAACGTGTCCATGGCGTCGATGTCGATCACCGTCTCGTTGGTCAACAACTCGATGAGCTTGTTGATGAGGCTGATCTTGATGTCGGTGGACTTGAAGTCGCCAAAGATCTTGATCAATCTCTTGTTGACGCCCATCTGCAAGTTGCCCGACGGGTTTTCCAAGCCCTGGACGATCCACGCGGCCTCTTTGGCGGCGTTCTTGTCGCTGGAGCTGGCGCCTCCGACCAAGCCGATCACACACGGCTCGATTTCGCCAAAGTAGTCGATCTTGGCGCTGGCGGCCTGCTGGATCCACGAGCTTCTCTCGGTGAAGTACTCGCTCAAGTCGAGGAAGAAACGGTCGTCCGTTCCCGCGACGTTCTCGCGGGAGAGAACGGCCCACACCTTCCACTTCAAGGCAATGGGCCAGGAGCCCAAGGACCACTGGTTCAAGATGAAGGTCTTCAAGAGAAGCTGGCCGATCTTCTTCAGGCCCGACTTCGAGCTCTTGAAGACCACCTCGAACAAGACGTGGTTCAAGCGGCCGCTGTCGAGGACGACGTCGTCCAAGAGGTCGTTCTTGAACAAGAGCTCGTTCAAGAAGACGGCGTCCTGGGGCGGGATGATGGCCCTCTTGCTGGCGTCGGTGGCGGCGTAGATCTGGTCCTCCATGAACAAGGCGGTCTTGACCTTCTTCTTGTTGCCGTGGAGCTTGGCGGTGTGCTCCTTGATGTGTCTCAAGATCTCGACACACGCGATGCGGACGGCGCTGTTGTCGTCGGCCAACCCGAGCAAGAACACCGGCACCAACAAGTACAAGTCGGTCGGCGTCTTGTCCGCGGCGGCGCTCTTCAAGTGCGCGAGAATGTGCTTCAACGAGTTGATTCTCACCACCATGGGAACGGAGGGCGAGAACGACACGCGCACGAAGAACGAGACCGCCGACGCGGCCGAGGGGAAGACGGTCTGGTGGAACCGCTCGTAGGTGCTCGCGGCCTTGGAGAGGCTCACGAGGCGGATCAATGCATGGGTGAGTTCGGCGAACTCGAGCTCCTTGGAGGCCACAAGGAAGTTTTCCTCCTGGGTCTTGACGGAGTCCAAGTCGACCTCGCGGACGGCCTCGAGCTCCTCCTCGCCGTTGTCCTCGTCCTCGGCGTCGAACTCGATGTCGTCCGAGGTGTGGATGCCGGTGTTGGCGCCCAAGGTGGTCATGAGTCTCATTTCCAAGTCGTCGATCTTCAAGTTGGCGTCGCCCAAGCACGCCGAAAACAAGGCGGTGTTGTGCTTCAAGAGGCGCTCAGCGACGGCCACGGCGAGTGCGCGGACGGCGTCCTCCTGGCGGGCGGAGAACTCCACCAACTTGGCGAAGATGGCGCGGTAGTACGTTTCGGAGTGGCCCAAGTCGACGCACTCGAGGATCTTGCCGGAGCTCTCGTGCGGGAACGTGGCGAGGAAGTACTGCGTCAAGAACTTGGACACCTTGTACTTTTCGGCCACCATCGAGGGCAACAAGTCCGGGTTCCGGAAGAGGACGCCGGGCGCCAAGTTGGCGAAGCACGCCGTGGTGTCGTCGGCGTCGTTGTTGTAGAAGTGCCAGAGCTGGCCCAACACAATGAGGGTGCTGCGCAAGTGGTGGGGCTCGAGCGCGGCCGGGTCCTGCAAGATGGCGTCGGTCAAGGAGGTGATCACGGGCGCGGTCAAGGGCACGAGCGACGCGAGCACGGCGACGATGGAGTACGCGGTCAACTTGATGTCGCTGGCGATCTTGCTGGCGGAGGGCAACAACAAGCGGCCGACCAACTCCAAGACGACGGGCATGTACACCTCGTTCAAGGTGTCCAACTTCTTGGACAAGGACGCCAAGAGCTGGACGGTGAAGCTCAAGTAGAAGACGAGCTGCTCCTTGTAGACGGTGGCGTGGCGCGTCTGGTCGAGCAAGTACAGGGTGTAGAGCTTGAACATGGCGAAGTCGTTGTGGAACGCCTTGAGAATGGAGCTCGACGGCGGCGCCTTCAACAAGTCCTTGTAGCCCACCAACCACTCGAAGATGCGCGGGAACAGGCTCTTGGGTATCACGTTCAAGATCTTGACGAAGACCGGCTGGCTGTGGTGCGGCAACGACGTCAACAAGAGGACCTCGCCGTTGTGGATGTTGATGCTGAAGCGCCGGACCAACCACTCGAGCGCCTTGACGGCGGCGGTGAGCTGGTAGTAGGGCCCGAGCAAGGCGAGGAAGGCGTCGACGTTGCGGTTCAACTGGTCGACCACGTCCTGGCTCTGGACGTTGCGGTCGAGCGCAACCGACGTCTCGGAGAAGAGCGTCTGCTTGAACTTGCGGAAGCGCGAGTCGATCTCGCTCATCTCGTCCAAGCCCTCCACCCCGACCTGGTACAAGAAGTCAAAGTCCTGGGCCCCGGCCACCTTGGGGTCGAAGATGAGCGACTTGGCGTGGATCTTGGCACGGGACTTTCTGTCCAAGGCCACGGACGCAGTCTTTTCGTTGATCTGCTTCAACTGCAGTAACAAGCTCGACATGGTGGTGGTTGTGGTGGTGCTAGTGGTGGTGGTAGTGGTGGTCCGGCTAGCGTGATTGTGAAAAATTGTGAAGAGATGAGGGTCGTGTGTGGGCAGAGATCGCTGCCCTTCCGCGCAGCACCCTCGAGCTCACAGCAGCATCAACAGCAGCAGGAGTCGAGTGAGAGTTCAACCAGGCGTGCGGAGCTCGGCAGCGTGGCCCTCCGGCAGTTCCGATGGTTCCGGCTGCTTCAAAGTGTCGCCATCGCTGCAGCAGCTTTTTTTGCGTGTTTCAATTGTTGCAAAATTTGACGTATTACTGCAAAAAGTGAAAAATCATGTTCAGAAACATTTCACATACAGCGTACTCTCACCCTTTCGCATACTCGTACACTTCGAGCATTTACATTCTCGTATACTTTTAATCTTCCATACATTTTCTGTCTTCACTCCCTTTCACGTTGCCGAACTGTTTGGCCTTACATTTTTGCCTACATTTGCCCTCCATTTTGCCTACATTTTTTACAATCCTCTTGTGTTTCTTGTCTGTTGTTGTCTCTTGATCTTGCTATCTATTATACACTCCCAGTGGACGCGCTCACGCAATCCAGTACCACACCTTCTCCACGACGTTCTTGGGCACAGGGTCTGGCTGCAGTCTGTCTTCTTCCTCGACCAAGTCGAGCCCCGTGTGGAGATCAATGCTCTCGATCGGGCGCAACCAGTACTTGACCCCGTTGCGGGTGTAGTCGTACACGCGGTGGACCACGTAGAGCACAAGCACGATCGGGAAGGTGATGTACGCCGCCAAGAAGTCGCCCACCTTGAAGTCGAAAAAGACGGCGTACCCGTTGGTGATGGTGAGAAGACTGATGAAGAAGATCACGTAGTAGGCGCCGAACGGCTGGAACGGCGTGCGGAAGGTGACGCGGTCCGCCAAGTTGTGGTAGTGGATGGCCTTTCTCCACCGCAAGTACGCGAACGCAACAAGGATCCACGAGATGAAGCCCGAGATGGTGGAGATGTTGGAGAACCAGGCGAACACGCTGGCCGAGGCCGACGAGCAGTTCAAGTAGGCCAAGAAGCCAAAGAGCGACGACACGCCGACGGCGTAGTACGGAACGCCGAAGCGGTTGGTCTTCTTGAAGATGGCCGGGGCCAAGCCGCGGCACGAGATCGAGTACAAGGCACGCGAGCCCGAGTACAAGAACGAGTTGCCGGCGGACGCGGCGGACGTCAAGATGACGGCGTTGATGATGTGGTTCAACACGGGGATGCCGGCGTTCAGGATGCCGATGACAAAGGGCGAGGCCGAGGCGTCGCTGCTGGCGGACATCAAGCGCGAGTTGTTGGACGAGACGATGACGCCGATGACCAAGACGCCGATGACGTAGAAGAAGACCAAGCGGTAGATGAACCTGCGGGCGGCCTTGGGGATGTTGCGGCGGGGCTTCTGGCACTCGCCGCCGGCGGTGGCGACCAACTCGGGCGAGCAGATGAAGGAGAAGCCCGACTTGATGATGGCGGTCCAGATGCCGAGGAAGCGGCCGGTGGCGCCCTTGACAAGGTGCTCCTTGAAGGGGCTGTGCTTCCAGTAGCGGAAGCCCAAGCGGTCGTGGGAGGGTCCGCCGCCAAAGAAGATGACCACGCCCAAGATGATGAGGCCGGTGAGCGCGATCAACTTGAGGGACGCGAACCAGAACTCGGCCTCGCCAAAGTACTTGACGGACAGCATGTTGAGCAAGATGACGATGGCCAACATGATGGTGATCCACACCGCGATGTTGACGGAGGTGGTCCAGTACTGCACCACGATGGCGGCGGCGGTGACCTCGGCCGCGACCAACATGCTGAACGCGTACCAGTAGTTGTAGCCGACGGCGAAGCCGAACGACTCGGACATGTAGTCGTTGACGTACGACTGGGCGCCGTTGCCGGGCAACGGGAGGAAGGTGGTCATTTCGGCCAACATCTGCATGATGAAGTAGATGACCGAACTCATGATGGCGTAGGCCGTCAACAAGCTGGCGGGCCCGCAGTCGGCGAGGATGGCGCCCAGCCCGACGAAGAGGCCGGTGCCGATGGCGCCGCCGATGGCGATGAGCTGCACGTGTCTCGACTTGAGGCCGCGCTCCAACGTGTTCTCGTCAAAGGTCTCGAGCGAGCCGTTGTGCGAGTTGGACGGCGAGAGCATCTTGCCCTTTTCGTCGACGGTGATCACGCGCGAGTTGGAGATGGAGAGGTCCAAGAACGAGGAGTGGCCCCGGACGATGGCGGGGCGTGCTTTGGCGGACATGGGCGAAAGACGGCGGGGGGGGTATGGGCGGGAGACGCGGAGGCTATGGGCTGGAGGGCGGCTAACTTTTTTTCGTGGGGATCTGCTCTTTATAGCACCCGATAGCACGCCAGAAAATATCTCTAGAGATGGGCCCGAGCTTTTGTGCGCCGAGCGAGTGCTCCGGCTTCCCTAATTTACTTATCGCAGATTGTGGAGTAGCGTGGTGGCTCGGCGCGGTGCCCACCTGCGGGGGAGCTCGCTAGCGATGCCCGGTTCTGGCGGGGGGACGTGCTCGAGGCTCGCTGGGGAGGGGGGCCGGCAGGAGGTGGGGGCCGTCAGCCCGCGGCGGTGCAGGACGTGCTGCCGGCTTCTGTCAATGGCCGTACAAGAAATTGCTTTTCGCGGTGGGGAGGCCCTCCGCGATTAGCTATCGCCCGCCGCCAAACTTTTCTGGGCCCTCGGGGCGTGCTGGCACGCCGGCGTTTTCTTAGCGGACTCCGGTAACGGAAACCTCGGGCGAGCGAAAAAATCAGGGTGCCGCCAAGCGACGGCGTGCCTAAGCGGGTGGCCCAACACTGGTGATAAGATAAATTGCCTGTGCCGGGCGTCCCGCCAGTGACCCGCGGGTGACACGGTCGTGTGATTGGTGGGCGTGCCGCCGGGCGCCACGCCCCCCGGTTTATCTGCGCCCAGTGGCCTTTCGCCGGTAAGCAAAAAAATGGTCCCTAGCAGGATCGAACTGCTGATCTCGGCGTTATTAGCACCGCGCCTTAACCAACTGGGCCAAGGGACCGTTTTGTGTTACGGTTGCGCCGTTTGCCGGCGTCAAGACCGTTTTCTACGTCTACTTTTCGCACCCGTATATTAGACCTAGCTGGCCAGCTCTTTCGCTTCCAGCTGGCCAGCTCTTTCGCTTCCAGCGGGCCAGCTCTCTCGCTCCCAGCCGTCCAGCTCTTCTCGCTCCACAGCTCTCGCTCACGCCACCCAGTACCAGATCTTCTCCGCGACGTTTCTCGCGACCGGGTCGCCCTCCCGCCGGTCCTCCTCCTCAACCAAGTCCAACCCGGTGACAAGGTCGATGTCCGCGAGCGGCACCACCCAGTGCTGCACGCCGTTCTTCGTAAAGTCATAAGCGCGGTGGCCAGCGTAAAGCACAAGCACGATCGGAAGCGTGATGTACGCCGCCAAGAAGTCGCCCGCCGTAAAGTCAAAAAAGACAGCGTACCCGTTCGTTATCGTCACAAGGCTGATGAAGAAGATGACGTAGTAGGCGCCGTACGGCTGGAACGGCGTCCGGAAAGTGACCCTGTCCGCCAAGTTGTGGTACGCGATGGCCTTCTTCCACCGCAAGTACGCAAACGCCACCGCGATCCACGAGATGAAGCCGGAGATGGTGGAGAGGTTGGAGAACCAGCTGAAAACGGTGGCCGACTTGGACGAACAGTTCAAGTACGACAAGAACCCAAAAAGCGACGACACCCCGACGGCGTAGTACGGAACACCGAGTCGGTTGGTCTTCTTGAAGATGGCCGGGGCCAACCCCTTGCACGCCATAGAGTACAACGCTCTCGAGGCAGAGTAGAGGAAGGAGTTGCCGGACGATGCGGCCGAGGTCAAGATGGCTGCGTTGATGATGTGGTTCAACACAGGGATCCCGGCGTTGTTGATTCCTATCACGAACGGAGAAGCGGATGCGTCGCTGCTAGCAGACAACAACCGCGGGTTCTGCGACGAGACAACGACTCCAATGACCAACACCCCGACGACGAAGAAAAAGACCAACCGGTAGATGAATCTCCGAGCAGCCTTGGGGATGTTGCGGCGCGGCTTTTGACACTCCCCACCAGCAATAGACACCAACTCCGGGGCACAGATGAACGAAAACCCCGACTTGATGATTGCGGTCCATAGCCCGAGGAAGCGGCCGGTGGACCCCGCCACAAGGTGCTCCTTGAACGGGCTGTGTTTCCAGTAGCGGAAACCCAAGCGGTCGTGGTTCGGCCCGCCTCCAAAGAAGAGAACCACCCCCAAGATGATCAAACCAGTAAGCGCAAACAATTTGACCGACGCGAACCAGAACTCGGCCTCGCCAAAGTATCTGACCGACAGCATGTTGAGCAGAATGATGACAGCCATCAAAATGGTGATCCACACGGCGATGTTGATGGAGGTGGTCCAGTACTCCACCACGATGGCGGCGGCGGTGACCTCAGCAGCCACCATTATGCTGAATGCATACCAGTAGTTGTAGCCAATAGCGAACCCTATCGACTCCGACAAGTAGTCGCTGACGAAAGATTGCGGGCCCCTCCCCGGTAAGGGTAAGAAGGTGGTCATTTCGGCCAACATTTGCATAACGAGATATATGACCGAGCTCATTATCACGTATGCCGTCAACAAACTGGCAGGACCACACTGGGCGAGGATGGCACCCGAGCCAACGAAGAGCCCCGTTCCGATACAGCCTCCAAGCGCAATGAGCTGGATGTGTCTCGACTTTAGGCCCCTTTCCAATGTGTTCTCGCCGAACAGCTCGACAGAGCCATTCCGCGAGTTGTACAGCTCCGCCGTTTCGTCTACGGTTATGGCATTGGAATTGGCTTTGTAGTATATCGAGCTCGACGACATCCTTCAAGCGGCAGAGGATATGAAGAACTAGGGCCAGGTCCGGATGGAAGGCTCATAGGCTTCGTGCTCTGGGATTTGCCAATTTATAAAGAAGCGTCTCGGACCACTCTCCAGCCGCCGCGAGGGCCCACAATCCCCCGTCCTAATTTGCCAGTATATACAAGCAGCAAAAGCTAGCAAGCAAAAATCGCTATATGCCTAGCAGCTAGCCTCACCTTAGAGCACGTTATCGAAATAATGGTTGATCGGCCACACTAATTCCAATTGTGGATCCCCATCATCTAGATTTATGCATTATTTCGGCACTTTCTCAAAAATTACCGATAATCGGGGCTCTGGCATACCAGCGACAAGAAATTCTTCCTATCTCACCGGATCCACAGTTGGGTGCTCGCCGAACTGGATGGTGTCTTTCGAAGGCCCGCCATCTCAATCCTGAGCTCCATCTGAGCAGTTGCAAAATCGAATGAGGTTGCACGAATCGCCGAGACGGAGACGAAAAATAAAGCAGCGGTCAAGTCTGCATATAAAAAAAGAAAAGAAAAGGAAATGACACGGACAGGAATCGAACATGCAACCTTTCGATTTGGAATCGAAAGCTCTACCATTGAGCCACCGCGTCACCCTTAGAGTATTTAGGGCTACGGAGGGTAAAAGTAGCAGGGAAAAACTTTGTCCAGTATGACGAATTATGGCTCACTCATCCACCACTGGTGACTCTGCGTTGCGAGAGCGATCATAAAGCTGAAGCGATCATAAAGCTATCCTGCTTACAGACACGGATCTGAGGCTACGTTCACGGCCACTCGCGTCGCTCTTCAGACTACAGCTCCATTGAGAACATACCAATGTATATTATTGTCTAACAAAATCAATCACAGTCATCAAAAAAATCCGGATAAGAAAGAATGGCTCATCATGTTCGTAATAAGTAAACACCCGTATGCTTACAGCTTCTTAGCGAACAAAGGTTCACCAATGTTCTTACCTCTCAACTTGATTCCCAAGGCTCTTTCCAACTTGGACAAGAGCTGCTGGTTGGGAATGGCTCTGCCGGCTTCGTAGTCGTTGATCACGTTGGGCTTTTCGTTGATCTTGGTGGCCAACTCCTTCTGGGTCAACTTCTTCTCCTGTCTGGCTTGCTGGATGGCCTTGCCGACGTTGGTGTCGACTTTTTTCACGGCAACAACGTCGTCTGCGTCGTCCAACTTGGTCAATCTTTGGCCCTCGGGGTTGGACTTGGTGTTGGTCGAGCCGTACTTCTTCTCGGTGTTCAACACAGCGCCGGTTCTTCTGGCTGCGTTCAATTGCGCCGAGGTCTTGGCCACTTGTGCTCTTGGACCACCGCCACCAACTCTGGCCTTTTGTCCGATGATAGTCACGTTATCCCAGTCTGACATGCTTGCTTTGTTTATATTTTATGTATGGTAGATACTCGTAAGGTTAAAACGATCCTGGATAGCTTTATACTGGGTGGTAAATTGTCGGTCGACCTGACCCAGTTTGCCTACGGGCACACGACATTGTCGGGCGGCGCACGACCCGCCACACAGAGAGAACATTCTAGAAGATCGGGGTGCTTCCGTGCACCAGCGAGCGCTCCAAGCGGCGAGAAGAACGTCGCCGACGGGCAAAGCAGCCAGGGCGGCCCCCGCAGGTGCTCTGGCGAGCTGGCGGTTTCCAGGGGAGTTTGCTGGGTGTGGTGGCGGCGTGGCTGAGGGCGTGCCCAGCTCGAAGAAGGGCCCAAAAGTTTGCCGCTCGCGGCCGAGCGGGTCACGTGACCTGGTCTCGTGACCGCGAGCGACCCACCAAATGTGTCTAGATTTTGAGCAAGCCAACAGAAACTCCCTGACTATCAAGAATGGTATCAATTGAGGTAAAGTCACGTTCCAAGACGTTGAAAGACGTGTCCACCGACGAGTTCACCATCCAGAACTCGGTGGCCGAGTTGGTTGAGCTCGTCAGCATCTCCAACAAGAACATCTCGCAGCACCAGATCAGATTGACCCTGTTGGACGCTGCCACCCAGAAGCAGGTTCCGTTGAAGGTCGACCAAACGTTTGCCGAAAACGGCTTCACGTCCGAGACGAAGAGCATCACGTTGTCGGTGAAGGACTTGGGTCCGCAGATCTCGTGGAGAACGGTCTACGTGGTCGAGTACCTTGGCCCCGCCATCATCCACCCGTTGTTCTACTGGTTGTCCACCACGTACGGGCACTTGCAGCCGAGCCAGAGCCAGACGCTCGCCATGGTGTTGGCCACGCTCCATTTCTTGAAGAGAGAGTACGAGACGGTCTACGTGCACAAGTTCTCCAACGCCACGATGCCTGCTTCGTTCATCTTTAGAAACTCGTTCCACTACTGGGTGTTGGGCGGCTTGTTGATCGGGGCCTTTTCGTACGCCCCGGCCCAGCTCACCAAGTACACCGACGGCACGTTGTTCAGCGTTGTGTTCCGCACCAACGACTTGTCCCCCGCCGTCAACTACGCGTTGGTTGCCTTGTGGGCCTTCTTTGAGTGGTCCAACTTCAAGGCCCACCTGATTTTGGCCGCGCTCAGAGCCAAGGACGCCAAGAAGTACGCCATTCCTTACGGCTACGGCTTCAGCTTGGTTTCGTGCCCCAACTACCTTTTCGAGAGTTTGGGCTGGGTGGTCTTCTCGGTGCTCATCGGCAACTGGTCTTCCTGGGTGTTCATGGCCATTGGCACCTACACCATGACCATGTGGGCCATCAAGAGACACAAGAAGTACTTGGCCACGTTCGGCGACGAGTACAAGAAGTTGAGAAGAAACGTCATGTTTCCGTTTGTCTTGTAAGGGGGAGCAGAGAGACGGAGAGCAATCTCTAATCTACGTATTTATGCAGTGAACTGGTGATTTGTATCTACCGTGAAACATACATTACTAACAGACCGAATAGTAGTAGAATATGAGAGTCCCATTGGTACTCTCTCATAGTAGCGCGGGGCTTGAATCGCAGTGCCGGCCAAACGCCGGTCGCTGGCTCCACACCCTTTCTCAACCAACCGTAACCTCAACCATGCAACAAACGCAATAACTCCTCGGCTCAAACGAAACCGATCAGAAAGCTCGAGCGTTCAGCCCCGACCCACTCCGACCGGATCGTTTGGCCCTCCTGGCCTCCGTGGCCTCCGTGGCCTCCGTGGCCTGCCTCACTGGACCATCTGGCCTCACTGGACCATCTGGCCCCCTGGCCATCTGGCTCTGCGCCCTGGCCCCCCCCAATTCCCTACGCGTCCCCGTTAAACTTCAAGCACACGCTGTTCACGCAGTGGCGCTCGTCGGTGGGGTTCTGGTAGCCCTCGCCGCGGAAGATGTGGCCCAAGTGGCCGTCGCAGCCGGAGCACCGCATCTCCTCGCGCACCATCCCGTGCGAGGCGTCGCGGTTGACGGTGATGGAGCCCGGAATGGCCTCGAAGAAGGCCGGCCAGCCGCAGTGCGCGATGAACTTGCTCAGCGACTTGTACAACGGCTGGTGGCAGGCGACACACTCGTAGACGCCGGCGGCGGTGGCGGGCGTGGCGGTGTACTCGCCCGAGTACGGCGCCTCGGTCGCCAGGTTGCGCAACACGCGGAACTGCTGGGGCGAGAGAATGGCTCTCCATTCGTCGTTGGTCTTGGACATCTTGGAGTAGCGGCGTACGAGCGGAAGAAGACGTCTACTCATGGTGGCAATTTACGCTTGATTCTAGTGTACAGTATAAAAGGTGCGCTTAGTCAGCATGCGACACGGCCTAGCGCATAAAGTAGTTGTACTTGCCGTGCTGGGCGCGCGTCTTGTCCTTGGAGCTGACCTCGTGGTCCCAGGCGATCTCGATGTCCAACTCGCGGGGGTTCTTGTCGTTGGGTCTGGAGGCAATCAGGCCCTTGATGAGGTCGCCCTTCTTGATGTCCAACACCTGGTCCATGTAGAAGACGGTCTGCTTCCAGTGGGTGTAGGGGCTCATGGGGCCCGTGGGCAAGGTGACGGTCTCGTCGCCGGGGAACACGGCGTCCCACCACACGACGTACGCGTGGCAGAGGTCCGAGTCGGTGGCCTCCAACTGGAAGTCGCGGTGGAACTTGAGCCCGTCCTTGGTGACGGTATTTATGTCAAACTCAAAGAACTTGTGCGCGGTGGTGATCAACAGGTTGTTGTTGACGGTGTCGACCAACGGCTCGACCATGGCCACCTTGATGAACGGCGAGTAGTCGAACCCGTACACGTCCTCCCAGTAGTGGATCTTCTCCTCCTTGTACTGGCCGTCCTCGATCCCGGCAATGTACATGTTGCACTTGTCGGGCAAAATCAACCCGCCCTCGACCAAGTACTTGTCGCGCGCGTACAACACGGTGTCCAACATGGACTCGTACAAGAGGAAGTAGCCCATCCACTCGGACACGATGATGTCGACGTGCTTGACGGGCAACTCGATGTCCTCCAACTTGCCCTGCAACAAGGTGATCTTGTCGTCGAACCCGTTCAACGAGACAATCTCGCGGGCCTTGTCGATGATGTTCGACATGTCGACCGAGTACACGTGCTTGGCGCCGGCCTTGGCGGCAAACATCGAGAGGATCCCGGTGCCGCAGCCCACGTCCAACACGATCTTGTCCTTGAAAAGATGCTTGTTTTTGTACATGGCGGCACGGTACCCCAACGTTCTGGAGGTGTCCTTCAACATCTCCTCGTGGATGCCGAAATGGTCGTACGACGAGAAGTAGTGCTGCTCAGTGAAGGCTAACGAGGTTTTGTCGGTGGCGGAGGAAGTCATGCTGGTGGTCAATGGCTGGTGGTGGTGCTGGGAGGTGGTGGAGGCCGTGTGTTTTTATACTCGAGGGAGTTTTTTCGCATCGCCATTTCTTTTTTCGAGATGAGTTACCCTGCGATGGCCGAGCGATAGAGCGGAAGAGACGAGAGCAGATAGAGCGGGAGAAAAGATAAAAAGGAGAGAGTAGACAGCAGAGCACTGCAACAGAAGAGGCGGACTAAACACACGGGACGCCAAAAATAAGACAACCAACAGAGCAATGTTGGGGGTGCTCCTTTGCCGGTGAAAAAAGAATGGACGAGTCCGGAGTCGAACCGGAGACCTTTCGCATGCTAAGCGAACGCGCTACCAACTACGCCACACGCCCTGTTTCTTGAAAGAGAAGCAGAGGCCGTGGCTCAGCACATACCAAGCGCCGGCGACAGGCTCCACGGCGATAGGTCGCTAAGCGGGTCGCCCGACGGGGTGAATCTGCGCTACTCTAGTCGCTTCGCTATTTCTCGCTATCTCTCGCTGTCCGTACGCTGCTCCGTACGCTGCTCCGTACGCTGCTCCGTACAGTTCGCTTTCTACTCTCGCTCTTCTTCCCTCGCTCCCTGTACTCCCCGACTGCCTTTCATGACCTCGACGATCCACCCCGATTGCGAAATCGCGCCTTCCGCTCCTGCCGCTGCTCCGAGGACCCTGGTACCGCAACCAAGGCGTCTCTGCACGCACGGCAGCCGCAGCGGCACTCGGCCAGGACCGTCGAGGGTGTGGCCCATGATTAGTAATTTCGAAGAGCCAACTCCGCACGGCTGCCAGCAGCCGCCGCCGCCGCTGGTGAACCTTGCGCGAGGTCATTACTGGGGCCATTCCAAGAACGAGGTACTTCAGCTATATACTAGAACCCACAACGAGGCCGGTTGCATCTCGAACTATTTACCAATATTAACGTGACTAATGAGTCATTATGATTTTACCACTTGGAGGGCCCAAACGACTCGCCCTCGGCCAAAGGCACACGGACGGCGGTGCCCAAGTAGTCCATGGTGTTGATGACATCGTTGCCCCACCACTTGGGGAACTCGGTGTTGGTCAAACTCAAACACAAAAAGATGAACAACATGGACCACGCCAAGCCAATGTCCATCCCGGCCGACAACGAGTAGTTGTACTTGGTCCACCAGTGGAACCACTTTCTCTTGACAAACCACCCAAAGAACAACCCGACAGCACAGTACGAGGTGTAGTTGTATGGAGTAGCAGGAGGAATGTACCCAGTACCCGAGAAGAACACAGGCCAGTTCAACCATCTGATGGGCGAGTTGGGCCACTTCTTCAAGATGGCCCACGATATCACCGGCAAGATGGCTCCAATCAAAAAGAAGAACAACAAGCCGTAGTAGATCTGGCCCTGCGAGAATTGACGCTGGGGGCCAATGACACCCCAGATGATGGAGGCGTTGAAGAACACCTTCCCGTTGGGACACGTGTATCCGTTGGCCTGGCCAGACTCACACAAGTTGTCGATGGAGCCGTACGACCATCTCAAGACGGCAATCTGCACCAAGGAACCCCAGATGGTGGCGATCAATTGCGCCGAGAACAACAAGCGGGGGGCAATCTTCATGTAATGGCCCAACTTCATGTCCTGGGCAAAGGTCACGGCCTGGTTGTTGGTGATGTAGCCAAAGGTCTTGAAGAACATCATGGCCAAAGGCTTACCTGGAAGCATGTATCCGATGATAAACTCGGTGACGACGTTCAAACCAACGGCAATGTTGGTTCTGGCGTAGATGATGGCGACGGGAAGCAAGAAGACGACGGCAATCAAAAGAGCCACGATCAAGGCCCAGATGGGCATTTCGGTGTCCCAGCATCTGACGGTGACGATCGAGAGAGCAAAGAAGACGAGGAAGACCACGCCGTACCACCACTCGGGCACTTCCTTGTAGTTCTTCATCAAGCGGTTGTGGACGTCGGGCTTTTCTTCTCTCTTGACCTGGGTGACGATCTCCTTGCCGTGGAACAAGGCGGTGTGCACGATGGTGGACAAGATACCGGCGAACGACAAGCCGTACGAGACGGCAAAGGTGGTGGACAAAAAGAGGGGCGAGTACGCCTCGTAGGCCGCCTTGTTGAAGGTCAAGGTCGTCTTGTCGATAATCTTGGACACGTTATACGTGCCGCCGTATCTGTCGTACGAACCGGACGACGAGATGGGCAAGTACTGCGCGTACCAGGTGTTGGAGTAGTGGATGGCGGGGACCACGATCCAGAAGATAAGCACGATGGAGGCAAAGATGGTGGCGATGGCGGACGCAGGGGGAATCAACGGCGAGCCAATGTAGCCGGCAATCTGGTTCCAGTCCAAGGCGATGTTGTTGGGGATCATGCCCAAGCCGGTGGAGGAGCCAAAGATCTGGTTGATGATGACGTTGTTGGGCTTGATCCAGGTGATCCACGAGAAGTACGACAAGGCGGAGAAGATGTAACCGGGGAACCAGTAGTACACAAAGGACGCGATGAAGACGACGCAGAAGAACCAGAGACGCGAGATCTTCCAGCCGTTGACGGTGTGGTTTTCGTTGACGTGCATGTTGGTCAAGAAGGTGGTGGTGACGAGGTTGGTGGGCCAGATGGCGCTGGCGGGGTACACGACGACTCTTCTGGCGATGCCGCCCAAGGCGAAACCGATACACTGGGTGCTCCAGATGGCGAGGAGGTCGAAGCCCCAGCCAAAGTCAGAGCCGTAGAAGCGGTTCTGGGCAAGCAAGATGTCGGTGGCGTACGCGGCACCGGTGCCGAAGGACACGTTGGCCATGATGGTGATGATGGTGTGCTCCTTGACGTTGAAGGGGCCCGGGTTGGTGGGCATGCCAAAGATGGACACGTTGGGGACCCACCACTCCCAGGCACGCCCCAAGGGCCACGCGAGGATGGAGGTGACAAAGGTGGTGATGGAGAAGGACGGCGAGTGCAACGAGAACAAGAGGTTCATGCCGCACCCGACGGTGGTGAGGATGATGCCTAGCACCCACATTCTCAAGGTGTTCTGGACCAAGGACGGGTCGTCGGTGGAGGGCACCGACGCACGGACCTCCGGGTACGGCGAGTCGTCCTCGACGACGGCCGCGGCGTACTCGTCCTCCTGGACGGTCTTGTTCATGTTGGAGGTGACGGGGTCAAACTCGCGCGAGCGCGAGACCACCAACTTGATGTCGTCGTCGCCGGACTCGAAGTCGCTTCTCTTCTGGTCGGTGACCTCCTCGACCTCGTGGGGCTTGGCCGAGATGATAGCTTTGATCTTTTCCATCGTTGGTAGGGTGAGGTCGCTGTGGCGGCGTGAGAGTCCTGGGATGCCCGGGCGTATTTATGTGGGCCGCCTGCCCCGCCAGGTTCCGGTGGTTATCGTGGAACTCGCTTGACTGATAGCACGCCGATAAAGATTAGGTGGAGGTCCAATTAATAACGCCGGCGGGTAAAAAATATTGCTCTCCTCCTGCCTGAAATGGGTATGCCTTCCCAGCGATGCATTGTGTGACGCAGCCGGCGAGAGAAAATAGAGCCAGTCGAAGGATGGCCGGCGAGCGCCCGGCCGGGGAAGCGCTTCCTGCCCAGCCCTTCTGCCCAGCCCTTCTGCCCGCCACGGGGGCCGCCGCCCGGGCCCTCCCCAGCGGCCACCTCCCCCGCGGCCACCTCGCGCTGGCCGGGCGCCCCGCGAGACTTCTCCCGCCGTCTCGCCAGCCTCTGGTCCAGCCCCGGTGCCCGCGGGGGCAATTGCGCAGCGAATTCCATCTCGCGGGACGGCTCACCCGTTCTGTGTCACTGCAGTTTCCCGCTTTGGTTTCTGTTTCGGCTCCAGTGCCGCCTACACGTTAAGCCTCGTCGACGACGCCAGCGCGCCAACGCCATAGGGCAGCCTGCTCTTATCGGCTGCCACACTCGGCGCGGGCCCACACTGTGGCCGGCGCCGTGGGCCACGGCCGGCGCCAGAGGCTTGGGCGCCAGCGACCACCACGAGCCTCCGGGCCCCGGCTTGCGCCCTCCACCTGAAGCGGCAGCTGCGTCCGAGCCGGCCGCGGATCGGCGGTCGTATATCCGCCACGGCCACTTTTACGAATCCTCACGTCAGTCACGGTGCCCGCACCCTACCAAGACGCTGGGGGAGGCCGGTGCGTCGCCGTCGGTTTGCGCCTGTGCAAATTGCCGGATCAGGAGCTCGGCCGCATAAATTGGCCTGCGCCCGGCGCCGGGCACCGCGCTCGCCGTGGGCCGTGCCACCAGACGACACTCCGCGCCTGCGCGTGCGTAGCCGGCCCCCCATCGGTCGGGCAAGATCTGGCTCGTGCCTGGCGGCCGCCTCGATCCCGCGGCCTTCGTCAGGGCGGGCCCCCGCCAGAGGCGCTGGGCTGGCCGTTGGCTCGCCGGCGACGGGCCCCAGCGAGCGCCCGGCCAGAGTGCCCGTTTCAGGTGCGCGAGGCATCGCACCGGCGCTGCTATTGCCGGGCGGCTTCACGTGATGACTTGACACATCCGAAACAGGCCACCGCGATATTATCTGCCCGCCGCCCGATCGCGCAGCCATCGCTGCGATCGGGGATCCCGCCGGGCCCCATCTGCTCGCGTAGCCGGGCTGGCGAAAACGCCTTTCGGCGCTCCCCTCTCGGCCACGCCCGTTGCTGCACCAGCCGGCGCGCTGTGCGGCGCCTTCCCGAGGCGCGCCCGCTGCCACAGACGGCTGAGGCGCCTCAGACCCTGTGGCTCTCCGATCTGTGGGGTGGCCGTTCGGCCATCGGCCACACGGCAATGCGCTCGCTCGTCCGATTCTCTTGGCCATCTTTCGCTGCGTCTAACAGTCTCGGCTGCTCGAAGTGTCTTGGCCCGGGCAGGGAGGCGGGCAGGGAGGCGGGCCCGAGGCGGCCGGCACCCCGGGACAGCACCCCGTCGGGCTCACCGGCGGCACGGCTGGCCCTGTTCTTTGTCTGGCCGTATTTTACAAGTTCTTTTTCCTATCTTGTTTCTTGCATGCACCTACAGAAAACTACAGAAACGCAGCCGATAGCTGCAATCGCTGCAAACGACAGCACAATCGACCGCTGATATCGCCAGCTAGTCGACCGCTGATATCGCCTGCTAATCGCCAGCTTATCGCCAGCTCCAATCTCCGTGCACGGTCGAACCGTGCGCCGGGAGGCACGTTCCCCCACAGCCTTCGCCCCACAGCCTCTATCTGAGAATCTCATGTATTACGCTCGGACACTACACTGCTGTCGCAGTCGCGTTAGCCGGGGCAGCCGTTCCATGTACACCTCACAAGTTCTTGCTCTTGAGCAACGCCTCCGACGCCTTGATGTACTTGGCGGTGTACTCCGGCGTGAAGGCCTTGGACGGCTGGATGCGCTTGCCGGTGTTGCTGAAGTTGCCGCCGGAGACCTTCTCCAACTCGGGCGCAACGAGAAGCGGCGCGATGGCCTGCGCGTACTGCTCGGGCGTGTTGGTGAACCACCCCACAATGTACTCGGTGACCCGCGACTTCCACGAGTTCTCGCCCAAAAAGTTGTCGCGGATGTTCGTCTTGACGATCCCCGGGTTCAACCCGTAGAAGTGCACCTTGTCGTAGCGGGCCGCGCTGTCGTACACCAAGGCCTCGTTCCCGGCGACGGTGCTCAGGTGCGCCCGCAACGCGCCGTACAGCTTCTCCGAGTTGAGGTCGTCGGGCGTGCCCTTCTGGTCGCTGCCGGGGAACGCCATCACAAACACCCGCGGCGCAAACCCGGACGCGTTCTTGGCGGCGGCCAACCGCGGCGCAAGCTCGCGGATCATCACCAACCGGTTCAAGTAGCTGACGGCCATGTCGCGCTCCAAGCCCTCGGCGGTCTCCTGCCGGGTGGTGGCGGCAAAAATGCCGGTGGTGAAAAGCACAATGTCCGTCGCCGACACGTCCAACGTGCGGGCCACCTCGCGCGACGTTTTGATCGAGCTCAAGTCGGCCTTGACGAACGAGATGCCCTTCTTGTCGGCGTCGCGGAACGTCTGGCCCACCACGGTGACGCTGGCACCGGCCGCGGCCAACTCGTGGCCCACGACCCGCCCCAAGCCCCCGGTGCCGCCGACGATGGTCACCTTGAGCTTGGCGAGCTCACCGAGCGGCTTCGCCGCCCACGAGAAAGAGTTGTCGTACTTCATGGAAAATGGAATTTGAGCCTGAAAATGCGGGGGAACTAGCGCAAAACTGTACCTGTGTTCAGAATGTCGCTGTGCCTCCTGACAGGGTCTACAACGCCGGCAGCCAGGCCCACTTATAGCCCACCCCTTCAAGGGTCCGGCTGCTCGATTGCTGTGTTGCTGGGCCAGGGGCTGACCGCCACAGCAATATGCAGGGCCCAACCATGCGATTAATAATGGGATTCGTTGTCTGATTAGTTATGTGATTAGTGAGGTGCCGACATTGCTGAAGCTTAAAAACGCGGGACAGCAAGTGTGCTGGCGTGACGTGAAACAAGGACGCCCACGACCGTTGGGCGTCGCTAACGCATGCCAGCCGTACGCAGCCGTCTCGGGCCCCAGGCGCTTGAGTCCCGGATCCACCGGCCAGTCGTGCGATGCCAGGCACCGTTCAGCAGCTCGTGCTGGCGCTTCTAGGAGCGCCACTACTGGGTCCGCAAAACGACCACGCGCGCGGACCGTCCATCGGCGTAGAGGTGCATTGGCAACAGTGACGGCCGGGCAGACAGCGAAGTCCGCAGGCGGCGGCGGGCGGCGGGCGGCGGGCGGCGGGAGGCAGTCGGTCCTCGTTGCTCTGTCCGTTATTTGCTCTATTTGCTCTTTCTTCTCACTCTTTCTTCTCACTCTTTCTTCTCCACTCTCCACTCTATCTCTTTCTTCCTCTCTCTCTCCCCCCTATGCTATGCTATGGTGTCCGCTTGGAGATCTCCAGAGTGAAGGCCTGCCACTCTTTGGAGCTCGGACGGATGATCGTCTGTAGGTTCTGGTCCAACACCGAGCTCGACGAGCTGCTCGGCACCGGCTGGCGGGCGTGCGACTTGACGATCTCGTTGTTCTGGAAGATGATCGACGTGCCGGGCAACGAGTCGTCGGCGCCGCTCGTCTTCTGGAGACTGAACTTGGACAGCACGCCCGGCTCCAAGTTGGTGTACGGCTTGACGTTCATGGTGGACTTGGCGGGGCCGTCGGCGTCGCCCGGGTGCGGGTGCTGGCCCGACTGCTGGAACGTGATGCTGGTGCCGGCCGCGACGCCGGCGGGCGGCTTGCGGCTGATCTTGATGTCGAGAATCGACTCGGTGGGCGTGCTGGCCAACGCCGGGTGGGCGCTGCTGGCAAACATCCGCGTCCCCGAGAGCTCGGGGTACTTGATGAACTCGGTGCGCGGGTTGACGAGCACGTCGCGCTTGGTGGCGACCTTCAAGATGGACGTCCCGGGGAAGTCCGCCTTCTTGGTGTGGAGGTGGTTGTTGGGCCCTAGCGAGAAGACGAGCGACGTGTGCGAGTGCTTGTTCCACTTGTGGACCCCGGCGCGGTGGGCCGTCTTGGCGAGCGCCATCACCGACGCGCCCGGCACGTCGGGCGACCCCGCCGGCTTGCGCCCGATCACCGACGTGCCCGGAATGAGCGGCTTGGCGCCCGCCTTGTCGATGCGAAACGTCAGCTTGGTCATGAGGAGAGTGGTGGCCGTCACGCCCTTAGCGAGAGCATCACTTTTTGGGCGATCCTCGCCGCGCTGTGTGCAGGGGCGCTTTTGGGTGCAAAAAGGCAGCGATGCGATCAAGTCTGTACTTTAAAGGCACCAGCCTGTACTAGGCACCAGCGGCACCAAAGCGGCACCAGCGGCACCAGAGCGGCACCAGAGCGGCACATTCTCTACAGACATCTCACTGACATCTCTACTACTACTTTTCGCCGCTTCTCTTTCTGTATATTAAGTTTCTCTTTCTTTCTCTCTCTCTTTCTCTCTCTCTCATTCTCTCACTCTCACTCTCTCTCTCCCTACTGCTGTCTCACCTTGTCCTTGAGGTAGTGGCACACCCCCGACGCCACAATGCTGGCCCCCAACATGCCCACCAACACCATGTTGGAGTACTTGAACAAACGGGCCTTGTCGTCGGGCCACCCCGAGTACAAGGCGTACGTCGAGGTCACCGAGCCCAAGTTGCCCAACCCGCTGACCAAGGCCGCGCTCACGGCGGTGCCGACGTCGCCGTAGCGTGCCTGGAAGATCTCGGCGGACCACGACATGCAGATCGGCACGGTGGGCCCCAAGCCGAACCCGGCGATCAACAAGCCGGCGTACCGGTTCCACCCGCCGTGGGCGAACGTGGTGACAAACATCCCGCAGATGATGATGAGACACGCAAACGAGAAGATGGGCGCGCGGAGGCGCTTGTAGCGGTCGGCGAACGGCGTGATGATCAAGATGCCCGCCAAGTCAAAGAGCCAGATGGGCGCGTACAACAACGACACGTTGATCGACAGCAACGACGGGTTGTTGACGGAGATGATGGTCGAGCCAAACACCGCGAGCCCGAACCCGGTGCCCACGACGCCAAAGTACATGACGATGAGCGGCCAGATGCGCAAGTCGGTGATGATCTCGACAAGCTCCTTCCAGCCCCACGTCAACAAGACGTAGCGGTGCTCGATGTCGCGGCGGTGGAGCTCGCGGTCGGCGGCGCTGAGCGGGTGGCGCGGGGTGAACCAGCGGTTGTACCAGAGCTTGAGCGCGCTCGACGAGTCGCGGCCCACCTTGAACGGCCGGTCGGGCAACCACCACAACAACAGCACGCCCACCGCGATGGTGACGACGCCGTACACGAGGTACATCCACTGCCAGCCGGTGTAGCCGCGCACGCCGTCCATCTTCTGGAACCCGGCGCTGACCAACCCGGCGACCGCGGCCGAGATCTGCGCCGCCGTGAAGTAGTACCCGATGCGCTTGGTCGAGCGCTCGTTGGGGTACCACAAGGAGATGTAGTAGCTCATTCCGGGCCACGTCCCGGCGCCCACCATCCCGGAGATGAACCGGATCGCGATGAGGCCCTTGCTGCCGACCAAGACGTGGTAGCACGTGTACACGACGCCGACGGTGATGACGATTCTCGCCAACCACGACTGCGGGCTGACGCGCGTCATCACCAAGTTCATGGGCACGTCGAAGATGATGTACCCCACGTAGTACAAGGCCGACGCCGTCGAGGTGTCGTGCTTGGTCAAGTGCAAGTGCTGGGCCAACGAGTGGCCCTGCGCGGTGTTCATGGTCAACGTCAAGCCGTAGCAGCTCAGCCCGAACGACGTCAAGAAGTACATGGCCCACAAGGCGGGGATGATGCGCCAGTCCAACTTGCGGTAGATTTTGTTCAACCGCGCCGGGTCGAGCAGCTTGGGGTCCAGGAGCACCAGCGACTCCTCGAGGTCGGCGTCGACGCGGTGCGCGGCCACGTGGTCGCCGGCGGAGGCGCCCAGCGCGGCCTCCTTCAAGCTCAAGTCGTGTTCTCGGAGCTCGCTTGCCATTCTTGTTGCTTGGAGGGAGAACAAAAGAAGGGAAGCGGCTGGGCTTTAAGTAGCCCAATTTTTTCGGAGGATGAGTCGCACGAATCGCACGCAGCTCGGCGACTCAGAGTCACCGTGAGTCGCCGCCCGACAACAAATGCTAGCGAGAGAACGCACCAACCGTCGCCTACGCACGCCGCCCGGTAGGCGCCTGCGCTCGGAGTATTACCTGCGCCGCCCAACAATGCAAAGCCCTGCCGACACGACCCTTCAGGGCCAGCCGTTTGGCCGGGCTGCCGGCGGGACGTCTGTAGCAGCGAGCTTTGGGAGGCCAACAAAAGTTTGGTTGCACCGCCGTCGTCCCCCAGGCGCCGTCACCCGAGCCATCGCTGCTTCGCTGACTCGGGCCCTCTCTGCTGCGTCTGAAGTCCTACAGTTTACCGCGCCAGACTCTGCAGGCTCTCAGGCGTAGCGGTTGGTTTGCCCGCCGCTACGCCGAGCACAGTATCTGCGCTGTGGGTGACGCTCGGTGCACTTTTCACGCTCTTTCGTCCCTACTGCTCTTTCGTCCCTACTGCTCTTTCGTCCCTGCTGTCTCCCCTTGCACTTTCTCCCTCGTTCTACGTCGCGGCTACCACCCAGGCTCCCTCGCTCTCTCGCCCTGGCTGTCCGTCTCCCCACCCCCTGCTCTCTGCTACTGCTTCCTTTATTGTGTACCCAGTCTAGCTACGCGGCTCATATGCCGCCCGGGAAAAGCTCCTCGAGCGCCCGCACCGTGATCTGGGCAAACTCCACGTTCTGGTCGATGCAGAAGCTGTGGGTGATGCCCACCTCCAAGTCGTCGACGTTGAACACCACGTTGGGGCTGTGCCGGTCGTGGTACCGCGAGAGAATGTAGTCCCGCGTGTGGTCGTGGACCCAGTAGTCCTTCTTGGCGAAAAACGTCCACACCTTGGTCCCCGTCTCGGTGGGGTACTGCTGGAAAAACCAGTCGTTCATGGCGTCGTCCCGCAAGATCTGCTCCAACTCGTTGCGCGCCAACGCCAACGCCTGCTTGACGATGTTGACGTTGCTCATCAAGTTGTAGCACCCGTCGATCGAGTGCCGCCACCCCTCGAGCGACTTGTCGTCCGCCAACACCGGCTTCGCCACCACGAGCCGCGCAATCAAGTACTTGCACTGGCGCTCCGACAACACCATGTTGAGAAACACCACCACAAACGCCAAGAGGTGGATGATGGGCAAGTACCGGAAGAGCCGCGAAAAGAACACCCCCAGGTCCGACTGCGCGATGTCGTTGATCGTGGGACAGATGAGCCCGGCCAACTTGACCTCGTACTTGCCCCGGAGCGCCGGCTCGCGCCCCAACTGCTCGATCACCCGCTGGAGCACGTACGACCCGCACGAGTGCGAGAGAAAGTACACCTGCACCTTCTTGCCCTGGCGGTGCTGGGCGAGCACGTACTCGCGGAGGATCGCCACCTTGTGGGCACACTGGAAGTCCAAGTCGTAGAAGTGGAACTCGCGGTGCGGCTCGCCGCTCGTCTTGTAGCCCGCGTGGCTGGTGCAGAGAATCTCGAACCGAGGAAACCGCTTCTGGAGAAGATCCAAGTACGTGATGTAGAAGTCAATGAGCCCAGGATTGCCCGGAATGAACATCAAAAGCAGCGCCACGCCGGCCTGCTCCTCGCGGGCGGCCTTGCGGTACACAGACGTGCACGGCTGTCCTTCTAACGTGGTGACCGTTCCCATTGCTGTGTGCTGTGCTGGTCCGCTAGCTTGCTATCGGCCTCTCTATATTGATGCGTGTGCAGCACGACCCAACATGCTCTACCCGATTTTGGCACGGTTACGGAGGAGGCTCAACAAACCGAGGCAGAAAAAAGCAGCTTGTATTTTTGAGTAGCCAGAGCGTAGCCATCACACCACGCGCTGCCCAGGTGCAATCGCTACGTATGGTGCCCGGCGTAAGGCCCCACACCTCTTTTGCGTCCAACTGTAGGTCGCCTTCAAGCGATCTCCCCCGCCCTTCCCCCCATTCTAGCTACTTATATCAAATAGATGATGGTCTGTCTTCACCTCTAACACTCCATCGCTGGTATCTTTGTTGTGAAGATCTCTCTCGAAATAGTGCAAGGTTCCTTCGGAATCCAACAATATCACCGTCTGCGTCCGTGTTCCGTAGTAGTCCCCGATGTTCAAGTTGCCGTTGGGTATGTTTCCAGAATGCAACGGAGGAATGAATATACTGTTTCGGAGCTCAGCCAACTTCTCGGTGAACCCCTCCGTCTCCATCACCGCCCTGTCGAACGTGTCGTGGCTCAAGATCTTGAACCCTTCTTCAACCACCGTCTCGAGATCGTAATCGAGACCCACCGCCTTTTCAACCATGGTATTCAACATAGACTCACCTAGTCTCACTTTATGCCACGGCTCGTCGAACAACGAGTTCGAAATCCCAAACGTGGTACCATCGCCTTCTCCAAAGATAGTTCCTCGGTCGCCTCTGTTGCTGATAATGTTTAATGGCCGAATCCTTTTACTCTGCTTATCGACCTTGACCTGCCCGTAAACGAGGGTGAAACCGCCTATATTGCTTGTATCGATATTACTCTTTGTGGCTAGGCTGTCAGGCCACTCCTCGTCCTTCTCATCGGTTTGTAGATACTCTAAGGGAAGTACTCCGCGAGAAATTTGGCTGTATACGTCTGCCATTCTGTTAGTCATACTCTCATTCACAGCTTCGTACGATACTTACTGGCCGTTTCCAACTCACGAAAATTCAAAAGAACTGCAACCTTCCCGTGGCTGTTCATCCCTATCCAGGTGCCATGCTCGGGCCGCCCCATGTCTAACGGCGATACGATGGTGCGATCTTTGTAAGTTCTCGAGGTAGACATCTGCGTGGGACGCAGAAAGAACTCATCCCGATTACTGAGGAGAATGAGCGGGAACTTGGGATGTCTTGTCGTAGATATAAGAATACACATATGTGTGTTGGTACGGTTTTCGGGTCCTCTGCCTCGCCTTTTATGTGGGGTAATGATTCTTTGTGTCTCGAGAAGTTGCGTGGTGGGTCCCCATCTGACATCAGTCGCAAGTTCTGTCATGCATACAACGGCGTTCCGGAACTCTACGCGCTCATACTTCCAACCTGAGGTCAGACGTATTTGCGATCGAGTCACTCCCCATCGTTCCCGAGCCATCCAGAGTATTGCCGATGATGCGACGAGGGGTAACCTGATCCGGACCAAGGCTTACTGCCCACGAATAATCTTGAAGTGCTTGCAAGTGATTATTGTCTGAGTCGTAAATCTTGAGCTGATCATCGTTGGCAAGTGCATCGGGGTCGGCACCAAGATCGCTGTCGTTGCTGTCGATGTCATCGATTTCCTCAAATGAGTCTCCTGTTCCGTTGTTTAGCTCGTCTGGCTTGTCGTCCAAGTTGTAGACGTCGTCGCTGAAGACGTTCTCCTTCATGAACATGTTTTCGTACCCCTCGTCATCAAGCGGCCGCGATGCATATTTCGAAGCACTATGAGTGGCCACATGTAATGGCTGGGTGAGATTGCTGTTTGTCTCGTACGGCTGGTGACCGCGGAACTCAAGGAACGTGTCCCTTGTTCTTTCGGGCTCGCCAAAGATTGGCGATGCCATCGCGTGACGGAAGTAGGGCATTTTGCAGAGGTTGGCCGCCTCTATTCTGGTATCTGGGTCCCAAGTGAGACAAGCTAGAGCTGCTTTTGCTAGTTCTGAGTGGGCCGGATCGGTCAATACCTGGGCAATATGCAAGCCCGGCTCGTTCGAGATGTAAAAGCCCAACTTTGCCGCGAGCCGGTGGGCCTCCTTCCACAGGCCGCCCAACGAGTGGCGAGGACCCTGGATCTGCGAGGGATCCGGGAGGGACGGGGAGCCCAACACCTTCAACACGCGCCAGAACTGGTCGACCTCGTTGGTGCCGGGGAACAACGGGCTAAAGTTGGCCAACTCGACCGCGACGCAGCCGAACGCCCACACGTCGATGGGCTTGCCGTACCACTTGCGGCGGAGCAATATCTCGGGCGAGCGGTACCACCTGGTGGAGACGTAGCCGGTGTACGGGGAGGTGTTGGTGGTGCGGCGCGCGAGGCCGTAGTCGGCGAGCTTGACGACAAAGTTGTCGTTCTTGCGGTAGGCGGGGACGGCGCTGCGGGAGCCGTAGTAGTGGTGGGTCGGCACCACCAAAATGTTTTCCGGCTTGACGTCGCGGTGGAAGTAGCCGTGGCTGTGGATGTGGCGGATGGCGGCGAGGATCTGGCTCAAGATGGAGCGGAGGGTGACGGGGGAGAAGAGCGTGTTGCGGCGCGTCTTCATCAACTGGTACAAGTTCTGGCTCATGGACTCCATGGCGATGTGCAACTGGTAGTTGACGTTGTCGACAAACATCTCGTACACCTGGACCAAGCACGGGTGCGCCGGCACCGAGAGGATGAAGCGCACCTCCTTGACGCGGGTGTAGTCCTTGACGTCGGCGAGGCGGGTCTTCATGGTCTTGATGGCGACCAAGCTGGTGAGGTTGAGGCGCGAGTCGTGGAGCGGGTCCATGAGGGTGTCGTTTTTGAACCACACGGGCGTGAGGAGGGCCGCCGGGGGCACGCGGCACTTGGCCAATTCGACCAGCCCGAAGCTGCCGTTGCCGATGTTGCTGAGCGCGGTGTAGCGCGCGTCGTACGAACACACCTGGAGCACGCCGGCGGGCTCGGGGGTGTCTGGTGGCGGAGAAGACATGAGGATAAAGGTGGGCGGTTGATTTTGCAACAATTCGCACACAAATGGTGCAAAAAGAGGTGGGGAGGAGGGCGAGCAAAAGAGGCGAGCGGGCGTCCCGCGAGGCTCTCTGGCCCCGTTCCAGCGAGACTCGCTGCCTCTCGCACTGGCCTCTCGCACTGGCCTCTAGCACTTCTCGCCGCACTGACTCCCGCCGCACTGACTCCTGCCGCACTGACTCCCGCCCGCGCTACTACACCGCGATCGCACCACCACATTCTTCTCGCTACAGCTCTGCTTTCGTGTGTTTATTGTCTAGCCGTCTCCGGCCTCTAGTTCTTCTGGTCTCTACTCACTACTTTTTTATATTCCTCTTCTTTCTCTCCTTCTCTTCTTTCTCTCCTTCTCTTCTTTCTCTCCTTCTCTTCTTTCTCTCCTTCTCTTCTTTCTCTCCTCTCCTTTCTCCTTCTCTCTTCTCTCCTTCCTTAAAACTCAATAAAGTCCTCGTTCTGCCCCAAGTCGTCCCACTCGGACTCGTCGGACGACTCATCATCCCCGATCAAGAACTTGGAGTTCTCGCGGAACGTCGGCGTGCTCTGCTCGGCGGGGTCCTGTGCGGTGGCCGGCGCCAGCGGCGCCGCCCCGGCGTCGATGTACATGTCGTAGCGGCCGTCGTTCAAGGCGTCGGTGAAAAGCACGCTCGGCTCCACCGTGTAGCTGTTGACGGGGCCCTTTTTCGCGGCGGCGTCGCGCTCGTCGTCGCTCTCCACTAGCACATCGTCCGCCGCCGGCGCCACGTACTTGTGCGCCGGCGTGGCCATCAAGTCCTGCGTGCGCCGCGTGATCTGGTGCTGCAACGGGCACGAGCCGCCCCGCACACACGCGCCGTCCTCCTCAAAGTCGGGGCACACAAACACATGCATGAACGGACACCGCCGGCCCCGCGAGCACCACCCGCCCACGGCGAACGGCCGGCACACCCACACCTCTGTGTCGTCGTACCCCGCGGGCTTCCAGTGCTGGAACGCGCACCGTGCGTTGGTGCACTGCGTGTCCAAGTAGTACCGGCAGAGCGGCGTGTTGTACTCGTTGGCGCCGTGCGACATCAAGCAGTGCTTGTTGAAGCACTTGTCCAACAAGTACGGTTGGCATATCTTGATCCGCGACGTGTCGTGGAGATACTTGCAGGACGTACCTTTGCGACAGAGACCTTGTGCGTAGACGCGTTAGTAGTGGTTGGAATGCAAAAGGGGGATACTCACCTGTTCGTGAAAAGTAGCGGCACTGTTCGAGAGGAATTCTGCTTGTTAGTATATCTGCGCTGGCGGGACCCGCTGGCGAGTCCGCACAGTTGTGAATGGTATGGTTGGATTGGGCTGAGGGGAGGGGATGTTTCAGGGACGTTTCAGGGATCAGCGATGGAGCGACGCTCCAGCGCGACTGCAGCGAGACGCCAGCGAGACGCCAGTGAGATGCCAGCGACGCTCCAGTGCGACACTCCAGTGCGACGCCAGCGACGCTCCAGTGCGACTCCAGCGAGGCGCCAGCGACGCTCCAGTGCGACTCCAGCGCGACTCTTGGAGCGACCAACCTCTCTGAGCGACCCCCCAAGTCACCACTCGACCCTCCACTCGTATTCTCCCCTTCCTCCCTGCCTCCGTTAGTTTTCTCGCGTACCTTTTCTTTCGTCCGCCCTGGCACTTCAAAATGCCGTTCTGCTTGCGCTCGTAGTCACAGCCGTTCCACGCCACGCTCTTGCGCCGGTTGCCCACCGGCACCGACACCGGCACCAAGCGGTTGCCCGCGCGCGTCACCGCAAACACGTCGCCGTCCACCCGCACCCGGTCGCAGGCGTCGGTCTTGGTGCGGTACTTGGCCACGCGGAGCTGCATGGCCTTGGCCCGCCGCTGCACCGCCAACTTCTCCCGGAGCGCCTGCTGGGCCCGCTGCACCGCGAGGTGCCGCTCGTTGTCTTTCTGGTACACGGCCAGGTTCACGAGCGACATGCCTCCCTGGGAGACCTTGCTGACGTAGCCGGGCGCCGCGGTGCCGGAGCCGTCGCTGGCGCCGGGCGCGTTGTTCATCACGAGCGTCATGTTGCGGTAGGTGTAGGGAGCGTGGCGCGAGCCGCCGCGGCGCATGGGCCCCCCTCTGTGGCGGTACGGAAGCCGCGGCGTGGGCGGGAGATGCGGCGTGGCCACCGGAGCGGGCGCTGTTGTGGGCGCCGCCAGAGCAACCGGCGGCGCTGAGCTCGCCTCGGTGCCCGGCAGCGCGCTGGGCACGTCCGCAGCACCGGGGCGAGCGCTGTCGCCGGAAACGCCGTCGTTGCTGGCTGGTCCGGGGGACGGCTCGGTAGCAGCGACAGCTCCACCGGGCGCTCCACCGGGCGCTCCACTGGGCGCTGCTCCAAAGGCGCCAAACGCGCCGGAGGCACCGCCGACGTTCAGCCGCCGGCCCCGCTTCTCCTGGATCGCCTTCTTGAGCGCCGCGATCTCCGCGAAGCGCATTCGTACCTGTTCGCTGTCTTGGGGCATGGTGATGAGATGGTGGATTTTCGCGCCGCTGCCAGTGCGATTTATCAGCCACCCTCTTCATGTCGTACCCCAAGCTCAGAAGCTACGCCGTCAGCGCCATCGGCAACGTGATACCGTTGGACAAGGACTCGTGCAGCGAGGTCGTCGACTACGCGCTCCAGCTCCCGAGCAGCGCCGCGATCCAGGCCCATTTCCTCAACTTGTTGGGCGAGACCGATGAGTCATTGGCGTTCACCGCCACCTTTCTCCAGCTCAAGCTCGAGGAGGACTCGCGGAGCACCGCCAAGGGCACCGCCCAGAGCACCAAGAGCGCCACCAAGAGCGCCAAGAGCGCCCGCAGCGCGCCCGCCACGGCCGCCCCGCTACACCAGCCGCAGCCGTGGTCCGACAAGCCGGCGGCGGCACCCAAAAAGGCCGCCGGCAGGCTCAGCGGCAGCAAGAGCTCCACCACGACGTCGGAGCTCTTTGGCAAGAAGCCGGCCGCGGCGGCGGCGCCCGGCGTGCTGGCCAAGAAGAGCCGCCGCAAGAACGTGGAGAACTTGAAGGACATCGAGGCGGTGTTGAACGGCTTGGAGCTGGCGGCCGCGGCGCTGCTGGGCGCCACGCGGTGCAACTGCATGGCCACGCGGCACCCGCTCTTCGAGATCGCGCCCAACTGCTTGAACTGCGGCAAGATCATCTGCGTCAAGGAGGGCTTGCAGCCGTGCTCGTTCTGCGGGCAGGATCTCCTCAGCACCAAGGACCGCCAGGAGATCACGGCGATCCTCGAGCAGGAGCGCGACCAGATCGTGAGGAAGCACGACGGCAGCACGCCGGCGGACGCGGCGGGCGCCGCGCGGAAGACGGCGGAGCGGCCCGCCAAGAAGATCGTGGTGCGCCAGAAGGCGGGCGAGAGTCTCTGGAAGGCGCAGGACCGGGCGCTCAAGGAGGCGGACCGCGAGTACCAGCGCGCCCGGGAGAAGAAGGAGCGCGAGCAGCAGGAGCAGCAGGAGTTGGCCGAGCAGGAGGAGGAGCTCAAGCACTACGCCCAGGCCAGCGGCGGCGACTCGGACTTGGCGGCGGCGCAGGAGCGCTTGGAGACGTTGCTCAACTTCCAGGACACCGGCGCCGAGCGCACGCGGATCATCGACAACGCCGCCGACTACGACGTGCCCAACTCGTCGTCGTCGAGCGGCAACATGTGGCTCCTGCCGCTCGAGCGCGCGCTCCAGTTGAAGAAGCAGCAGAAGCAGCTCCGCAAGCAGGAGGACGCGTTGGACGCCAAAACCGGGCGCGCCAACGTGACGCTCGAGATGGTGATCAAGAACGGCAAGGTCACGATGGTCGAGAAGCTGCGCGTCGCCGCGGGCGGCCCCGACAAGGCCGACGCCGACATCCAGCAGTTGGAGAGCGAGCTCCAGCAGGTCAAGGCGGACGCCGACTCGCAGACGGCCAAGAACTTGTGGGACCCCGAGAAGGACCTGGCGCGGTGGACCAAGCCGGTGTACGTGGGCCTGCGGAGCGGCTCGCTGCTGGCGGAGCCCTCGCGCCCGGGCACCGCCGGCGCCGGCCGCGTCCAGTTTGCGTTTGACCCCGACCAGAACGAGTTGCTTGTTGCGATGCCGTAGGTGAAGCGTGCCGCCTGGCGAAGCCGAATCGCCGAAGCGTAAGGCTGGTGAAGCTGAAGCCTCCGAAGCGTGAGGTCGGCTGGAGCGTAAAGCCTTGCTGAAGTGAAGTCGGCTGGAGCCTGTCTATGATTCTATTTAATGACTACTGAACTAAATGTAGAGCTGGAGATTGGCAATCTCTGGCATGATTTGGCGATCTCTGGCGTCTGACGGCACCTGAGCGCCGCCCGGCCGCGCTACCGCCGTCCCATTCTTCTCTTGAACGCCTTGGTCCGCGGGTCGTTGATCTTGAGCCGCTGGTAGTTGTTGCTGATGGGCTTCTTCATGCCCTTGGTCGACGTGGGCTGCGGCTTGGAGTACTCGGCCTCGGAGTCCTCGGACCCCGACGCCTCCTCCTCCGAGTTCATGTACGCCGCGAGCCGCTGCTGCTCCGTCTGCTCCAAGCGGTCCATCTCGGTGTGGATGTTCTTGCCCTCGAGCTGGTCCTCGCCGGTGCCGGCGGCGCGCGGCTTGATCTTCCAGCGGCGCGTGGTGCGCTTCTGCGTGAACTTCTTCTTCTTGCGCACCGGCTGGTCGTCGGCGCCCGCGTCGTCCAGCGCGCTCTCGTACTCCGAGTACTCCGCCGCGGCCAAGTCCTCTTCCTGGATGCTCTTGAACTCGTTGAACACGTCCGAGAGCTTTTTGGAAAGGAACCGGTGCGACTTGAGCGGCGACGGCGACACCAGGAACGCGCCGGCCGCCGGCCGCACGGGCGTCCGCACGGGCGACACTTGGGGCGACGCCGACTTCGCCACGTGCCGCGTGGGCGAGCCCAGCGCGTCGCGCCCGCCGGCCCGCTCGCCAGCGCTCTCGCCAGCGCTCTCGCCAAACGGCCCGTCCACCAAGTCCCGGAACAACCGGCGCGGCGTCCCGCTGCCGAACCCCCCAGGGAGCTGCAGCGCCGCACGCCCGGCCGATCGCACCGGCGACTCCTGGGGCGACTCGCGCCCCGGCGCCACGGCAAAGTCGAACTTGCGGTTGTTGCGCGCCAAGTACTGCGGCGTCTCCAACGCCTTGTGGTCGGGCGCCGGCCGCTGCGGCGTCGTGGCGGCCGCCCGCGGGCTCGCCGGCGTGCGTTTCTGCGGGCTTTCGGGCGTGTTGGCCACCATCTGGAGCCTGGCGGCCAACGACCCCGGCCGCCGCGCGGGCGAGCCGCTAGTGCCGCCGAGCCGCACCTTCGACGGCGTCTTGAACACGTTCTCGTCCGCGGGCGCACGCGTGCGGAGCGGCGACGACTCGGGCGGCGTCATCTTGAAGTCGAAGATCGAAAGCACCTTGCCGTTGGCCTGCGGCGTGGGCCCCAACTCGCCGGCGCGCGTGGCGACCGTCTCGTCGGCTTCCTCCGTGTCGGAGCGTATTTCCACGTCCACCAGCGGCCCCCCGGGGGGCGCGGCCGCGCTCGCGCCGGGCGCCTCGTGCGGGTGCTTCCCCGCCGCGCTGGCCGCCGCGGGCGCTTCGGGCGCCCGGTCCTTCTCGCGGGCCACCAGCTTGCGGTACTCGCGGTAGAGGCGGTACACCGCGGCGTCCTTCTTGATGTCCTCGCGCGTCGGGAGCCGCTGGTGCGCGCGCTGGAACTCGTGCTCCCAGTCCTTGATCTGTACCTTGAGCGACGTCATCGTGTGGGGTGGTGGGACGCGTTTGGCGTTTATTGAGACGCATCTAAGATGGACCGCTATATACAAAATTGGCACGCGCACGACTCTGGCGATGCGCGCTACAACCGCGCGGCAAAGTGCTGCACCTGGGCGTAGCGGCTGTGCGTGCTGGTGCCGTCGACGGTGTCGAGCAAGGCGCGCACGGCGTGCTTGAACGCGCGCGTTTCGGCGTCGGAGCCAAAGCGGCCCGCGTTGTCGAAGTCGCCGAGGAACGACCGCCCGCTCGCCGCGGTGCTGCTCCAGTACTGGTTGAAAAAGTGCACGGCGGCCGCCTTGTCGCCGGCACACGCCAAGAACACCACCAAGCGGAGCCACAGGTTGAGCAGGCTCTGCGGCTGGCTGTTGGCCAACACGCCGAAAGACGTGTTCCAGTGGTCCCAGAAGCGCGGCCAGTTGCCCGCGTTGCCGTACGTGAACAAGACCAACTCGGAGAACGCGGCGGTGGGCAGCGTGTTGGCCGTCGCGTTGTGGTAGCTGAGGAGATCGAGCACGTTTCTGGCTCTGTTCTTGGCCTGCGATATCGTGCTGCCGTGCTGCACGCGGGGTATGGGCGCGTCGTTGTAGATGATGTCGTTGACGGTGCTGGAGCCCACGAACGCGGACGGGGTGTGTTCGACAAAGGTGAGTCTCCAGAGGAGCGGCACAAACTCTGGCTGGCCAATCAAGTTGAGGTCAGCCTTATTGAAAAGCGTGAGCTTGGAGATGAACAGCGACAAGCACTGGGCCACAAAGTCGGCGTGCTCGCCCGCGGTCGTGTCCTCGAGACGCCCAAACTCCTTGGTGTCGACCAAGAGCTTCATGTAGGCGACGACGTCGGCCTCTTTCTCGGCCGAGAGGTCGGCCGACCCGTCGAGGACGACTGCCGCGGACGCGTACTTGGCCAACAAGATGTCCTCGACCTGCTGGAAGGACACGACGCCCGGGTTGACGAGGTGCACCGCGCGGTAGAACTTGAACTTGGCGCGGTGGTCCGCGAGGGTGTCGCTGAAGTGCGCGTCGAAGTCGGACTTGAAGGTCTCGAGGACGTTGGGCGCGGTCTGGTCCTGGTTGAGGAAGGTGTCCAAGACGGCGGACGAGCGCGACGTCGCCAGCGAGGACCACCGCACCGGGCCCGCACGCGTGCTGTAGTTGCGTCTGATCCCGACAAAGATGTCGTCGCTCTCGAGCTCGCCGGCGCTGCTCCCGTACCGCGCGAGGTCCTCGTCGCGGCAGTAGATGCTCTCCAAGTTCAACTCGGCCCGTCTCTCCTCGGTGAGCATGTGGACGACGATCCCGTCGACTTTCGTGTCGCACATCACCCAGCTGTTGGGGGTCTTGCCGTAGTCGTTGTCGGTGGCGGGCGGGCCCTTGCGGGCGCGACGGAGCAACCGCCGGCGCACCGCCGGCCGCACGCCGCCGGACACCATGCCCTCGATGGGCGGTATGACGTCGTAGTGGTGCTTGAGGTGCATGCGCAACTCGGCCGCCGCCTTGTAGATGTGCTTCTCGGACTTGCCGCTGGCGATGATCACGTACTGCGTCGGCTGGTTGTGCGTGCTGTAGGGGTGGTCTTCGTCGAGCACCGACGAGTCGAAGAGCGCCACGTTCTGGAGGCCGTACTCGTTTCCCGCGAGGCTGAGAAGCTTGGCGAGAGCGTCCGGCGCGCCTTCCGGCACCGCAGGGAGGTCGGCGGCTTTCGTTTCGCCGAGCGACGACGCTGCCTCGTCCCGCAAGTACCACGGCGTCGAGTCGATGGGGCTTTCTTGCTCGGCGGGCTCTTCGGGGGCGGCTTTGGTGTAGCGGCGCACGGCGCAGGGCACCGGCCTGGCGGCGACACGGAGCGACGTCCGTGCCGCGGATCTGGCTAGACGGAGCATGTTGTGGTTGTGGTGGTGGTGTTGGTGGTGGTGTTGGTGGTGCTTGGAGGTGTGCTGGGAGGTTGTAGAAGAGCGGCAAACTCTGCTGCAAAGTATCGCGTGACGCGCGGTCACGTGACCTTCCTGCCTCTGCGCTGAAATATATTTGCGACTCGACTTTTCAGCTCATCCCATCCACCGACTTCACACCATGGCCAAACTCGTGCACAACGTGCAGAAGAAGCAGCACAAGGAGAGATCGCAGCTCCAGGAGCGGGCGCGGTTCGGGCTCCTTGAAAAAAAGAAGGACTACCGTTTGCGGGCGGCCGACTACCACAAGAAGCAGAAGGCGTTGGCGTACTTGAAGCAGAAGGCGCAGGCATACAACCCCGACGAGTACTACCACGCGATGACGCGGAAGAAGACGGACGAGCAGGGGATCCTCATTGCCGAGCGCGAGAACTTGGAGCTCACGCCCGGGCAGGTGAAGCTCCTCAAGAGCCAGGACGTCAACTACGTGCGCACGCTCCGGATGAAGGAGATGCACAAGATCGAGAAGGAGAAGAAGGACTTGGACTTCGCCGCCAACGGCGAGCACACGGTGTTTGTGGACAGCGTGCAGGAGCAGCAGGCGTTGACGCCGGAGGCGTTTTTCGAGACGGACGCCAGCATGGTGGAGCGCCGCGAGAACCGGTTGCGGATTGCCCAGTTGCAGAGCCACGACCGGTTGGTGAAACAGGAGCTCGCGGGCGACCACGCCGAGCGCGAGAAGGCCGCGCGCGACAAGTTGGAGCAGTACCGCAAGTTGGAGCAGCGGTTGAAGCGCGTCAGCGAGATGAAGGGCGTGGAGGACCAGTTGGAGTTGACGAGAGAGTTGATGAAGAGCGGCAACAAGAAGAAGACGGTGGACGGCAACGGCCGCGTGGGGTACAAGTGGAAGAACGTGAGGAAGAGATAGACGGTCGGGCGGCGTTCGCTCCGGGAGCCGCGCCGATGGACGGCCATACAAAAGGGTGTTCTGAGGTGGGCCTTGCGGAGCGTCTATTTAGATATTAATGTACAGTAGATTCCTAGGCACACACCGGCGACTAGCGAGAGAAGGAGACCGAGATCTTTCCCGGCGCCTCGCTAGCGAGAGAAGGAGACCGAGATCTTTCCCGGCGCCTCGCTAGCGAGAGACCGAGATCTTGCCGGGCACGCTCGCTAGCGAGAGACCGGGATCTTTCCAGGCGCGCTCGCTAGCGAGACTGAGATCCCGCCAGCGAGGCGCGCCCGGACGATTGCAGTCGCGACCCCCGACGCCCGGCTACTCGCTGTTCAAGCTCCGGTTGAGGTACTCCACAAACAACGGCACGATGCGGTCGACGTCGACGGTCCGCATGCGGTTCAACGCGATGTAGGCGCGGCGCACGCGCTGCAACTGCGCCGTCAGCACCGGCACCGGCGGCATCTCGACCACCAACTGGCGCTCGCGGTCGACCAACACGTCGCCGCCGATCGCGGTGAGCTGCTGGTGCTGGAGCACCAACGCCACGACCCCCAGCGTGCGCTTGTCGAGCTCCTGGAGAAAGTCGTTCCCGGAGGTGGCCTTGACGACGGTGGCGGCGTTGGGCGGCGGCGGTCTCTTGAGCACCACGGCGTCCCAGATCTCGTCGAGCGGCAACTCGTCGAGGTCGGCCGCCACCGAGAAGAGCGGCGCGTCCCAGCGGGTGTCGGCGTTGGGCTCCTCGTAGCGCATGTGGAGCTGGTCGATGAGCAGCGGGTCCCACGCGGCGGCGCCGCGCGCCGCGTTCCACTGGTGGCACGTCGCCAACAGGCTGAGCACCTGCACCACGCAGTGGGGCGTCACCACGCCCTTGGCCTCGCAGAACAACTGGTACCGGAAGCCCTTGATGTACGCCATCGAGTCGAGGATGACGATGTTGGAGCGCGAGAGGTCGCGCTTGACGGCCGACATCTGCGTGCCGCGGGCGTTCTTCTCGAGGTTCGACTCGGTGTACGCCTCGTGGGCGATGCCGAGGGTCTCGTCGCTGTGGTAGATGACGGAGTAGTTGTGGCCGGGCTCGCCCGCCTCGGCGGCGGCGGCGATTCTGGCCTCGAGCGCGTGCTGGAGCTTCTTGGCCCAGGTGGTCTTTCCGCTGGACGGAAGACCGGTGAATGTGATGAGCGGCATGGTCGAGTGGAGGGTGGCGTGGAGGGTGGGGGAGGCGATGAGATCACCGCACTGGCGATTCTTCACTGGAGATTCTTCCGCGCTAGCGACAGCGCGAGTTGCTGCCCGGGGACTTTTCCCACCGCGAGCTCCGCGGGGGGCCACCACGAGCCCGCCGCGCACTCTCACCGGACTCGCCACACTGTAGCATTTCTCGCTAGCTCTCGCTGGCACTTCCTGATGATTTCTCGCTGGCACATCGCAGTTCCTGGCGCACTTCCTTGCACCTCCTGTGCACATCCTCACTATTCAACGCTCATCACAGGCCCTGCACTCCACTCCACCCCCATGTCGTTCATCCCCCGGAGACTCTTCCCCAACTACAACATCCCGTTGTCGAACTTCAAGGGCCACCACCAGAAGGCGTTGACCAAGTTCGGGCACCTCGCGCCGCAGATCGACCTCGTGCTCGAGGTCCGCGACAGCAGAGCGCCCATCGCCACCACCAACGTGCTCTTCGACCGCGTGCTCGCCCAGAAGCCCAAGCTCGTGCTCTACTCCAAGAAGGACCTCTCGGTGCTCCCCACCGCGTTGCTCCAGCGCTGGCACGCCGCCAACAACGAGCAGTTCCTCTTCATGGACGCGCGCAACCGCAAGGACGCCCTCAAGATCATCGACTTGGTTGCCGAGGCGTACCGCGCCATGACGCCGCCGCCGCCGCTCGGCCTCCGCCTCATGATCGTCGGCATGCCCAACGTCGG
The DNA here is from genome assembly GCA_030568635.1 of Suhomyces caryicola. Taxonomy (NCBI): domain Eukaryota; kingdom Fungi; phylum Ascomycota; class Pichiomycetes; order Serinales; family Debaryomycetaceae; genus Suhomyces; species Suhomyces caryicola. The sequence goes on along the minus strand of JAJMGG010000006.1, from coordinate 166,726 downwards.
CAAGTCGACGCTCGTCAACACGCTCCGCGAGGTCGGCTACGGCCCGCTGCTCCAGGGCGCCGTCTCGTCCAAGAAGCGCAAGGTCGCCCGCACCGGCGGCCAGCCGGGCGTCACCCGCAACACCTCCGAGGTCATCCGCTTGTCGCTCGATCCGGATATCCTCGTCCACGACACCCCGGGCGTGTTCTTGCCCACCGTCAAGGACGCCGAGACCATGCTCGCGCTCTGCTTGGTCGGGTGCGTCCACGCCAACTTCATCGACCCCGTCATCCAGGCCGACTACCTCTTGTTCTTGTTGAACTTGCACGATCCCACCGGCGCCAAGTACGCCGAGTACATGGACCGGCCCACCAACCTGGTCGACGAGTTGCTCTACAGCATCGCCCAGAAACGCCGCCAGCTCCGCCCGGACGGCTCCTACGACGAGGTCGGCACCGCCCTCCACTGGATCTCCCTCTGGAAGCAGGGCAAGCTGCCCAGCTACAAAGGCCTCTTCGAGTTGGGCACCATTTTGGAGACCAACGGCGCCGAGTTGAAGAAGATCTTCACCGAGGAGCGCGAACGCGTCCGCGGCATGGCCGTCAGCGACAAGATCACCAACAGCTTGGGCGAGGACGGCACGGCACGCTCCAAGCTGAGAAAGCGTACCGCCAAGGACAGAGAGGCCGACATCAAGAACCAGCTCTTCAAGCGGTAGAAGGGCGCTCAACCTTAGGCACCTCACCACCGATGACCATCATCCGTCGACTGCCGGGCATTGCCTGACTGCCCCGTCGGCTGCATGGCTACTTCAGCATCCAACGCATTTCACGACCCCTTTTTACGCTTGCCCCGGGCCTGGCCCTACGCTTGCCTACTTTTCCCTCTAGTCTTCCTTTCTCCTGTACATATTACGCCAACAAATCCTGGATATCGAAATACTCGTCAAACTTCTCCTCCTTCTCCTGCTTGTAGAAGTCGTCGAACGGGTCGGGGCCCTTCCTTCGCTTGTGCTCGGAGGCCCTGACGTACCGGACGCCGATCTCCTTGACCAACTTGCTGGCGATCGGCAGCGCCGCCGCATTCATGCCAGCGAGCCAGCCCAGAGCACCCTCGAGGATGTTGTCATAGTTGAAGAGGTTGGTCGCCTCAGGATCCACCAAATGCTTCTGCAAAAACAGCTCGTCCTGCGTAAACGCAGCAAGCGACTCCGCGGCCAACGACAGAGTGAGGATCTTGCGGAGATGGTTGTTGAACTTGCTGATCGCCGGAGACGGCGCGACGAGCTTTGCGTCGGTGGTCTCAGGAGCGGCGGACGGGATGTGGACGTACTGCGTGTCTTTGAGGTCGAGCTTGGGATTCAGAAGCACCACCGGCGAGCGGGCGGGCTTGCTGTCCTCGGGGTCCAAGCTTCGCGCGAGAATGAACGACTCCATCAACCGGTTGGTGGAGCTCGAGGGGAGCCGGCTCTCGTTGGGGCTGTCGCTGGTGTCGCCGTCGTCTTCTGCTTCGTCCTTGTCCTCTGTCTCCTCCCACTCGGTCAACAGCGGGAAGCGGCCAATCTTTTCGTCTTCCTTGAACGCCAAGCGCACCAGCACCATCCCCGGTGCTTTTCTGGAGCCGACGACAAAGTGTCGCGGGAGCAACGCACAGACCTGGACGGGGGCATTTTCGGCCGGCACGTAGCGGGCCAACGCCACACCGTCCAAGTCGACGAGCGCCGTCACCAACGAGCGGAACACCACCACGTTCACGGCGGTGCTCGCGCCGGCCGGCACCACGTAGTGCGCCTCGTCGGTGAAGTAGACGTGCGGCAAGTCGGCCAGCTTGAGGAGGCCAAAGATGTCGATCCCGGGCGCGGTTGGGAGCAACCCCAAGCCCGGGTCGACGGCCACCACGTCCCGCTTGGAAAACCGGAACCCATGCAGGTAGTCGCCCGGGGCGACCGCAACCTTTTCGTAAGGCGCGCCGGAGCCCGTCGCGCGGGCGTCGTCGTCGTCGTGGGCCAAGTCGCGGGCGGTGTCGTCGGCCGCGGCGCCGGCGGCGTCGCCGTCGCTGTGCGGGTGGTACCGCTTGACGTAGTGGGCCAAGTGGCGCTTGACGGGGCTCGCGCCCGCGGCGTCGAGCACGTACTCGTGGCCGGCGACGGGCTTTTCGGGCTTGACGGCGGGGAAGAGCAGCGCTTCAACCGTCAAGGTCGAGAGGTCCAGGGCGGGCGAGTAGCTTGGCGCCGAACGGACCAATTCGGGGTCGAGACCAAACCGGAGCTGTCCGGTAAAAGTTGCCCTGGGGGCGGTTTTCTTGAGCCCTACTCCCGGGGACGCGGCTGCGGAGTCCACCACGGCACAGGAGGGCCAGAGGGCCCGCCAGCGCGGGTGGAGCAGCGGCGGCGAGTAGACGACGAGCGCGACGTGGTGCTGGACGAGAAAGTCGGCGGCGGCGGCGGCGGCGGGCGGCTCTGGCAGCACGGGCAGCGGCGTTGGCAGCTCGCGCGGTGACTCACCGCGCCACGAGTCGAGCACCACCACCGAGCGCACGTACTTGAGGTGGGCTTTCGGGGCGAAGACGTCGAGGGCGGTGGCGACGGCCGCGGCGAGGTCGGGCGGCGCGCCGGGGGCGTCCGGCGGCACGCGCGGCACCGCCTGGAGGTGCTGGGTGTATGTTTTGTAGTCGTGGTAGGTGAACTGGGCGTCTGCGTGGTGGACGCCGGCCGGGGTGACGAGGGCGATTCGGTCGAGCTTGCGGTTCTTGAGGAGAAGCGCCAGGCAGTGGGCGTGCCACGGGGCGAGCTCCGCGGGGGCGGCTGCCACGAACACGGTGAACTCTTTGGACATGGAGCCGTGGGTGGAGCGGGTGGTTCAGTCGCAGGTGAAATTGTGAGGCGGAAATAGCGAGAAGTGCAGGTGCGAATAGCGAGCACAGTGAGGCGGGATTAGCGAGACAGTGAGACGGGAATAGCGAGAACAGAGGCGGGATTAGCAAAAACAGCGAGACGGGAATAGCGAGAACAGCGAGCGGAATTAGCGAGAACAGTGAGCGGAAATAGCAAGACACCACGAGGCAATTGGCGAGGATAGTGAGAAGTGAGAACAACCAACGGCAAGGGCGGTCAGAGAGCTGAGGAACGGAACTGAGCGCCGGCATCACGGCGGCGGCGGGGCGAGAAAAGTGGGCCTACAGGTGCCTATGCGTTAAGGCGACCGTTAGCTGTCGCGAGGCTACAATATGGCACCGCGAAAACAATGGTGGGGTGTAGAGACACGCAGTGCGTGGCGAGGAGGTGAGCGCCGCGAGAATAATGAGAGTCCGAGCTAGCGAGAGCCCGCCCAAGAGTAGTGGGTCCGCGTCAGAGAGAGTAGACAGCTTAAGCCTGGACCCCTGTAGCTAGCGAGACCACCCGAGAACAAAGAAACATGCGACAGCACAGCAAGCCGACGGCAGCCGCTGTACGTCTACCGAAGCCCGCCGGAACGCCTACCAACGAAGGTCGCCGCAAGTGGCGCGATTGCCTTCTGCTCAGCTCAACGCCGCACCGCACACCGTGCAACCCGGCAAGACTGTGCTCCTCCGAACAGGGTCGTTGCAGGGCCCCGCCGCGCTCGCCAGCGGCTATTGCGCGCGCCGGCAGCCCTGCGCGTTGGTGGGCGGGCCGCCCTCACTGGCCCGCTGGTTCGTTTGCTCGCTCTCGCTGCCTAGCGAGCCGGCTATTCTTACTTCCCACCGGAGTCTCGCCGCCAGCTCCAACCACCACTCTCGCCAGGTTTCACCCTTATTGATGGTTTTTTTCATGCCCGACTCCTCTCTTCCTGCCCTCTGTTTGCCCCCATGTATTACCAGCAGTACTTACCTCCCGCCGACCAGCAGACGGCCCCGGCCGCGCCGCCCGCCGTGCCCACCGGCCCCGCGGCGTCGCCCACCCAACAATTGCCGTTCGTTCAGTTTCCCCACCACAACTACTCACAGTCCCACAACCACAACCCCGATCTGTTCGCCGACGCCGCCGCAAACTACCAGCAGTATGTGCTCTACCCGCCGGTGATGCTCGACGCCCGCCAGCAGCACCAGCAGCAGCACCAGCAGCACCAGCAACACCAGCAACAACAACACCAGCACCAGCACCAGCAACAACAACACCAACAACAACAGCAGCAACAACATCAACAACAACAGCAGCAGCAACAACAGCAACAGCAACAACACCATCAACAGCAACACCAGCAGCACCAACAACTCCACCAGCAGCACCAACAGCACCAGCAGCACCAGCTCCCCCAGCAGTTGAACCACCCGCCCTCCCACCTCCCCCTCCACAGCCAACACCTTTCCCAGCCCGCGCAGCACCGCTACCAGCAGCTTCCCGCGCAGCAGTCGATCGACGCCTTCGGGCTGGCCGCCGGGTTCAAGTACCCGCGCCCCGCGTACCAGTACGCCGCCAGCGGCACCTCGAGCACCGTGCCGCCCGACTCCGCGGCGGCCCCCTACACTCCCTACGCGTCGCGGCCCGCGCCCGTGGGCGTCCTCCGCAACGAGTACGCCGCCGCCGGCACCGCCGGCGCCGCCAGTCCGCCGTACGCGGTGCAGCCGCGCACCAAGAGCGAGCCGTTCATGTTCCAGAAGCTGCTGGGCGACCCGCGGCTGTGGCAGGCCTCGGCCAACCACTTCAAGCCCATCCAGCCCAAGAAAAACTCGCGCCCGCGCATCAACATGATCCTCAAGGTGGACGCCGCCAACAAGAAGCGCAAGGGCAGTGCCGCCGACCTCGCGGGGAGCAGCGACCATCCCAGCACCGAGGGAGTGGGCGAGCTTTCCATAGACGACATGTTCCGCCAGTTTCTGGACGCCATGAGCATCGGGCGGCCCTTGTCGTCGCCGGGCACCACGTACCACCTCAAGATGAAGGACAAGCTCGAGTGCCAGTTGTTCGACTTGTTTGTGCATACCATGGCGCGCCTGGTGGACATCTTCTTGCCGCAGGAGGCGTTCCGCAAGATCGTCCCCGAGTTGGCCCTCCGCGACGACACCAACATGATCCTCGACCTGATGTTCTGCTTGAGCTCGCTCATCCTCCAGCGCATACGGCCCGAGAGCGTCGACCCATCCATCCCCATCAAGTACTACCAACAGAGCATCAAGTCCATTCGCTACCACTTGAGCACCCCCACCGCCGAGAGCAACGACAGGGGCATCATCTCACGGTGTCTCCTCAGCACCATCTTGCTCTGCATCTACGAGCTCTTTTTCGTGGCCATCGACAGCACCTACGTCAAGGGTGCGTCCAGCATCTTGTCCTCCATCTTGGCCAAGCACAACAGCACCCCCGGCACCAGTCTCTTGAAGACGTCGCTGTTCCACCAGACGTGCTTCTGGGCCATGTACATCTGCGACTTGATCTTGTCGCTCAAGTTCAACTTGCCGTCCATGTACTCCATCGAAACGTTTTGGAAGTCGTTGGACCCGGAGTACTTTGAGTTGTACGACTCGTACAGCCTGGACACACGCAGTCGCTTGGACACCGCCAGTGAGTCCGGCAGCGGCACCAACAGCTTGGGCAGCAACACCGAAAACAACCGGGCCGGCGGCGGGGTGGCCAGTGACGCAGCGCCAGCAGACGCCGCCGCCGACTCCGCCAACTACGTCACGCTCTTTCTGATGAACAAGGACCACTCGCTGTGGTGGCTCCATAAAGCGTTGATCAACTTTTCGGCCATCAACGAGTTCAACAACCAGGTCGACGTCATCACCAAGCAGGACTACGAACAAAACAAGCTGTACCACAACTGGGTCGCGCTCAAGCAGGCGGTCGAGGAGTACGGCGCCAACATGCCCTTGAGCCTCAAGCCGACCATCTACAAGCCCAGCTCCATCAACCACATCTTCCCGCTCATCTACTTCAAGGACGAGATCACGGCGGTGATCGCGCTCAACTACAAGCTCTCCAAGGTGGCGTTGTACCAGTCGTTGCACCGCCGCACCAACAACACCCACCCGTTAGTCGAGGAGGAACTCGCCAAGTATCCACCCAACTACGCCAAAAAGCTCACCAAAGACATCATCGGCATCATGCGCACCTACGACAGCAACATGTTTGTGTGGAGCGTCAACGTCCACACCATCCGGCAGGTGGCGCCCTACATGGTGGACGAGCCCGAGGCCTTCAAGGTGGTCGAGGACTTGGCCGGCCGCATGTTAGTCAGCTGCCACTTGAGCTTCGACAAGTTCATACCGACCAAAAAAGCGTAGATAGTGAAAGTGCGGGCAAGGCAGTCGCCCAGCCACACAATAATCGAGAGAACGGAACCCCAGCAGCAGCAGGCTCCATTTGCAGCCGTACGGCATGTAGGTGTAAGGATGACGGGTCGTGCGCGGGCGGCTCGTCCCTCTCTCTTTGGTAGAGACGCGACTTTCGTGATACTTGACCAACTCGCGCGTACTTTACTACACTCCACCCACCGTATGAACGCCGCCGAACTTCGTGTCCAGGCGCGCGACCCGGCGTTCTGTCGCCGCACGACGCCCGAGCAGCTCGGCAGGATTGTCGAGGCGCTCTTGGCCTCCGCCGACCGCGACGAGACGGTCAGCCTCACCGCCTCCGTGGGCAACATCTTGCTCGTGAATCGTGCGCTTCAGCACGAGTATTTCACCGACCGGTGGTCGGCGGAGGTGCTCGAGTTCGTGGAGCGCTTCTTGGAGAAGGCGCTCAGCGCTGCCGTTAACTGGAGCGAGCTCTTGCTGCTGTACCGCATGATCTTCTTGGTGACGCTAGACGCGTCGCGGCTCTCCGGCGCCGAGTTGCAGCGCACGAACCGCTTTTTGCTCCGGAGTCTTCTGGCGCTCCCGCCCGATGATTCCACCACGGTTCCTGTTCTTTTGGAGATCCTCAAGGCTCTCCAGACGATGCTTCTGCGCAATGGCCCGCCGCAGTACGAGTTCCCGTCGCTTGAAGTGTACCGCCGGCTTTTGGCCCTGGCCTCGAGCGAAGTCAAGAAGGGCGCCGTCGGGGTGCTCATTATGGACAACGCAGTGCTGTCTGTCGTTTCTGGCGCGCATGAAGCACCATTTTTGGCCTTTTTGGGCCTGCTCGTGGCGTTTCTTGCCGAGCAGATCGAGCCCGTCCAGACCGGCGACGCCAAAGACCTCTTGGCCTTGCCTGAAGACACCCCGGTCGATCTTGCAACGCTTTACACGGTCCTCTCGCTGATTGCTGGCGAGCTCGTTCCGAAAGCCCCGTCGCCTGCGCTGTTCAAGGGCTCTGCGGCCGAGCTCCTCGCCAACCGTATTCTTCCCCCCAGCACGATCGGGAAAAGGAGCATGGGAGTGGTCACCGCTATCGGGGAGCTCCCAAGCCCCTCCCCGATGCTCGGCCACCTCCGCTCGACGGTGCTCCATTGCTTCTGGGCACTCTGCGAAACCGGCGCTTCTTCCCAGGATCGGTTTTTTGAGATTGTTGGGCCCAATTGTGCGCAGAGCTTTCTTGGATCGAACGGCATCGAGGTCCCCATGGAGCTCCTTCTCAAGCACACCGCACTGAGCACCAAGAAGTCCGAGCCCGCGGAAATGGACGAGCGAGAGAAGGAAATCGAGGCGGAGAAGTTGTTCCACATATTCTCCAGAATGGAGAAGAATAGTGTTTTTGAAAACTTCCAGAACCCCATCAGAGAGTGGCAGCAGCTGGGACGCTTTGAAAACTTGCCGGAAGACCGGGAAAACGAAGACTGAGCCACTCGGGGAGTTTGCACTGTCGCTAAAAAAGCCACTGCTTATATTCCATGCCTGTTGCTATACGCTACATAATGAATTACGTCCGAGATATATTTGAACTGGCTATCGTGGCTGTGTCCTCTGCTTGATCGCTACCGCTGAATCACTTGGTCTCTTTCTCAACCTTCTCCTTCAACTGTAGAACAATCGCAGTTCTCGTCGGGATGTAGACCATGAGAGAGTTGGCACGGCCATTCCAGGGGTCGTTGTCGGTGAAGTATTCGTGACGCTTGCCCTGGGAGTCGATCTCCTCTATTCTGTGGTGTCCTCCAAACTTTTCGTCGTCCGTGTTCAACACGATCTGGTACACCCCAGGAACGTCAACGCCGACCTTGTAGTCGGCAAACGATTTTGTGGGATTGAAGTTGAAAACAAAGAGAAGCCCGTTTCTCTCGAAGACCAACACCTTGTCAGACTCGTTCTTCAAAGAGACATACGCCTGCGGCTTGTCCAACACTCCGTACGCGGTGTCCAAGTGCTGCATGGCACCGTCAAAATCATACAAGAACTTGTACCTCAACAAGTCGTCCTGGATCAAGTTGAATTGGCGTCTTGCATAGTGGTACGACTCTCCGTTCCCTGCTCTAGGGAAGTCGAGCCATTCGGGATGGCCAAACTCGTTTCCTTCAAAGTTCAAGTAGCCCTCGCCCCCGAGGGCAAACGTGACCAACCGGATCAACTTGTGCAAGGCGATGCCTCTCTCGACTACGGGAGTCAAGGGCGAGATCTTTGACATGTTTGTGTACATCTCCTTGTCCATCAACCAGAAGGCAATGGTCTTGTCTCCAACCAACGCTTGGTCATGGGACTCGCAGTAACTGATGCACTTCTCGCCGTATCTCCGGTTGGTCAACGTGTGAACAATGGCACCAAGGTCCCACTCGTCGTCCGACAAGTGTTTCAAGATCTTGATCCACATGTCAGGGATGGCCATCGACAACCGGTAGTCGAAGCCAATCCCGCCCTTGGCTATTGGCAAGCACAAGGTGGGCATCCCGCTGACGTCCTCGGCGATGGTGATGAACTTGAAGCCCTCTTCGCTGGTTTTGATCTCGTCCAACAACTTGTGGGCCAACATCATGTAGACAATGGCGTCGTTGTCGACCCATTCTGGATTGAAGTACTCATTGTAGTCGCCGCTGAACCCAAAGCTGAGCCCGTGGTGCTTGTACAACATACTGGTGACCCCATCGAATCTGAACCCGTCAAACTTGAACACATCGATGTAGTACTTGAGGTTGGACAACAAGAAGCGCAACGTCTCGTAGTTGGCGTAGTTGAAGAGTCTGGAGTCCCACAACTCGTGGCTGCCCTTGGTTCCGCCGTGGAACAAGTAGTGGTCTGTGCCGTTGAAGTTGTTCAAGCCGTCCTCGACGTTTTTGGAGCTGTGGGAGTGGACCACGTCGAGCAAGACCTTGATGCCCAAGCCGTGGGCCTCGTCGATGAGCTCCTGCAAGTCCTCCGGGGTGCCGAAGCGCGACGAGATGGCAAAGAAGTTGGTCACCTGGTAGCCGAAGGAGGCGTAGTAGGCGTGTTCCATGATGGCCATCAACTGGATGGTGTTGTACCCGGCCCTGTGGATGACGGGCAAGACGTTCTTGGTGAAGTTTTTGTACGAGCCGACCTCGGGGTTCGGGGTGGAGATGCCCACGTGCGCCTCGTATATCTTGATGCCCTCGGTGCTGTTGTAGACGGGCCGCTTGTTTCTAAAGGTGTGGGTGGTGGGCGGGTTCCAGAAGCGCCCTTCGTACAAGGTGTTCTCTGTGGAGGGGGTGGCGCGGTGGACCCAGGGGTCCAAGCGGTAGATGACCTCGCCGGACGGCAAGGTGAGGGCGAGCTTGTAGCGCGAGTCGTGGGCGATGGCGTAGTCGCCGGCGACGGGGTCAATGGTGAGCGTCCAGAGGCCAAAGTCGTTTGCCTTGGCGAGGCGGTGCGAGTCCTTGTTCCAGTCGTTGAAGTCGCCGACGATCAGCACCAGGGCCACGTCCGGCACGTACTGCGTAACGGTGATGCGCTTGGTGTGCTTGTCGGCGTGGACGCCGTAGGTCTCGTACGACGAGGCCAACTGGGCGAGCGAGGTGCCCAGCGCCGCGAGGTCGGCGGTCCACTGGCGGAGGCTCGTCTGGCGGGCCTCGAGCTGGGCCGAGTACGGCTCCAACCACGGGTCGATGTCCAAGGCTCCTTTGATCAGGGGGGTCGTCATTTGCAGCGGGTGGTGGCGGGCAGATAGCGGTGGGGAAGCGGGCTGGCGGTACGCTGGAGGAAGAAGAGTGGCGTGTAAATTGAAAAGCACCCGAAATGTGTGCAGCTCCTGATACACGCCTTGCCCCACAACGGTAGTGCATGGCGGGGAGCAAGATAAGATGGTGGGGAGATCCGCGAGCCCGCGGCGCGGGACCGGGGAAGACCCTGGGGCGTTTTCGGTGCGGCTAGCGAGAAAGCGGTGCGCGTGGCGCGAGAGCCTCGCTGGGCGTGGCAGGGAGCTCGCTGGGCGCGCGTCGCTGGTGCGGGCGCGCTCCCCTGTTCCCCGGAGAGCCCCGCCCCACGGGCCCGCGTGCTAGGGAATCCCTGGCGTGCACCAGCCACGCTCTCGCTGGAAGCGCGGTGGAACTGCGGTGGAACTGTGCGGTGGGACTGTTGCTTTTGTTGGGTAGGAGCGTCGCTGGTTGTGTAGCGCTACCTACTGCTGGTGCCTCTAATTGCCTGGTGCCTCTAATTGCCTGGTGCCTCTAATTGCCTGGTGCCTCTAATTGCCTGGTTCCTCTAATTGCCTGGTGTCACTAATTGCCTGGTCCACTAGCTGCCCCGATCTCGCTAATTGCCTCATCCGCCCACCCCTCTACCATTTCCTCACTACTTCTCTGTCGCCCTCCACGCTCCTCGCCTCTAACCACCACTGCCAATTCTACTTCTCTACAGCATTTCAATCTTTCTCGTCCTTCATTTATTCTCGTCTTCATTTATTCTCCTCCTTCATTTATTTTCTCCTCCTTCTGTCTCTACTATCGTACATCTACCTGAACCGCTGGTTCAAAATTCTATCGGCCCCCGCCTCCTCGTACTCCTCCTTGCTGACCCACATCTGGTGGAACGTCCCCAACGACGCCAACACACTGCCGCCGATCCACGCCTGGTTCACCCGCTCGGTCGAGTTCCCCACCGCGTGGAGCCGGATCTTCAAGCCGGGGTTGGCGTTGCAGAGTTCGTTGTATAGTCTTTCGGTGAGCTGGGGAATCAACGAGCCCCCGCCCGTCACGATGATGTTGTGCGCCACCGACGCCCGCAAGTCGATGTCGATCGTCGAGAGCGTGTGGGTGATCAACTGCGCCAACCCACGCGCCTCGGTCTTGCCGGTCTTGGACGGGCTGTCGCTCGGAGGCGGCGTCGACTGGTTGGAGTCGGCGCGGCGCACCCGTTTCAACGGGCGGTACTCGTTGTACTTGCTGCGGAACCGGATCTCGCCGTTGTGGGGCACGTACTTGTCGGCCAAGCCCGCGTCGCGGAACTTGTACTGCTGTGGGTCGAAGAGCGACTCGGCCAACTCGAACCGCTCGTAGCCAAGCGCCACCGACTGGCCCGTGGGGAGCTCGAAGAGCCGCTTGTGCTCGTCGGCCGAGTACTTTTCTTTGGCGCTGGCGCTCTGCAGCGAGTTGGCGTTGCTCAACCGGCGGTCCGGCATCTCCAACACCGTCTCCTTGAACTCGTGCCAGATCTTGGCCTTCTCAAACTCCTCGAACGTCTGCGTCACGCCGCCGGCGGTCTCCTTCTGCGTGTACTCGCTGGCCGCCGGGTACACCGAGGGCACCTTGGACTTGATCCTGTACGTGGGCACCACCTCCACCGCCGGCTCCTTGCTGGCCAACAAGTCCTGGATCTGGTCGTTCAAGAAGCGCCCGGCGTACGGCGTGCGCATCGAGTTCTTGAGAAGCGAGATCCCGTCCACCACGGGCGTCACGCTCGTCGAGTCGTGGCCCACGTCCACCACCAAACAGTTGGCCCGCCCTTGCTGGAACGATATACACGTGGGCGCCTTGGCGAGATACAACGCAGGGAACTCAAACTTCTCGAAACTGTTCTCCACCAACAGCTGGCGGTACGGCTGCTCCGCCCACACCGGCTCGGTGATCAAGATGGGCTGCTCGCTGCACTCGGTCTTCAACACGTCGCGGAAGTAGTACGCGTACTGGTCCATCGCCGCCTCCCAGTCCACCACCACCGAGTCCTTGATGATCGAACGCACCTCGTAGTCGGTGCGTGGGACGCCGATCGCCTCGCCAAAGATCCGCTTGCCCGCCGCCTTGCCGTCGGTGTCTTCGACCGGCTCGTCCGCCGGCGACGAGTAGTACGACGGCGTCACGATCTTGGGGAAATCGTCGCCAGCGTACCCGATCCGCGTGTGGCTCGAGCCCGGGTCCAACACGATCGCGTTGATTTCGTCTCCGCCGTATACGGCGGTGTTGGCAGCTGAAGACATGTTGTGTTGATGGCGCCAGACGGAACGTCCTTTTGGGTTTGACTAGTATAAAATTCGGTCGTGCGCGTACCGACTACTGAGAAGCAGGCCCCACGGCCTGCTGCTGCTACACCACTGCTCTAAGTAGTTACTTTGAATAGACAATCCGTGCTGACGGGCAGGCTAATAAATACGAGTGACTCTTCTAAGTGTCTTTTTTTTTCTGTTTCGCGGTGCCTACAACACTCTGGACTCAGCCTCAATCAAGCCCACCAAGAGCTCGATCTCCAATCTCTTTCTTCCTTGAACAACCCAGTCGTCAGCCAACTTTCTCGTCCAGCCCTTCAAGTTGGCCACCTCCTCGACAGCCACGTCCAACTCGCCTCTAACAAGGGAGTTCTCAACACGCCCGATCACAGACTCGATGTCCTTTCCGTCCGGCTTGGAGCCCTTGACTGGCAACAACAACTTGGAGAACAACAACGAGGTCAAGTGTCCCAATAATCCCGCGTTGGGTGGCAACAACGACGCGCTTCTCAACTCAGGGGCCAAGGCTTCCCATCTCGAGTACAACTGGGCGTTGGTCAACACGGACTGCGACGATTCCTTCACAAGCAATGGTTGCAAGTCTTTCAATGCAATGGCCAACAACTCATCGTTGGAGTCTTGCGAGATCTTGAGCAAGTCCTCGACATAAGGGTACACAAACTGGTTCTTGTCAGAGGCGTTCGAGTTGAATAACGCCGTCTTCAATTTGACCACCGACTGGTGGATCAACGATTTGTGGTGGTTGCTCTTCAACTGTGTTTCCAAGCTTTCGGCAAACTTCTCCAACTCGTCCAATCTGGTGCTCAACTTGTCCAAGTTGGCCAATCTGCCGCTTCTTTCCTGGTCGATCTTTTCCTTGACCAACTTTTCAAAGTTCTTGGTCTGTTCGATTCTAACCATCGACACCGCGTTGACTGCGGCTTGTGAGATAGCGTCCTTGGTGGCTTGCACCTCTTGCACGAGCCTCTGGTTCAACTTCTTCTCCAAGTTGGTTCTTTCGTTGTTGAATTGGTGCAACAAGTTTTCGGTCAACTCCAACTCCTTCTTGGTGTACGACGACAAAAGCTCGGTCTGGCTCACCTTCAACTTGGACTTCAACTCGTCGTCGAAGCTTTGGGTCAACGAGTTCAACTTGAGAGCCAACTGCGACACGCTCTCGTTGATGGTTTTGATAAGGTTGCCGTTCGAGGGACCAACCTTGCTGGCGTCAATGGACTTGATCAAGTTGTTGAACGAGTCTATGGTGGACTTGACCGAGGCGTCTATCGACGACCCGATCTGGTCCTTGTTCAACTGGATCAAGGGAAGCGGGGCGATCTCCTTCTTGACGCTGCCAATCTCAACTGGCTTCTGCAACTGTTGCGCTGGCGTGGCGTCGGCCGAGTTGAACGACACCTTTTCCTCCAACTTGTCCTTGGTGTCCTTGATCAAGTCGCCGCTGGTCTTTTCGATCTTCTGGGTCAACTGGCCAATCAGGTCCTTGGAGGGCCACTCGAGGCTCTTGGCCTGGTCCACCAACTTGGCGACGCGCTTCTGCAAGTCCTCGAGCGAGCCGTGCTCGATGAGCTCCAAGAGCTCCTCGTAGTAGGGCAAGTCCTTGTCGATCACAAAGTCCATCACGTCGTCGTTCTTGGTGGCCACGTACAACGTGCCGCCGTAAACGACCGACGTCAAAAGCGTGGCCTGGAGCAAAAACTTGAACAAGGAAAACTTCTTCTTGGGCTTGGGCGGCTCGACCTTGATGGGTGGCGGCGAGGGCGGCGTGGCAATTGCCACCGCGGTCTGGTTGGCGGCGACGCAGGTCCGTGCGAACGAGCGAACGGCCATCCGGTGGGCTCTGTGCCCGCAAACTGAGGCTGCTCTGATCATTGTTGGTGGTGTTGGAGTGGGCGTTGAGTGCTGTAAAACCGCCAATCCGAGCTCGTTGTTTCGGGCGGTCGGGGCACGCGCGGAAACGTCACGTGCTCTGTGTCGTGTGACTTTTGGGTCACGTGACCCAAGAGCCCCCGCGCGGGCCCTGTCGCGATCTCCATTTGGGCCGGCACCCACAACCACTACCGCCCACCAGCAACATGTCAATCAGCCCCATCAACCTCTTTCCGCCGCAGCCGTCGACCGTCCGGGCGCAGACGCTCCGTCTCGCGTACGACAGCAAAAACGACCGGCTCGCGTACGCCAACCGGAAGTCGGTGATCGTCAGACCGGTCGACCCCGAGTCGGCGGCGCCGGTGGTTCAGTTCACGGGCCACAACCACGCGGCCGGCGCCGTCAGCTTCGCGCCGTCGGGCAACTACATCGCCCTGGGCGACGAGTCGGGGCTCGTGAAGGTGTGGGACACCAGCATGGCCGGCGGCGGCGCCGCGAGCGTCGGCGCGGAACGCTCGTTTGAGCAGCCGGTCGTCAAGAGCGAGTTCCAGGTGATAGCGGGGCCCATCAAGGCCGTGGCGTGGGACGCCGACGGCACGCGGATCATCGCGGTGGGCAACGGGCGCGAGAAGTTTGGCCACTGCTTCTCGTGGGACAGCGGCAACACCATCGGCGAGATCCAGGGGCACTCGGCCACCGTCAACGCGGTGGCGATCAAGCCGCAGCGGCCGTACAAGGCGGTCACCGTGGGCGACGACCGCAACTTGGTCTTCTACAACGGGCCGCCGTTCAAGTTCGGCAAGTCCGAGAAGGGCTCCCACGACAACAGCATCCGCGACGTGGCCTTCTCGCCCGACGGCGGCTGGATCGTGAGTGTCGGTGCCGACCGCAAGATTGTCATCTACGAGGGCAAGACCGGCGACAAGGTGCATGAGGTGCCCAACGCGCACGACGGGGGCATTTTCGCCGTCTCGTGGTACCCGGACTCGGCCCGGTTTGTCACGTCCTCGGCCGATGGGACCGTCAAGGTGTGGGCCGTCGACTCCTGGAAGAACGTGCACACGTTCGAGGTCGAGCGTGACGCGGCCGCCAGAGCCGTGGACTCGCAGCAGGTCGGCGTGGTGGTGACCAAGGAGTACGTCATTTCCGCCGGGTTCGACGGCAGCCTCCACTACTTTGTCGAGGGCGCCTCCAAGGCCGTGCGCGTCATCAAGGGCCACCAGTTCTCGTTGACGGGCGTCAAAGTCCACGGCTCCAAGTTGTTCACGGGTGACTCCGACGGGACTGTGTACTCGCGTGCCATTGGCTCCGACAAGGCTCCCGGCGCCACTACTACCGCCTTGGGCGCTGGCAGCGCCGCTCACGAGAATTACGTGTCAGGACTTGCAGTGGTGGGCCAGAAGCTTGTGACCGCGGGCTGGGACGATACAATCAAGGTTTGGGCCCAAGACGGGACCAGCCGCGACGCCAAGGTTTCTGCACAGCCCAAGAAGGTGGTGGCCACCGCGGATGGCGTGGCCGTCTTGTACGAGGAGTCGGTGGAGATCAGACTGGAGAGCTTGGACATTGTTGGGGAAACCAAGCTTGGGTTTGTGGGTGCCGACATTGCTGCCGGTGCGTCCGGCGATCTTGCTGTGGCCAACAGCACGTCCAACACGGTGGAGGTGTATTCGGTCGCCAAGGGCACTCTTTCCAAGACCAAGACGCTTGGGCCGTTGCGCAACTCGCCGTCGTTGGTCCGCGCTTCTCCCGACGGCAAGTACGTCGCGGTAGCAGACACCGCGGGCAAGTTCACCGTCTACGACGCGGACGGCGCTGTCTTCACTACCAGATGGGCATTCCACAACAGCCGCGTGCTCGACGCCAAGTGGAGCGAGGACTCCAAATACGTTGTCAGCGTGGGTTTGGACAGCTGGATCTACGTGTACTCGACGGAAAAGCCATCACGCGTGTTGAAGTTCTCGTTGGCCCACCAGAGCGGAGTCAGCGGAGTCGAGTGGCTCTCGTACGGCGAGGGCCAGGCGGTGATCGCTACCGTCGGAGACGACGCGGTGCTCAAGACCTGGAGAGTTGAGTTCTAGGGCCTCGTGGGTGCCTCGGCCAGCATTTTTCTGTGTCGTCTATTGTAGTCATTTGCTATATAATCAATGCAACATGGACGTGTCGAGTCGCAACTTGTGGCCCAACCACAACGCATGCTTGGTGTGGTCCAAGAGATCGCCCTTGTCCGAGCGCGGGTGGATCAACACCGACAAGCTGCCGTGGTGCAACTGGAAGAAAGGCACCACGACGCTGAAGATTTGGGGGTCGTTCAAGTCCAACTCCCACATGCAAACGGGATGCGGGCCGATCGGCTGGTCCCAGAGGCGGTACACCCTGACGGCGCCCGCTTCGATCTCGCGGGCAAAGTGCTTGATGACCTTTTCCCGCAAGTCCAGGGCCTCCTGGCGCTGTGCAGCACTGTTGTTGTTCCAGTAGGTGTGGACGTCGTACGACCTGATGCCTCCGTAAAACATGGTGGGGAGAAAAAAGGGGGCCGCGAAGCGTTAGGGAGACTTGGGGAGAATTCTGGGGAGACGTAGCGCGGGTTCCAGGGAGACGTGGGGAGGGAGCTACTGGACGGGCTCGCGAAAGATGCTTGTCTCGCTGATGCTTGCGGTGTCTGTGCTGGCCGGTTGTCGTGTGGCGTTGTGCGGTGAGCTGCTCCTGTCGCTCGTGCCGTTATATACCTCCATCCACACCCAATTGGTCAGCCATTGGTAATAGATTAATAATAAGGTTAAGGCTCATTCGTAATTTCTCGCGAGCGCAGTGACAAATTGGAACCCCACGGAGGATATAGGCGGACTTGGGGCCAGTCGAGCGATGACTAAGCTGCCACAGGCACATCGCTGCCTGCCCAGCAGGCTGGACGGTTTCGGTGGACTGCATGAGCCGCGGCATTGCTTCTGCAGGCACCTCGCTGGTGTGTCTGCCGAGCCGTTCAGTTTTGCAGCTGAGTGAATTCGCCGGCTGACTACATTGGTGTTCACGAGTCTCTCACCATCGCCATTCGCCAAAGTCTCGCTAGATAACGACCGCCTCACTAGCTGTCATGGCGGCCTCGCTAGCTGCATGGCTTCCTCGCTAGCTGCATGGCTTCCTCGCTAGTTGTCCCAATCTCCTCTGCTCTTCCTGGCAACCAGCTTGTTTCAGACCATTGCTTGAATTGTTCAGCTGTCTCAACTTGTTTCAATTGTTCAGCTGTCTCAGCTTGTTTCAATTGTCAACTTGTTTCATGTTTGCCGCCACTCGTTACAGGTCGCTCATCCAACAGCGAAGCCTGCGGTCAAAAGTTGCCCCCTCGCTTCCCTCGCTAGCATCCCGTTCCTACCACCTCTCCCTAGGCATCGTTCATTTCTATGTACACGTAGTCGTCGTCCTCAAGCACGGGCCGAGCTCTCTTTCTCCGCAACACCGCCCAGTGGTACACAACCCCGCTCGCCAACCCGACGAGGCTGCCGGCGACGTTCCACACAATGTCGTACGAGTCAAACACCCGCGACGGATTCACCACCCCTTGGACCATTTCCAGCACCGTCGACGCCCCGAGCGTGCACACGACAAACGTCACGAGCCGGAGCGTCCGCAACGCCTTGTAGTTGGTGTCGAAAACAAAGTAGAACTCGAGCGTGAGCACGAGGAACGTCACGAAGTGTATGAGTTTGTCGTGGGGAAGCTGGACCAGAGCAAACCCCAAATATGCCGCTAAAGCTAGCGAGACAACAAAGACTGGCGGTTAGAGGGCCTGGCGGCAGGAGCGGGTGTCGAGCTACTTACGAATGGCAACGGGAATTCTGACGGTCACCATTGCTTGGAGAAACGGACTGGTTTGTGGAAAAAGCCCCCAGGAGGATGAAGCAAGGAGCTCGTTACGGGCGCGGAGGCTTCGCACCACACACCGATTGTCGCTGGACCGGCGTTTCTCGTCGCGAGCGCCCGCTGGGCTTTTCGCGCGGGCGACAAATGCTCGCACCAGCTCTCGGTAGAAACGGGGCCCTTTTCGCACCCTCGGCCTTGCACCTCATCGCAGCCACATGATCGCCAAACGACGGATCAGCTACCTCGTTTCTGCACTCAGGTCGTTGGAGACGCCTGGGGCGCCGCCGCCGCCGCCGCCCAGAGCGGTGCCCAAGAGCGCCAAGGTCCCCAAGACCGCCTTTGGCGCCGCCATCACCCCGAACGCCTTGAACGACCTCTTCCGCCACCAGGAGTACCCCAAGCCGACCAACAAGCAGATCAGCCAGACGCAGTTGCTCTTCAACGCGGCGTCGGCCACCTTGGAGTGGACGTTTGCGCTGTTCGACGAGATTCCCGACGTCAAGTACAACCGGCTCCACCAGGAGCGCGTGCTGCGGTACCAGACCATCGACCCCTACAACAAGACCGAGTACGACGAGAACGTGGCGTTCTCGCGCAAGACCTTCGGCATCCACCCGCGGCTCTTGGCGCCGCTCCCCGAGGTGCTTCTCTTGGGCCACACCAACGTCGGCAAGTCGTCGCTCGTCAACACGTTGTTGCTCAACAAGCTCGAGTCGCAGAGCGCCGGCGCCAAAACAGAGCACGCGTACGTGTCCAAGCGCGCGGGCTACACCAAGACGCTCAACTGCTTCAACGTCGGCAACAAGTTCCGGCTCATCGACAGCCCGGGCTACGGGCAGTATGGCGAGGCCAAGCAGGGCAAGGTGGTGTTGGACTACATCGAAAAGCGCCACGTTTTGCGGCGGGTGTTTGTCTTGATCGACGGCGTGGAGGGCTTCCGCGAGGAGGATCTCCACATCATGGACCACTTGGTGGCCCTGGGGGTGCCGTTCGAGGTGGTGTTCACCAAAACAGACGCCGTGGTGGCCAAGCACATGCCCAAGAACAGCGAGTTGGCCGCGGGCGACGCCGCCCAGATGATCCGCGACGCCAACGCCGCCGTGGTCGACCACTACCGCCGGCTCGTGGACGGCGTCGGCTTGCGGGACCTCGTCACCTTGCCGCGTATTCTTTTCAACAACGGCTCGGTGAACAAGTACGTGCCCATGCGGTACGGGTACAAGGAGCTCCGGTGCACGATTCTCGAGGCGTGCGGGCTCGTGGAGGAGTCGAAGCCGGAGTACCGCGAGGCGGAAGAGGTGGAACAGAACCGGCACAGGCGAAAGAGCGCCGTGAGGCGAATGGCCAGGCGAGAGAAGTCGGCCGAGTGATCGACAGAAACACAATACATGTAAATAGTTTGCAGCAAATACCGTGCGCGCCAGCGTCTGTAGCGAGAGCTACCGCGATAGCGGCGAATCTCGCTAGAGCGCGTGGCATCTTGCGAGGATGCTCGCGAGGGTGTTCGCAAGCGCCTCTTTTGGCGGCGGCCAGCACCGCTATTCTCACCGGCGCACACGGGCACTCGACGCTACGCCTTTCCAGGCTGCCGCTCGGAAGCCAGCTGGCGCTCCCGCTCGCTCCCACCGGCTCCCTGGCTCCCCGGCTCCCGCCCCCCGTACGCTCCTCGTTCACTATCAGTTTATTGAGTAAATATACATAGATGAAGGTGTCTAGAAACGTCCACCTCTGGAGCCGCCACGGCTCCCGAATCCACCACGGCCACCTCTGTCGCCGCCGAAACCACCACGACTGCCGAAGCCACCACGGCCGCCTCTGTCGCCGCCGAAACCACCACGGCTGCCGAAGCCACCGCGGCCACCACGGCCACCTCTGTCGCCGCCAAAGCTGCCACGGCCACCGCGGGCACCGAAGCCTCCACGGCCACCACGGGCACCGCCACGGCCGCCTCTGTCGCCACCAGCGGACTTTCTCTTTGGCTTAGGGCCAACGGCCGCTGGCTTGGGCAAGAATCTCTCCAATGGCAACAACTTGTCGGGGCCAATGTAGAACTTGTCACCTTCCTTGAAGGAGTCGGCCTTGACGCCCTCGGAGGTCTTGATGGTGAAGAAAACCTCGTTCAAAGGACCCAAGATCTCGTCGACCTTTCCGACCTGGCTCTTGTTCTCCAAGTAGATTGGGGCGTTGAAGTATGGGATCTTGACGTTGATGGAACGACACACAATGTCGCCTTCACAGGTTTGCTTGAATTCACCCATTTCTAAAACGGTATCTGGGGGACCTTGTTGGAATTGGGAGGGCCCGGTTCTTCCGCCGCGGCCTCCTCTGAAACCACCTCTACCTCTATTCATGATTGTTGATGTGTGGTGTACAAGATGATATCTGAGAAAGGGAAATTTTTCATGGAGAAAAAATGGGATCTCATCGAATGCGATGAAAGAGAAGGTCGTGTGTCGCAAGCAAAGATGCGACAGCGAGTGGTGGGTGACGGAAGTGCGACAGAAAATGCGACAGAAAGTGCGACACAGGCGACAGACAAAATGCGGCAGCCCACAGCCAGTGCGGCAGCCCAGCCAGTGCGGCAGCCCAGCCAGCACGACAAGCAAGACGCCCAAGCCAGGCTGACATTACGGCGCAACAAACACCACGACGACTCGACCAGCCGAGCGCACCGCCGCCCGCCGCCCGCAGATTCACCCGTGCGGCTGCTGCTGCTCCCCCACTCTCCCCGCTACGTCCCACCCCCAGTGCCTGTGGGCGGTGGCCGTCAGCCCAGCACGTTGCCGCTACCGTTCTCGCTAATCAGCCACAGCTCTCGCTATTTTTCTCGGTCCTCTCCCCAAGTCGGGCTCTTTTGTCGCTACACAGGGCGCACGTCCCCCGCCGCTGCCACTGCTCCGTGCCAATTTCTCCCGTCGCTGTTCCGCGCGCCATTTCAGTTGTGGGCCGCGCAGTCCGCCCGCGGCGTATTCGCCGCCGCACGACCCGTGCCACTCGAAATAAAACACTCGGGTGTCTCCTTATCCTTCTCCATAGACCGTCATCATGAGTGTATCACTGAGTACGTCGAACCATCGGCCGGCCACGCGCCGCCAGCGTGCCGTGCGCCGCGCCCGGAAGCCCGCCCGCCGCAGCTTTTACTAACCGCCAGCAACCCCCACCTTTTCAGTGGGCCTCACCCAGGACGAAAAGAAGCTATACTCGCAACTCTTCAAGGCGTTGGACCCCGAAAACACGGGAATCATCACCGGCGAGAAGGCGAGAGCCACGTTCGAGAAGTCGGGCTTGCCGCCCACCATCTTGGGCGAGATCTGGCAGATCTCCGACCAGAACAACTTGGGCTTCTTGACCCAGTTTGGCTTCTGCCACGCCATGCGCTTGATCGGGTACACCCAGCTGGGGCAGCACCCCACGGCGCAATTGGGCCAGAAGCCCGGCCCGCTTCCCAAGTTCGCCAACTTGGCGCCGCTCGCAGCGCCCGGCGGCGCCCAGTTGCAGCCACAGTCCACCAACGGCTCGCTCATGCAGTCCCAGCCCAGCGCCTTGGTGCCCCAGAACACCACCACCCTCCTGTCCAAGCCCCAGGACCCCATCTCGTCCATCAGCCCGGCAGACTACCAGAAGTTCAGTCTGTTGTTCGTCAAAACCGTCGGCTCCACCGCCGGCTCCTTGGGCGGCGCCCAGGCCAGAGACATCTTCATGAAGGCCAAGCTTCCCAACGCAACCTTGGGCCAGATCTGGAACTTGGTCGACAGGTACAACGCCGGCAAGTTGAACATCGGCGCGTTTGTCTTGGCCATGCACCTCATCCAGGGCTTGTTGAGCGGCCAGATCAAGCAATTGCCTCCGTTCTTGCCCGAAAGTGTGTGGCTGTCGGTCTCTCCCGAGTACGCCCCCGCCAGCGAGTCGTCCCGTCAGCCTTCGAACGCTTCGATAGCTTCCCAGCAAACAACAGTCAGGTACCCTTCTTCGGGTGGTCTCTCCCCGGCCTCGGCTCCCCCAATCTCCGGCGAGTGGGACGTCTCTCCCACCATGAGACTGCAGTACGACTCCTTGTTCAACAACTTGGACAAGGAAAAGTCGGGCCAATTGAACCCAGACCAGGTGGCCTCTTTCTTGATGACATCCAAGTTGAACCAGCAGGACTTGGCCACTGTGTGGGACTTGGCCGACATCCAAAACACCGGTATTTTCACCAGGTTGGAGTTCTCCATAGCCATGTTCTTGGTGAATAAGAAGTTGGCCGGCGGAGCTTTACCCAACATTGTGCCCGACGAGTTGATCGAAAACTTGAAAAGTGCTCCTCCATATCAGCAAAGAGCACCTCAACAGCAGCAGTCTCATCAGCCACCAGCCCCTCCAAAGCCTATCCAGCAGCAAAAGACAGCTATGGACGACTTGGTGGACATTTTCAGTTACGACTCTGCGCCAGATAAAGCTCCACCAGCCAATGTCAAGGACCAATCGAGGCCACTGATCCAATCCCGTGCCTCAAGCAGTGACTTGACCCCAGCAGGAGAGTTGCCAAGAGTTCGCTCAAACTTGACCGGATCCTTCAAGCCTTCGTCTACCTTTGGCCAGAGTCTCTTGAGTAATCAAGCGATCTCATCGCCTGTCAAGGAAAAGGAGCAGGCCGACTTACTTCAAGACTCCACCGAACTGGCTCAATCTCTGCGTTTGTCTTCAGTGGCTTCTTCCATTGCTCCGGCGCCTTCTCAAACTACTAAGGGACTGAAGAGCATCAATTACGACGCGTTGAGAAGCGTTCCCCCACCCCCACCCAAGAAGAGCACTACCAATAACTTGACGGCTGAAAGAACTCCTTCCCAGATTCAACCTGTCCTCCATGAGACAAAGGAAGTAGAAGCTGAAGCGTACGGTCAAAACCAACAGTATCAACCACAGCCTCCTCAACAACAGCAACAACAACATTTCCAACCATCGCCTCAACAGTACCAACAGCAACCACAACAGAAGCAACTTCCAAACGATGACTTGTTGGCTGATCCAGAGACTTCAGGGCAGTTGTCTCAGGCAACCACTGAGATAGCCAACGTATCTACCCAGATCAAGTCTTTGGCCTCGCAAACTTCTGTATTACATGAGAAGAAGTCAAGGGCTGATCTCGAATTACAGAGAATTCTCACCACCAAAGAAGAAATTGAGTCCAAGTTGAAAAGCTTGAGGTCTTCTTATGACAACGAAGTTAAACAAGTTGACCAGGTGGAGTCCAATTTGGCAAGCGCAAAGGAAGAATCGGAAGCTTTGAGATCAGAAGCATCCATCTCAGAAGCCAAGTTGAATACCTTGTCTACTCAATTGAACGAAAAACAAGTAGCTATGGAAGACTTGCAAAAGGAAAACAGCTCGTTGAAAGAAAGATTGGGATACTTGAACGCTGAATTGGGCGAGTTAGAACAACAGCTCGCGTCCAAGACCAGTGAATCCCAACAGTTGAGTAACCAGCTTTCGGTGAAGAAGTCTCAAATTCAAGTTTCACTCGTTAAGTCGCAAGAATTGAAGAACAAGATCTTGGAAGTGGAAGAAGCAAGTAAAAGACATCAAGAAGAACTTAGACTCGCAGCTGAAGAAGAGGAGCGTTTAGAGAAAGAGAATCAGGAATTGCAAGCAAAGGCTGAGGAGGCCGAAAGATCCCACCAAGAGTCTTTGAAAGCAGCACAACTGGCCAAGGCAGCTTCCAGCGATAAGTCTGTTGGAAGCTCCATTCCTTCCGGAGCCGGTGTGGCTGCTATTGGTGCAGGAGTCGGTGCTGCTGTTGGCGGTGTGGCAAGTTTTGTGAGCCATCAGCTTGGCGGGGACCATTCGAGCGAAGAAGTGCCGGCCTCGGACAAGACGGAGGAAACGGAAGAACCGCAAGAGAAAGAGCCTAAACAGCAAGGAGAAACGTCTTATAAGTTCCTCTCAAACAATATAGCAGGCTTGGTGGATGAGGTGAAGGACAAGCCAAGTGCTGCATTGACCGGAATTGATGACGTGGAAGAAGTCGAGAAGCCCAAAGCTGAGGAATCCAAGGCTGAGGAACTGAAGAATACTTCCAATTTGGAGTTTGGTGAGTTTAGCGCAGAAAGAGCGACCGAGAGTGTTACAAACCCCACGGCCTCGTCGTCGGTAGCGACCGAATACAAGGACATGGATGAGAACGAGACACCAGTGACTTCTCCAAGCACTTCTGACTTCCAGTTTCCTCAAGGTACCAATGCAGGCATTGCCGGTGCACTTGTTGGAATGCCAGGTGTGTTTGTTGGTGTTCAACGCACCGAGTCCTTGACTTCGAGCGTCCAGAACAATGCAGCTCTTTCGGTTCGTGACGACAACATCGATGAGATTAGTGATCGCGAGACTCTCGACAAGGACGATGAAATCGTGGCCAAGAGTCCCGAGACACACACCTACGATGAACCAACACACGAGCAAGGCAGTGAAGAGCTCAGCGACAAGGTTTCGTCGGGTGTGGAATCGTTTGAGATTGTCAACTCCGAGGAAGCCAGAGCAATTGAAAGTGCTGACTTGGAAAGCCACAAAGATGCCCGGAAAGCCCCTGGGTCCAATGACGCGGAGTTCCCTCCGATCAAAGAATTGGATTATGATGACAGCTCATCCTCGGACAATGACTCGCAGGACACATTTGACGACGCCGTGGATAACTTGCCCAAGGGATCTACATCGTTTGAAGGCAAATCTGCACAACCTCAGTTTGACGATGATTTTGAAAACGCTTTCAACGATCTCCAGGTGGCGACCCCCGAGATAAATCAGAACGATTTCTTTGCCGACGAGTTTGACGACTTGGAAGCGGCCAAGGAGGAGAAGGAGGACCACGACGAGTTCAGTCCCAAGGGAGACGAGTTTGCGTTTTCTGAGGGATTCACCGAGAGGGAGTCGCAGGCGCCTGACTTCAGTGCGGGAGCCCCTGCCGAGCCCGAAGCGGCCGGGAACGACGAGTGGGAACAGCTTTTTGCGGGCTTCGGCAATGCCACCGCCGCACCCGCGGTTCCTGCCGCGGACGTGCCTGTCGCTGGGGCCGCTGACCAGAGCTATGCTGCCGAGATCGATGAATTGGTGGGGATGGGATTCGACCAGAAGACCGCCCTCGCCGCGTTGGAGAGAGAAAACTGGGACCTCCAGGCCGCCACCAACTTTTTGTTGGACAATGCTTAGGGACTCCAAGGTGGGGAGCCATCACTACAGAATGATTTTGAATGTACAGACTTTTAGTAAAGCGTAAATTGAATAACATAAGGGAAGGGGAAGGAGCGGCTGGGCAGCGCTAAACGTTCAAGACGGCGCTCAAGGCCTCGCTGACGTCGCCGACGTCGTACTCCTCCTTGTTCAAGTCCTTCAAGTCGGCCACGGGTCTCTCGGCCTGCGGGGTGATGCGCACCGCGTGTCTGGAGATGGGGGTGTCCCAGTCCACGATAGCAGAATGTACCAGACGTCTGTTATCCCAGATGACCACCGAGTTGGGCTCCCAGTTGGCACGCAACTGCAAGTCGTGCGACGACTCGATGTGGTTGTACAAAAAGTTGAGCAAGTAGTCGGACTCCTCCTCCTTCAACTCGACGACTCTGCGGGAGAAGGGTCTGTTCAAGTAGATGCTCTTGGCGCCGGTGGCGGGGTGCACTCTGACCAAGGGGTGGATGTTGGAGACCGGGGTTCTTCTCTCGATGCCGCCCTGGACGCGTGAGTTGGTGGCCTGGTCGGCGGACGTGTGCAACACGTGGAGGCCGTCCAAGCGCTTCTGGAACTCGGGCGAGAGGCGGTTGTACGCCTCGGTGGTGTCGGCAAAGATGGTGTCGCCGCCGGACTCGGGGCCCTCCAAGACGGTGAAGAAGGTGGTGCCCGGGCCCTGCAACTCGTACGACACGTCCGAGTGCCAGCCGACGTTGTTGTTGCGCTTGGCGAACACGCGGTCGAACGCTTCCTTGTCGGGTCTGCGGTACGTGATGTGCAACTCGGGGTAGCCCTTGGGGGCGCCCAGCGTGGGGTGGATGTGCAAGCGGCCAAAGTACTTGCCGTACTCAACCAAGAAGTCGGGCCCCTTGGAGGCAAAGTCCTGCTCGCGGAAGACGACGACCCCGCGCTGGGCGACGAAGAGCGCCAACTCGTCCTTGCCGGCGTCGCTCAACTGCGACAACTGCACGTCGCGGACCTCGGTGCCGAACTTGGGGGTGATTTTCTTCAACGTCTGCGGCCCGTTGACGGGGAACAAGTTCTCGAGCTTGGGGTCGGCGCGGGCGCCCGGGTCAAGGTGCTTGAAGAACTTCAACGGCGGGAACTTCTGCGCGTGGTCCCACGTGGGCAAGTACTCCGGGTACTTGGCCTTTTCGCGGTGGGGCTTGCTGATGACGCGGACGCCGTCTTCGTCGATCTCGTCGACCTCGGCAAAGTAGTGGATGTCCTGGTTGCCGAACTTGTTGCCTAAGGTGGTGTTGACTGCGGTAGACATTTTGGTGGTGTGCTGCTGCTGGTGGTGGTGCTGCTGCTGCTGCTGTTGCTCTTGCTGGGCTCAACTCCCGGCGGGGGCCCGTTGCTTTATACCCTTTGGCGGTGCTGCTGTAATTGCTGGCGCCACCACAGTTGGATGCAAAAACGTCATGCGGGGATCTGCAGGTTGGGCCCGCTCGTTTGCAGGTTGCCCCCAGCCCGCTGCAGCGCGATAAGCCCCAGCGCAGCCAAACGGATGACAAATGTCGCCGCGGTCACGTGATTAGGCCAAATACCACCACCCCGATCAACTAATGTGGCGTCCTGCCCAGTCAATTCCGGCCCGGAATCACGAATCGAAGGCACAGCAATTGCGTGAGATGCGGAGATAAACCAGAGCGAAATTTCAAACAGCAGGCTCGCGGAGCAACGCTTCGGCTGAACGGCGAGCTGGTGGGTGGGTGGGAGGAGCTACACGTTCAGCTGAGTGGGTGGGTGGGTACACTTTTCAGCTGAGTGGGCACACTTTTCAGCTGAGTGAGCTACACTAATTCTCCACCATTGTCTTCTCAGAAGTCGTCATCTAGTCGTCATCTTAGTAGTGTCATCTAGTCGTCGTCTTGGTAGTGTCATCCAGTCGTCATTTCGAGTCATCATCTCGAGTCGCCATCCAAGCTTGTCTCTCCAGGGCTCCTCTTTTCTGGGCCCATCTTTCCGTCTCTTCAGGCTCGCTTCTCTCTCTACGGCGTATCGTTCAATTAGTTCATTAGTGCGCTAGCTAGTCGAGGGCCGGCAACACCGCCTTCAAGGCGGCCTGCACGTCGCCCACGTCGTACTCCTCCTTGTTCAAGTCCTTCAAGTCCTCGACGGGTCTCTCGGCCTGCGGGGTGATTCTGAACGCGTGTCTCGAGATGGGCGCGTCCCAGTCGATGATGGCCGAGTGGTGGACCCGTCTGTTGTCCCAGATGACGACCGTGTTGGGCTCCCAGCTGGCACGCAACTGCAAGTCGTGCGACAACTCGATGTGGTTGTACAAAAAGTTGAGCAAGTAGTCGGACTCCTCCTCCTTCAACTCGACAATCCGGCGCGAGAACGGCTTGTTGATGAAGATGCTCTTGGCGCCGGTCACGGGGTGCGTTCTGATCAACGGGTGGAGGTTGGAGACCGGCTTTCTTCTCTCGATGCCGCCCTGGCCGCGCGAGTTGTTGGCCTGGTCCTCCGACGTGTGCAAGCAGTGGAGCCCGGCCAAGCGCTGCTGGAACGCCGGCGAGAGGCGGTTGTACGCCTCGACCGAGTCGGCAAAGATGGTGTCGCCGCCGGACTCGGGCCCGTCCAACACCGTGAAGAAGGTCACGCCCGGTGGCTGCAACTCGTACGACACGTCCGAGTGGTACGAGATGGCGTTGGTGCGGTGGGCAAACACGCGGTCAAACTCGCCCTTGTTGGCCCGGCGGTACGTGATGTGCAACTCGGGGTGCCCGCGGGGGGTGCCCAGCGTGGGGTGGACGTGCAAGCGGCCAAAGTGGCTGCCGTAGTTGACGACAAAGTCGGGCCCTTTGGAGGCGAAATCCTGGTCGCGGAAGACAACGACCCCGCGCTGGGCGACCAAGAGCGCCAACTCGTCCTTGCCGGCGTCGCTCAACAGCGACAACTGCACGCCGCGGATCTCGGAGCCCATCTTGGGGGTGATGCGCTTGACCGTGTGCGCAGCGTCCTGGGGGAACAAGTGGGGGAACGCAGGGTCGGCGCGCAAGCCCGGGTCCTGGAACTTGAAGAACTTCAACGGCGGGTACTTCTCGCTGGGGTCCCAGGTGGGGAGGAACTCGGGGTACTTGGCCTGGTCTCTGTTGGCCTTGTCGATGGTGAGCACGCCGTCGGCGCCTATTTCGTCCTGGCCCTTGTGGAAGTGCGTGTCGAAGTTACCGTGGATGGCTGCGGAGGACATGGAGGCTGCGAATGGGAATGTGGAGGGAGAAGTGGAGGGAGAAGTGGAGGGAGGAAGCGGTGGGTGAGGCAGGCTGGAAAGTTGGGGACATTTCCCGGGCCTTATATACCCCGATCTCGTGGCACGCTGGAGTAATGCAACTGCACGGGACCCACCCAGGAGTCCCGATCGGGGCAGCGTACACGAGGTTGCACATTTTGGGGCCAGTGTCAAAAATCGGAGAAGAGCACGTAATAGGAGTCCGATTTCGGCGTACCAAAGCGGCAAAGTGTGGCCGCGCCGCCGGCCGCCCGCGGGCGCCCGCGTGCCCGCTGGCCTGGCTAGCGGCCAGGCTGTGGGACGGTGCTTGCTGAGCGTGGTGCAATTGGCATATGATAATGTGAAATGCTACATGAAAAACTGGGTTGCAGAAAGCGCCACAGTTACGAACGCCCAAACGGGCTTTTGTGTGCGCGATAACCCCAACAGAACACCAAATTAGCTTTTTCACAAGATCAAACGGCGGACGGATTTCTCGGACCGCGTCTGCCTGCGGAGGAGGCGAGATCACGTGAGGAGGAAAAGTCGCCGGCCTCTGGCCACCACGAGAGCGGCCAGAGAAAGCAGCCGTCGGTGGCCGCCGCTGTGTCTCGTATCTCGCGGCGGCGGCCACGGGGCAGCCACGGGGCCAGGACACCCGACGCACAGGGGGTGCGGCGGAAGAGGGAGCCGGAAAGGGCAAAGAGTCTCGAGATATCAGATCGGACTATCTGCGATGCGAAACAATACCATCGGAGGGTTTCACCGTAACTAACACACGAGTGGAGCGGCGGGGGGTGTCCGTGCAGACGCAAAGGGCGAAATGCCACACTTTTGCCACACAGCGACCAGAATTGGCAGCCCGGGACAACTAGATGCGTTTGTTCGCCCGACGGACGTGGCACTTATGTCCGTGAGCGCGGGTACATAGGGGACGGGACTGTGCGTGGAGCGGTGCACTTGGACTGCGTGGGAGTGGTGGACTTGGACTGCGTGGGAGCGGTGGACTTGGACTGCGTGTGGGACTGCTCGAGGGGCACTGGGGACGGCGCGTTTGGGCCCTTCGCCATTGACTCGCCGGTTCGGAGACTACCGGACGGGGTCTACCAGCGGTGACTACGGAGGGTGCAAATTTCGAGGACGGAAGTCTCGGAAGAATTGCCAGGCCAGTTCCGGTCGTCGAATGTCGCATGGCGCGCCCGGTCGTAATGTCGCGCTGTGCGCGCCGGTCGCTGTAATTCCGGTGCGCGGCGGCCGGCCGCGATCGCCACGACGACTTCCGGTCTGGGGGTCCCAGTCGAGCCTTCGCAGATAACGCCCGACGCTGATAAGCTTCGAACAATAGCCCAGCGCTCTCGCGGGCTGAATCGGGCCACCTGACGTCGCCCCACGCCCACCCAAGGGCCTGCGGCAGGACTGTCGGCGGCCCCCTGGGTGCTGCTACGTCTGCACGGGCCAGGATCTCGCTTCGCGCTATGTGCAGTATTGCAACCTGTCAAAGGATTGTCGCTGCGGTGACTGTCTGGAGTGCCGTCTCGCGTTCGCCTGCCGATAGAGAAAAATAGCCGCAAATTATATGTCTTGTTCCAAAACTAAGTATCCCAAATTAAACCGTATATAGAAATGAATGAGTCGACCCCGCGGGCCGGGCGGCTTCACACCTGGCACAAGTCCTTGTCGTGGTTGACCGACGTGACGATGAAGCGCGTCAGGGCCTTGTCGGGCGTGAGCGCCAAGTGCAGCACGTCGCTGACCTCCAGCTTGACCTCGGCCACCGGCGACTGCACGGGACTCGGGTACGGGTTGAGCACCGCCGGCTTGATGGGCGTGGCCAACAACGACGCGATGGAGCACGGGTTGTACTCCTTCTTCGACATGGTGGGCGTCAACGGCGCGGGCGCGGGGGCGGCTCTCGCCACCTCCTCGGCCATGGGCTCGGGGACCTTGGCCTCGGGCACCGCCACCATCGTCTCGGGCCAGCAGCACTCCAAGAAGTTGCGGGTGCACCCCTGGCACTTGCCGTGCACCTTGTCCTCGTCGCACTTCTTCTTTCTCTTGCGACAGGTCAAACAGCCTGTTTTCGTTCTTCTCTTGACGGCGCTAGCGCTTTCCTTTTTGCACTTGGTGACTTTTTTGGCGCCGGCCGTCTTCGCGGCGCTCTTGGGTTTCACCGCGATCTTTAGCACCTGCTGGTAGTCTTTGTAGTTGTTGTTCATCGTAGGACAGAGGAGCTCGAGGGGGAGGATGAAAAGAGTGATGAGTAATTATTCATGACAAATTTTAAGTGTCATCCGATGCTACCAACATCAAACATGGATGTGGTGCCGTTCTCCGACCAAAATGGAAATGGAGATCGAGGTAAGCGCGGTGGCCCGCGCCGAACTGAGCAACTGAGCGCGATTTGTGGTCCAAAACGGAAACTCAACCCACCGCGCTGCGACTCCCGCACGATCGGTTTACCCCGTTACTGCAAAAGTGCCTTAGCTCGAAGCACCGCCAAACCCTAAACGGGGCGAGGGCCGATGGGCAGCTTATGTAATGCTAGCGCTGCACGGCAGTGCTGGTCCAGCAGGAAGAAGGCGAAAGAGCGTGCTGCCACGGCGGACAGCATGCTGCTCGCGTTATCGGGACCCAAAAAGCAAACACTAGCACAGCAAGAGTAGCACGGCCCTCTGCGCAAACCAAAAAGAAAAGAAAAGTTTTGGGATGGAAAAAAGAATGGACGAGTCCGGAGTCGAACCGGAGACCTTTCGCATGCTAAGCGAACGCGCTACCAACTACGCCACACGCCCGTTCAAGAAATGGTCCCTAGCAGGATCGAACTGCTGATCTCGGCGTTATTAGCACCGCGCCTTAACCAACTGGGCCAAGGGACCTTTTCATGTTGATGAGGTGGCAGCTCTGGCTCCACTACCGGTAGCCCAGCACTGGGACCCAGCGGGCAGGGACAAGCACCGTCGCCTGGTGCCGATGGCCATCAGCGTCTTTCGCGGGACCTCTTTTTCGTGGTCCTGGGCGAGCCAAACTGTGGAGTCCTCCATTTTTGATGTTTACGTAATCTTGTAGTCAGCGCGGGCACCCACATATCACGAAAATTTTCTCCTAGACACCGATCAGCTAGCCAACCATGCCCGTCAAAGCCATAGCAAGAACATCGATAGCCCGTAACGGGGTCGGGGCGTACGTCGTGCCATGCCACAAGATCTCGGTGCAGTACTGCAACTGGGGAGGCTCGTCGAGCGGGCTCCGTGAGCTCTTGGCCACCGGCAAGTTCAACGACATTGCCCGAGCCAAATCACACACCTTCTTCGAGGTCGTCCGCAAGAGCGGGCACCCCAGGTTGACTTTCCACTACAACAACGACACCGTGCAAGACGTCGAAATCCCCAACTTGAAGGCCAAGGCCATCGTCGAAAAGATCCACGAATACAGCCAACGCAGCGGTGCTCCGTTGCTCAAGTTCAACCACAAGGTGATGTCCATCAACGACTCGGTCAGAGGCATCTGGTCTCCATTGCACACTCCAAAGACCCACAGACACAAGATTTAACGGCACTACAATATGTACATAGTAATATCACGATAGAGAATGAGAGCGTAGCGAGATGAGAAGAAGCGCGAGGAAAGCGAAAGGTGAAGAGGGGCGAGGAAAGCGAAAGGTGAAGCGAGCGGAGAAGACAAGGAGAAGAGAAGCGAGCGGAGAAGAGAAGCGAAAGATAACAGAAGAGCCACACCTACTAAGCTTTCTATATGATACGGGGCCCGACCGCATGCGACAAGTGCCACTCAGGTGGCCCAATTAGCGGCCAGGGGCTACGAAAGTTAAAGTCAGGATTACGCCCCAGCAGGTGAAACTTTACGCAAGATTTACACTTTCAGACATTTTAGACAATTCTTGTATTAGTAGTAGAAATGAAATCCATTGTTGACCTGACGGCAACAAGGGTATAAGCAGAAGCCAACGGAGTCAAGCATTAGAACCTAAAGGGAAATAAAACGGCAGCCGGGTAGATTGGCGAAAAAGAGTCGCAATGCCCAAAGGGCTCGACTTCTCAGGTAAACGGTACAACATGTTTGGGAACGAGGTCCCGTCTATAATTTCTCAGCGTCCTCGACCTCCGTTTGTTCCACCTCGGAGCCGTTGGCAATCTTGTAGAACTTGTTTCTCCAGAAACCATCGTCACCAAGGACTTCCTTGGTGACCAAGGTGTAGCCTCCGATTCTCGGCAACACCTTGACCCACACGATCCAGTAGATCAAGCCAACGGCGAAAATACCCCAGGTGACCACCGGGTGGATCCAGTAGGGCAAGTTGTTGTAGACCTTTTGGCCGTGCACTGGTGGGATGTATGGGGCAACGATCAAGTAGAAGGACGACAAGAAGAAGAAGATCACGACCGGCACGGTGGCTCTGATGGGCGGGTTCCATTCGACGAGGCCCTTGGACTTCTTGTAGTACAAGTACAACAAGCCACCGGCCACCACGGTGTTGACCACGTTCAACGGGTACGAGATCAAGTTCAAGATGAAGTTGTAGGCGTCCCCGGGAGGAGGCGCGACGATGGTGACGATACACACGATCCAGTGCTGGAACAAGCCGACAAAGGGCGAGGAGAACGGTCTGGAGGTGGCGAAGAAGCGGGAGAAGGGGAGCGAGCCTTCTCTGCCGAGGGACTGGACGATTCTGCCCTGGGAGAAGATGACGGAGATGACGTTACCCCAGGCACTGAGCGCGACGAACACGGAGGCGGCCTTTTCGGCGCTGTCGCCGAAGGCGTACTTGAAGAAACTGGCGGCCAAGATTCTGCCCGAGGAGGCGATGTCTTCCTTCGGCACGACGGCAAAGTAGGCGATGTTGACGAACATGTAGATGATGCTCAAGAAGATGAAGGCGGAGGGGGCGGCGACGCGCAAGACCTTGACGGGGTTCTTGATCTCGCCCAAGGCGTAGTTGGCGTTGGAGTAGCCGACGTAGGACCAGATGACGTTGTAGAGCGCGTTGACGATGCCGAAGCCGGTGGGGGACAGGCCGGAGAAGGCGTCGTGGAAGTTGTTGGTCGGGGTGAAGTTCTTGCTCTTGATGCCGCCGCCCAAGGCGACCCAGCCGGTGACGGTGATGAAGAGCACGATGGCCACCTTGAACAAGCCCAAGATGTTGGCGATGAACAAGCCGGTCTTGACGTTGATGGCGTTGATCAAGAAGGAGAAGGTGATGACGGCGATGCCGATGGCACGCGAGTTCCACTGGGTGACCTCCTTGCCGGCGGCGTTCAAGATGTACTCGCCGGTGACGATGGAGTTCCCGGAGGCCCACCCCAAGAAGAAGACGTAGGACGCGTACATGGCGGTGACCAAGAACTTGGGCTTCTTGAACATGTACTCCAAGTAGTTCTTCTCGCCCCCGTTACGGGGGAGCGCCAGGCCGAGCTCCATGTAGACCAACAAGCCGGAGAAGGCGATGACGGTTCCGGCGAACCACATGAACAACGAGGTGCCGACGGAGCCCGAGAGCGAGTAGATGGTGGAGCCGGTCGAGAAGACCCCCGCGCCCAACATTCTGTTCAAGCAGAGGAAGGTGGCCGAGATGTACCCGATGCTCTTCTTGTTCTGGTCCAACTCGACCACGGCGGCGGCCTCTCTGTCGGAGGCGGAGTCCAACGAGATGTGGTCGGTTTCTTTTTCAGACGAGTTCTTGGACGTTCCCATGGTGGCTGGCGTGGTGGAGGAAGACTCGAGATGGCGATGGAAATGTTGCAGCTAGCGGACCCGGTTCTTATATACAAGTCAGGAGCGCTGCGAGAAGTTCTTTTGGAAGGCATTAATTTTTGTGGCGCCCTGCAGTAGCGTGACACGGAGCGGCGTTCTGGCCGCCTGCCGCGCCCGCCGCAGTGGGGCCAGGACGCCTGGGCTGGGCGGGCACGCCGGCCCCGCAAACGCCTCGGCGCCCGGCGCGGCGCCGCAGCCACACCTGGCGGGCAGGCCCAGCGCTTGGCTTCCGCATCTGGCAGAAAGTGTCGGGGCGGCGGGCTTGACGGCATCTGCTGCGAAGCGACCGCTGCACAGGGCCGAAAAATTTGACGCATAGGTGACTTCACGTGACCGCAAAAGAAATGGCCAAGCGGCCAATGCCACCGCATCCGGGGCCAACGGCTGGGCGCTGGGCCACGCACGGCTGGCCCCGGGGCTGTAGGGCGCAGGCCGGCAGCGGCGGCCTCGCGAGCGGGCTCGCGGGCGGGCAGGCTGGCGGCGGGTGCTCTCGCGGCCCTGCCCGCGGTGCCTGGCTCGCGGTGCCTCGCTCGGCCCGCTGGCTCGCGGCGGGCTCGCGATTGCTGCCGCCGCCAGTTGCTCCCGCCGGGCCCGCCGTATAAATGCACCCTGTCTCCGCAACGGCCTCGCCGTTGACGCATCAATTAATTGACAGCCACAGCTGACTCGCACCCGCCCCGCTCCCCCAATGTCCAAGCGAGCCAAGCACGACTTCACCTTCGCCGCCAGCGCGTACCGCTACAACCAGGCGCTCCCCGTCAAGCACTTTGTCCAGTACTTGCGCGACGAGCGCAAGCCGTTCCATGTGCTCGAAGCGCAGCTCGCCGAGAACGCCGCCGCCGCTGCCGCCGGCCCGGCGCCGGCGCCGGGCGCCGCCGTCGCCCACCTCCTCCTCAGGGACTTGCGGCTCGCCGACAGCCCGGCGCTTCTCCACGCCGCCGAGGGCGCCCGCCGCGCCGCGCGCCCGTTGGTGTTGGTCTACCCCTACTGCTTGGAGTGGTTGCAGAGCCACGACGTCAGCCCGATGCAGCTCCACTACCAGTTCAGCGTCTTGGCCGCCATGGCCGCCGAGCTCGCCCGCGCGCACGTCCCGCTCGCGGTGGTGCCGATCGCCCGCAAGCGCGACATGCCCGCGGCGCTCGCGCGCTTCTTCGCGCACCACGACATCGCCGACGTCCACGCCAACATCGAGTACGAGGTCGACGAGTTGCGCCTCTACACCGCGCTCGCGCGCGCCGGCGGGTTCCGCTTCCACGCCCACCACCACGCGTGTGTCGTGCGGCCGACGACGTTGACCACCAAGGCCAAGGGCACCCAGTACTCGGTGTTCACGCCGTGGTACCGGGCGTGGTGCGCGCACGTCAACGCCCACCCCGACGTGCTCGAGCTCGCGACGCCGGCGCGCGTCGCCAACGACTCGCGCGACGGCGTGCTGGCGTTTTTCGCGCCCCGCTACGCTCTCCCCGAGTGCCCCGTGGCGCTCTCGGCGGCCCAGCAGCGCTACTTTGACGAGCACTACCGCGTCGCCGCGGTGGACGCCCCCATGGCGCAGTTCCGCGCCGGGCTCGCCGACACGCTCCGCTACGACGACGTGCGCAACGACTTGGCCGCCAACGCCACGTCGCACATGTCGCACCACCTCGCGCTCGGCGCCGTCTCCGCGCGCATGCTCGTCCGCGAGCTAATGGCCGCAAAAAAGTTGACCAAGGTCGACTCGGGCGACAAGCACTTGGTGGCGTACGTCCGCGAGCTCGCGTGGCGCGACTTCTACCGCCACATCCTCTGCAGCTGGCCCCACGTCGCCATGCACCGCCCGTTCCAGCTCGACTACGCCGACTTCCCGTGGGAGTACAACAAGGCGCACTTTGACCGGTGGTGCCGCGGGCACACCGGCTTCCCCATCGTCGACGCGCTGATGCGCCAGTTGGCCCACACCGGCTACATGAACAACCGCAGCAGGATGATCGTCGCCAGCTTCCTCACCAAGAACCTCTTGATCGACTGGCGCCACGGCGAGCGCTTCTTCATGCAGAACCTCGTCGACGGCGACCTCGCGTCCAACAACGGCGGCTGGGGCTTCTGCGCCAGCGTCGGCGTCGACCCGCAGCCGTACTTCCGCGTGTTCAACCCGTACTTGCAGAGCGAGCGCTTCGACAAAAGCGGCGCCTTCATCCGCAGGTGGGTCCCGGAGCTCCGCGAGATCGAAAACCCCAAGCAGATCCACCAGCCGTACGCGGTGGTCGAGTCCAAAAAGATCGCCGAGCGCACGGGGTACCCCACGCCGATGGTCGACTACAAACAGACCCGCGAGGCGGCCATCGAGCGGTACAGAGAAGCACGGTGATGCAGGGTGGTGCCGGCTGGGAGCGCTGTAGAAAGAAAAAGTAGAAAGAAAAAGTATTGCGCTTCTGTTTTCGACTTCAACTGTTGTACTCTGACTCCCACTGATGTACTCTCTGACTCCTGATGTACCTTCTGACTCCTGATGTACCTTCTGACTCCTGATGTACCTTCTGACTCCTGATGTACCTTCTGACTCCTGATGTACCTTCTGACTGCTCCTGATACACACCCCTACTACTGATATACTTCTCGTTCGTCGACTCTCTGACTATTCTATTTACAAGAGGCACAGTCACTACTTCAACAACTTCTCGATCTCGGCCTTGGCCTTGTTCAAGGTGTCTTCGGATCCAACCAAATAGATAAAGTTGGAGTTTTCCTCGTCAACCCGAGGCACAGTAATGAAAGCACCGGTGCTTTTTCTGATCTGGTTGACCTTGGAGCCCTGCGACCCGACAATCTTCGAGAACACGTTGGGGCTGTTGGAGAAAAACCACCCGACGGACGACGCCGTCTTGGCCGCCTCGACTCTTTCCTCGAGAAGCTTGGCGGCCTTGTCGGCGTTGGCGGCGGATCCCGACAATCTCCATGGAATGGACTTGGTGAAAGCTGGCACGTCGCGCTCAACAATGGTGAACAACGACTTGGTTTCGTCTTCGGGGAAGGCGGCGGCAGGTGGGGTTGGAAGAGCGGCGTTGGCAACGGCGTTGGCGGTGTGCGACAAGTTGCCATGCTTGACCTTGACGTTGAAGTTGGCCTTCAACTTGCGGGCGAGGGCACCTCTTTCGGCGAGAATGGCGTGGAGCTCCTTGGGGACGTCCACGCTGGCGTTCCAGTCGTCCTTGGTGAGCGCACCAATCTTCTCCTTCAAGGCCTCGAGCTTCTCGGGCAACCCGCTGAGTTCAATGGTGGTGGACTCGCTGTTCGACTTTGGAATGACAACGGTAGCCTCAAACTCGGCTTCCAAAGCAATCCTGATCGAGCCTCCAGGCCCCACAATCAACCGGTGCTTGTCCTTGGGCAAGTCGTACTGCTCGGTGACACAAGCTTCCTTGTGTGCGGCAAACTTGGTCAATTGCTCGACAATCTTCTCAACGATCTCCTTTGGACCCTCGGAAGTGATTTCGTCCGATCCAGACCCGGCGTCGGGGAAGGACATCAACTTGAGCTGCTTGTATCCCGGCAAGTGGTCACCGCCGGCCTTGGCAATGATCTCTCTCTTGGCAGAGCCGCCTTGGCCGATCAACCCACCGTGGTACTTGGAGTCGACCTTGATGGTGGTGCTCATGAAGTTTTCAATCTCACTGACAATGTCCTGGATCTTGCTGGTGGCTTCCTTCAAGCCCGACTTGCTGCCGGTCAACTCCAACTCAATGTATCCCAATCTTTCCTCGGCTTCTTTGTCTCTCTTGAAGTTGTACTTGATGCCTGTTCCGTCAGAGATGTCGTTGATGGTTTCTCCGGCCTTTCCGATCACTCTGGCAATGGCTTTCGATGGCACCTTGACGGTTTCGGTGAAGCCGTTTTCTTTTTCGTATTGGAGCAACTCCTTCAACTCTTCTTCGGCCTTGGTGACCCCCTTGGAAGGGCCCTTGATGGTCACCTCGTCCTTGGACTTTGGAGCGTCGGCAAACGCAGAAACAACACTGGGGTCAAAGTCGATGCTAGGGAATCTGATCTTGACATTGTACTTGTCCTGCAATCTGTTGATGTACACGTAGTTGGGGCCAATGATTCTTCTGTGGTGGTGGTGGTCGATTCTGACTCTGACCAAGGTCTCGTCAGCCCACTTCTTGGCGGCCTGTTGGATGCTGATCTTGGCCAGTTCGGCGTTTCTCTTGATGCCGGCAATGACAATGTCCACCTTGTCGGAGTCTTCGCTGCCGGCGTCGAGCTCGACGCCAAATTCGTCGCCCAAGGCCTTGAAGTTGCTACCGTTCTTACCGATCAACCTGGACAACACAGAGGACGGAACCTGGACGGTGGTCTTGTAGCCCCCGACGAACTCCTTCGCCTCGCTCAAAATAGACTCGATGTCCTTCTTGACGGCGGCGACCTCGGTCTTGAAGCCGTGAATGTACACTTGGTCGTCCGACTTGGCGGCGCCGTTGGAGTGCAACTTGATCTTGACGGAGTCCGGAGCGACGTTGCTCAAAATGGACCTCAAGGTCGTTCCTCTGGGTCCGGAAATGTGCACTTGGTCGGCAGAAGCAACTGGCAAAACCACAGTCTGCAAGTCGGCCGCCAACTCTCTCAAGGATTGCAAGGCCTCGTCAACCTTGTTGAACGCAGCCTCCGAGGACGACTCGCTGGAGGAGTCCACGAAGTCAAAGTCCTCGGCTGCGTCCTGGGCAGCCGGGTCCTGTTCGCTGAACAAGGTGATGGTGTTGCCCAAAATGACGTACTCGACCTTGTTGGCGCGGGCGACCGGGGAAATGGTCGAAGGCACGCGCGAGATGAAGAAAGCGTCCACGTCTTCGATGATCCTGGTTTCGGCAGGGGTGATGTTGTTGACGATGCTGACAATGGCCTTCTTGGTGTTCTTGACCTTGTCGGCCTCGTCGCCCTTGGAGACGATTTCAATTGGGATGGCCGAGTGGTCCGGGTTCGACAAGTACTTGGCGTTGGGGGCGTTCACGGTGATCTCGTTTTCGGAGGCGATCTTGGCGAAGGCGGCCTTCTTGTTCAAGTACTCGGCGACCGCTCTCACGTGCTTCAAGTTGCCCTTGTGGGCCTTGGACATGTCCAAGACCTCGACCTTGTACTGGGAGGTGATCTTTCTGGCTCTCTCCTGGGCGCCGGGGATCTTGTTCTTTTCGCCGACAAACTTGACCTTGCCGTCGCTGTCGGAGGGCAACTGGATCAACACGTTCTCTTCCTTGAGAATGGTGTCGATGGGCAAGAACTTGTGCTTCAAGTGCGGGATGGGGACCTCTTCGATGACGATTTTCTGCTCCAAGGCGACCAACGCCTCCTTGATTTCCGTCTTCACGTGGACGGCGGTTTCCCAGTCGCCGGTCACGAGGATCTTGTTGCTCGGGGTGTTGTACTCGGGGATGGAGATCTCGACCGAGGGGTTGGCGTCGGCGATGGACTTCAAGGCGAGCGGCGCAAACGGCTTGAGCATCGGGTCGATGGTGACCTTGGCGGCCAAGTTCTTGGTTTCTTCCTTGACGATGGCCAAGATCTGGGCCTTCGCGTGCTTGCAGCCCTCGACGTCGCCCTCGACGGTGATCTTGATGGTTCTGTTGAAGGCACGGTCGTCGTCGAGGCTGTCGGAGTCGCTGGCGTCGTCGTCTTCGACGTTGCCGACCTCGATCTTGACCTCGTTGGCGTGGATGATGGGCTTCAAGGTCTTGCCCTGCGGGCCGATGACGCGCGATCTGACCTTGGCCGGCACCGAGAACTCGACCACGACGGGTTTGGTGAGCTTCTTGATGACCAAGCGCTTGGCGAGGCGCACGTCGTCGGCCTTCCCTGTGATCAAAAAGGTTCTTTTCTTGATGTGCTGGGAGGTGGTGCACTCGATGTTGGTCTTGGTTTCGGCCTTGACGGAGGTCAAGATCTTGATGAACTCGGGCTTGGCCACGTTCAACTGGTCGTGGATGTCCAACGAGAAGGCCTCCTGGATGGTGGAGAGCTTGAACTTGGAGGCGGGGGCCGCGACGGGCGAGGGCTTGGCGGAGAGGGCGGGCGTGGAGAGGACGGACGAGCTGGCGGGACTGGCGGCGGCGGACGGGGTGGCGGAGGCGGGGGTCTTCATGGAGGGGCCCCACAACGGCGCCGAGGCGGCGGCCGCAGCGGGTTTCTTGGGGCCGCCGCCCAACGAGGGGAACGCCGAGTCGTCGTGGATCGACGGAACCGACGAGTCCAACGTGGTGGAGTCGTCGTAGTCGGAGAAGGAGCGGATGTCGTCGGAGTCGGAAGGCGCGGCGGGGTCTTCGTAGGTGCCGTTGACACGGGCGGCGATGATTTCAGCAGGAGTAGGCATGGCGGGACGGGCAGGAGGGGGAGCGGAACGGGGCAGGAGAGCTGAGCACAGCGGGACGGGCGAATTTGCAGAGGAGGAACACTGGCGGTGGGAAGTGCGTTGGCGGTGGAGTGAAAAGTCTGTGGGACACGTAGAGCTAAGAGGCGCGGCGGCGGGGAGCGAAAAACTGCAGGGAGAAGGCGAGAGCACGGGGAGAAAGAGCGGAGGAGCGCGAGACGCCGTGCGCAGAGCGCTGCCTGGGAGCCGTCCGCCGAGCTGCTGTCTGATGAGCCGCTCCCTATCGAGCTCACTGTTGCCGCTCCCTGGCGAGCTCACAGTAGCCGCTCCCTGGCGAGCTCACAGTCTCCGCTCCACCGCGGCCGGTGGCCGGAGCCTTTTGAGCGCACTGAGAACGCCGCTGCTTTTGGTGCGGCCTTGACGGGAGACGTTTCCTTTTCTCGCTGCAGCGGCACTTTTCTGGGTGTCCGCCGCGACTCGTCTCGCTGCGCGATGCGGCGTGCTGGCCGGCGGGCCCCCCAGCTTGGCCAGCAAAACTACACCGGCTCTCGCTGCCGTCGGGAGTTCGCTCTGCTTTCGTCCCTCCGGCGCTCACTAGCGCCTTCCAGCTGCCTCCAGTGCTCACCAGCACCCTCCAGCGCCATCCAGCGCCCTCCAGCTCTCCTCCCGCTCTCCTCCCGCTCTCCCACTTTTTTCTCCCTGCAGCCCAAACTAAACAGATCGGCAACGTTTCTGTCGCAACGGAACGCCTATTGTGCTCGACTCGGCAGATGATCTGATTTACGAGCACCGCCCGATCTGGCCGCGCTGGATATCCGTGTGCTCCGTGGGCTGCCCCGCTGGACCCCGGCCGCCTCCAGGGGCTCCTTCGGTCTCTCCCCGCGCTACGTCCCTCTGCGTCTGCGTCTGGGCCTCAGCACGAGTCGGCGACCGCTTCCGGCGGGCGTCACACTGAGCGCTCGAGTTGTCGCATTTTGTCAGTAATTCTACAAAAGGTTGCAAATAGACAAAGCCACCAATTCGCATCTACACGGTGCGAGCCGTCACAACGACCTCACTCTCTTCTCCTTCTCTTTCGTATTCTCTTCTCTTTTCGTCTTCCGTCTTCTCCTTCCGTCTTCGTTCGTCTTCCTTCTTCTCGTTTCGTCTTCCTTCTTCTCTTTTCGTCTTCGTCTTCCCCTCCGTCTTCGTTCGTCCTTCTTCTGTTGTCCTTCCTCTTTCCTACTTCCTTCCATTTATTATTCCTTCCACGTTTATTGTTCTTCCTATATATACATGGACCTCCGTCCTACAAATCGGGAAACGTAAAATGTACATGTCCGCCCCAAAGCAACAGCTCCGAGGGAAACTCCTTCTTCATGGTCTCGTAGTCCTCTCGTTTCTCGGGGCACGGCATCGCCAACCCATGGCAGATCGTGATGTTCTTGCCGTTCAACGAAATCGACCCGCCGTAGTTGGCGATCCGCGCATTGTTCCAGATGTCGTGTTCCGTCATTCGCTTCAAGTACGTGTCGGTGAAGGTGTCTTCGATGTTGTAGTAGTATCTCAAAAACCGCCACGTCTGCGTCTGCAAGCTGAGCACTGGAAGCCGCCTCACGTGCGGATTGTCCCCGACAAATGCAAACTTGGAGAGCCGCGTGATGTCGAATTTGTC
Organism: Suhomyces caryicola; assembly: GCA_030568635.1. Lineage (NCBI taxonomy): Eukaryota > Fungi > Ascomycota > Pichiomycetes > Serinales > Debaryomycetaceae > Suhomyces > Suhomyces caryicola. The sequence goes on along the minus strand of JAJMGG010000006.1, from coordinate 124,602 downwards.
ACTCTTGTACGGCTCCTTGTCAAAAAACCGAAGGTAGTCGTTGCGGAACCCTCCCATGAAGAACAAGTAGTCCCGGTCCTCCACTTTGTAGTGCAACGCCGTGTGATGGCACGACCGGAGCTCGGCCTCGATAAGCTCAGGGTCGCTGACTTCCCGGTCCTTGGTGAGCAACGAAGCGTTGTCGTCTTCGCTGGGCTGGAGAGGTGACTTGAAGTAATCGTAGCAGTACGTGCTCAATGTTTGCCACTCGCCGGTGTCAAACACAAAGAGATAGAAGTCGCTGAATACAGTCCCATCCTCGTCACATCCACCTTGCACTAGAAGAGCCTTCCCCTTGAAGTACTCGTCGGAGTAGTTTCGCGGCAACTTGTACAGCAAGCTGGAAACGGTCTGGAATGACGTGGCCCCGGAGTAGAAGCTCGAGGGCGATGCTTCTCGCCTGGGGGTGTTGCTGTTCGAGTCAGACTCATCGCTGAAGTTCAAGTCATAGTTGCAGTCCTCGTGCGGCTGGTTGAAATTTATCAACGATGATGCAAAGTATCCTCTTGGAGAGGGCCAAAGCAGACTCGTGTCGTGTTTGGGAAGGTCGAGCTTTTGAATCAACGCTTCGTTCTGGAATCTAACTCCCTTGGTTCCTTCCTTGCACGCCAATTCGATCTTCAACAAGTCGTTCGACGCCACGAATTTTGGCTTGCCATCTTCACCAATGGTGGACACAAACCCTCCAAAAACAAAGATGGCAACACTATTGATCTCGGAATCGATGATGGGGTCTTGGAAGACGAAGCCTTTGTGATTATGCTTTGGATCTTCCTCGCAGCATTTGAATCCATGAGACCCGTATTTGGAAGGTTCCGGACCGGGACGGTCGAATTCCCCACTCTTCCTTCCTGCCAGGTTGGTTCTGTATTTGTCTATGCCGCTGGCACCATCGTTGTTCCCCTGCGGTTGAGGCGATCGACTGGGAAGGTCGAGGGTTTCGCTTATAACCGGGGTGCTCAGTCGGAACGACTCTGGTGACGACGACGTAGGTGACGAAATGGCAAAGTCGCTGCCTCTGACCTTGGATTTGGGAATCGGCATTTGAATGGGCGATACAGGTCGGCTCTCGCTGGAGCTGTGTTGGGAATTAGAGCGATGCTGTTTGACTTGTTTGGAGTATGTGTGTTTCAAGAGATGTGGCTGCGGTTGCGGGGACTTCGGGGTGTTGACGCTTCCCTGCCTCTGGTGGTTGTTTCTATGGAAGATCTTGGATGACTTGGATAACATGTTACTCATTTTGGAGATCTTGATGCTTTCATTAATCGTTTCACCCAAGCTGCTACCGGAGGTGTCGGTACTAAGGGTGGATGTGTTGGTGGAGGAGACCTTCAAGCCATGACCCGCGGGGTAGTTTCTCGAGCCGTCGATGGTCTGTTGCCGCGTCAGGGGCGACTCGAGGCGAGCTATTGAGTCTCCGGCCGTCTGACGACTCGAGGCGTTGCTGCTGCTCAGTTTCGAGAGCTTGGCCAGCGAGGGCGCGCCACTCAGAGGAGTAGAAATGTTCGTGTCTTCTCTCCTGATCGGGTGGGGCGCTGCCTCGGCGGGGTTGAGGTTGAGCAGCAGCCCGTTGGGTCTGCTCGAGTCCGCTGATCTGGGGCCGTCGGTCTTGAACGGCTTGGGGGAGCTGGACGTGCTGAACGCATGCGAAAGAGTGGAGGAGTACTGCTCGGAGACCTCTATGGGCAGCGAGAAGCGCGCGGGCACGTCGCTTCCGTGGTAGCTGCTGTTGGACACCGAGTGGATGTGCTCCATGCTTTTGCACACGTTGGACACCACGGCACAGCCGAGCCGGCCGCCGAGGGCCGTGGCGGCGTCCTTGGCCTTGAGGTCCACCTTCAGGAACTTGTAGGTGACGGCGTCCAAGATGTACGTCTGCTGGTTGAGCTCGATGCTTTTTTTGATGATCCAGCGGTCCAAGTCCGGGCGGTACTCGACGGAGTCGGTGTTGAGGATGAAGCCGCCGTAGAAGAAGACGTGGCGCTGGGAGATGCGGCAGCTCATCAACGAGTTGATGTCGCGCGGCTGGTTGTCGTCGGCGAGCGTGTCCACGTACGTGAGGGTGCAGCGCGACGGGTTGAAGGCGAAGAAGACGCGGTTCTGTTTCAAGAAGGGGTTGGTGATCATCTCGGCGTTGATGAACGGCGGCAACGTGTAGGGGAAGTGCACCGAGATCTTGGCCAAGTCCACGTGCTTGGGGATGCCCAAGTGCTCGAACGTGGTGTTGTCGGCCTCGAAAAGGCCGCCGAACGAGAAGGTCAAGTCGTCGTAGTCAAAGTGGTTCTGGTAGCAGAGCTTGGGGATCATGATGGGCAGCGTGGCGTCGCCGGGGCCGTCGCCCGCGTGCGCCGTGGGGACGTCGAACAACGCGCGCGGGATGGAGAAGTAGCCGGACGTCACCGAGCTGCTGGCGTCCAAGCCCGAGAGCTTGCCGCTGAGGTCTATGGGCGGGGCGGCGGCGTTGTTGTTGCTAGTGGCGGCGGCGGCCGCGGCGGCGCTGTTGCGGTGGCGGTCGCCCTGCTCGTCCTTGAGCGTCAAGCCGTGGGGGACCTTGTCGAACACCAAGACCGGGCGGAACATGCCGAGGTCCAGCGCCTTGTTGAGGCGCTTCTTGGTCAGGTGGTCGTGGACCCGCTGGTAGTTGAACACCGAGTAGGGGACCTTGACGCCGTGGGACCAGCCGTCGCGGTGGGCGGCGACGAAGGCCGCGTCGGCGGCCGCGGGCTCGAGGGGCGCTGGCGGCTGGCGGGGCGGCGAGGGCGACGGATCTGGCGCGAGATGGACGGTGGGCGCCAACGCTGGCGGGACGTCGGCCGGGGGTGTTTCGGACTCCATGCCGGCGGGGTGGGGGGGCGGCGGCGGGCGGAGGGGCGGGGCGGGAGTGGGCGGCGGGCACGGGCGGAGGTGCTGGCGGCGGCAGAGGGGCAACAGGGCTGTCGGGGCAGGATGTATCGCTTATCGATTTTCTCGCCAGGTGTGGTCGGGGCTGGAAATACGGTTGGCGGTGGTCCTGCAGGGAGCGGCGGTTTTTTTAGTGGAGGAGAAGTGCGAGTGAGGGCAAGCTCGCCTGCGCGGAAGAGTGGAGGCACGGGGAGGAGACAGGGGAGACGCAGGGCGCGGGGCGACGGCCCAGCGAGACGTCGCTGGGGGGAGGGGGGGGGAGGGATGCGGCGGCGGCGGCGGGCGGCGGCGGGGTTCCGGCGACGGGCCCAGCGGCAGGCGTGCCCCGTCGCCTGGGCTCTCGCGGGCGCCCCCGGCTCCGTGCTGTGGCCGCTCGCCAGAACGAATGTCCGCGCTCGCTGCGCCAGCACGTCCCTGCAGGCGGGGCGTGCCGGCTCTCCCTAGAGGATCTACGCTATCGCATTAAGCTTTGCGTCACAAGACGCATCCGGACGGTTGAGATTCACGCACGGTTAAAACGCCACGCAAGCGCAATGACAAATGGCCACAAACGGCCGTGCAGCACCACGAGCGGCCGCCGGCGCCGCCCATGACAAATCCCCGGCGGCGGCTGCGACGTGGAACGGGCGGCCGCCGGAACGCAGAGCTCGCTGCTCCGACCCACGACGCCCCCACCGACGGCCGCCTGCGACGCCGGCGACCCTGCGACGCTTGCTGGTGTTTGTCTGTGGCCCGCCGCCCGCCGCCTGAAACCCCGCCTGGCGTCGCGCCCGCTACGTCACGCTAAAAAGTTCTCGCTCTCCCTACGCATCGCAACCTTCTTGTGCCAAACTTTATCCGTTTTTTCTCTAATTTTTCTAATTGCTCTGCTTGCGCTACAGTCTGCCGGGGCCAGCCTGCCGGCACTCCACCGGCACTCCCCGTCTGGCCGGTGCCCCCCTCTCGCCGGTGCCCCCTCTCGCCGGTGCTCCCCTCTCGCCGGCACTCCTCACTACGTTGTCCCCAGGCCCACCTGAACCCCCTGGGCCGGCTCCGACAAACCGCTGCGGGCTCCCCGGCCAACGTGTCGGCCCAGCCGGTGTCTCGCATCGGCTGTAACTGGCATCGCGGGCGCCGCGTCCACGGCAACCACGCACGCACCCGGAAAGGGGAGCCATCGCTAGCGCTTCGCTGCTGGTTATGTGGCGCTGGGTCGTGTGGTTCGCACCGCCCTCGCGGTTCGGCGTGCCGGTGCTGCGTACCGCGCTATCAACCAGTGTCGCCACGGTAGTTCCTGCCCTGAATTTCCTCGGTAATCGTCCTAAGCTTCTCCCTAGATCTCGCTCTGTTCCTCCGAGCATTTCCACGTTGCGCCGCGGCGACCGCTACCGTTTTTTTTTTTGTTTCTTTTCGCTCCTAAGCCAACGGTCGCTCGCCGCCCATCGAACATTTTCTCATCGCTTTCGCGAGCCTCCCTCGTCTGGCGGTTGCCGTCCCAGAGCGGCTCGCGCCACATTCACGACGCAGCCACATTCTCCGCCGCTGGCCCCTCCCCCCGGTCAATCGGCCGGGTCCTCTAAATGTTCGGACTCAACATGTCGGACTTGACCAACGCATGGATCTATTCGTAGTTAGTACTTTGTTGTTCGGTCGTCTTCTTCTTCTTCTCTGCTTCTACTTACGTCTTGGACTGATGCATTGATGAACTGTCTCACCTCCAATGCTAGCCACACTTTGATCATACTGAGCGAGTTCTCGTTCCGGAGTATGTCCCGCCCCTCCTTCAGTACCCCCAACTTTCTCAACACGGGCAAGGAACTAGATTTGTTAGTTTGTGCTCAACACAAAAATGGGTTGATGGTGTTCTCCGTGGGGAACCCATACAACAATGCATATACGAACCTTGCAAACAAGTCCAACTCGGGATCCAACCGTCTCCCGATCCCCTCTAGTAAGAGAATCGCCACGATCACGGTAATGAAGTCCCCCTCCATTCTCACGTGGTGGCCGCGGACCATGCCCAACACTTGGTCAAGCAAGTCTCCGATACTGATATTGCCCAACGTGAACGTTCTCTCCTTCATGCGGTCCACCAACTTCTCCACCTTGATGGCAAAGATCTCCTTGTTGATCGCAGTCTCGGGCGTTCTGGACCGCTCAATCATGAGCTCCCCGGCCTTGTATCCGTCAAACTCGGACAACGCCTTGAACAAGTCGATGAAGTTGACGCGGTCCTTGTGGTTCAACTCGGTGATGAGTCCCACGTCGAGGAAACAGATCTCGGCGTGGTATCCCTCTTCGTAAAGCGACTCCAACCGCTTGCACCACGCCGCGTCGTCGTCACCGAGCTTCAAAAGCTCGTTGGTGATCCGGTTTGTCTCGTGGTCGTTGCTGGACTTCACGATCTTGTACTCCTTCTCGTGGGGATACAACTCGTTCTTGTAGAACCTCACCATCATGTTCCCCGGGTGCAAGTCGGCATGCACAAAGTTGTCGAGAATAAGCATCTTCAAGAAGGCGTCGAGGCCCTTGTCACTGACCTCCTTCGAGAGGTTCTTGCCAAAGTTGTTGTCCAAGGAGAGCAACTTGCTCATGGGAACGGCGTGAATGCATTCTTCAACCAACACGCTTCTGGTGGTGAAGTTCAAGTAGGGCTTGGGGAAGTGGATGTCCAACCTGCTCTGGAAGTTGGACCTGAACTTGGCCAAGTTCAAGCCCTCGATTCTCAAGTCCAACTGGAGTCTCATCAAGATCAGAAACTGCTCCACTTCGTCCGGCAACGACAACCATTCCATGGTGGGGATGTAGTCGACCACGTCGGCGAAGAACTTGATGATTCTCAAGTCTCTGTTGATCTTGACCTCGACGTTCGGGTGCAACACCTTGATGGCCACGTACTGGTTGTTGGAGAGGGTGTCGCCGTGCTCGGTGACCAAGATCTTGTCCAAGAACTGCTTGGAGGTGTTGGTCTTGGTTTCGTAGGAGTCGTCGCTCTTGGCGCGGTCGATGGCCCTCTTGGAGAGCTTGGCGATGTACACCTGGGCGATGGCGCCCACGCCCAACGGGTCCTCGTTGAACTCGTCGAAGATCTCGTCAAAGGGCAAGTCGCCAAAGCTCTCGCTGAGAATGCGCTTGGTCTCGTGCATCGAGTGCGGCTTGGCGTTGGAGTGCAAGCGGCCCAACTCCTCGCACATCTCCTTGGGGAAGATGTCGGTTCTGGACGCGGCCCACTGGCCCAACTTGATGAACGACGCGCCGGCCAACTCGGCGGACCAGCGCAAGTACTTGAACCACGTGCGGGCGCCGGAGCGGATGGCGTCGTCGCCGTGGCGGCTCTTGCGGCCAAACCAGCAGATGGGCGACAGCACAAGCACGGGGACAAAGATCACCGACAACTCCACGAACCGCGTGAACGTCACGAGCGGGCTGAGCACGTAGTCGTCGAACTTGAACTTGAGGTAGAAGAAGACGCGCAAGAGGTAGTTGCCGCTGGAGGTTCTGCGGCGGCGGTGGGCGTCGTACTGGTCGCGTTCCTCGCGCTGGGACGCCTGGAACAAGCCGTTTTCGTAGGTGTCGGCGTCCTCGAGCGGCACCAACTCGTGGACCGACGTGTCCATGGCGTGGACGTCGTTGGCGATGCGCTGGTGGAGGAGGGCCGACGCGCCGGCGACGCCCGCGAGGCCCGCGGCGCCAATCGCGACGGAGCGCCCGGCGGACGCTCTGGGGGTCGAGTAGAGGCGCCGGGCGACCGGCAGCCGCGCGGCGCGGGCGAGGTGTCGTACAGCCGAGGGGCTCAACGTGCGGTGGATGCTGAACATGGCGGTGGGGTGTTGACGCTATCTGATTAACATTGCTGCGATCAGTCGCACATGCTGGGGAGATAGACGCAAGGTGACAAAGAAAAAGACACGCGCGGCGACAGCACCAGCGACAGCACAAGCGACAGCACCAGCGACACACGGCAAAGGGCTCTCGGCCCAGCGTCTACAAAGGTTGCTGCTTTAGGTCTAAGTTGTATAAATAATGTGGCAAGCACCGGCCAGCACTGCCAGCACTGCCAGCACTGGCCAGCACCGGCCCGGAACCGGCACCTGCCCCTCTACTCTTCCGGCCGCTTCGTGTTGCAAGTCTGGCCCTAATCCTCAAGTCTGGCCCTGCTCCTCTGCCTTGAGGTCGTTCCGCAAGATGGAGCACCACAACCCAATGATGCTGGAGCCCCGCGCGTTGTACTGGAGCCCCCGGCGGCTGACGATGGCGTCGTGCGCGTTCCAGCAATCCAAGTACACCGGAATCTTCACCCAGCTCAACTTGTTGAGGTTGCTGACAATGTACTTCTTGTCGTCGTCCAACCGCAACTTGTAGTCCGGAATGAACACGGGGAACCGGTTGACGTCGGTGATCTGGAGAAGATCGAGCTGCTCTTTCATCTGCACGTCGTTGGCCGCGGTGTCGATGTCGATGAGCGGTTTCTTGGCCAGCGCCCCGAGCATCGACGCCCGTTCGTCGCCGTCCGCCGCGCCGCGGTCCTCGTCCTCCTCGTCCGTCCCCCTCTGTCCGGCGGAGCCCTCGGCGAACTGCTCTTCCGCGAACATGAAGCTCTCGAGCGCCTTCTTGGTCAAGTGCGACGTGTCGCCCTTGAAGGACTCGTGCCGCTCCAAGTGGTCTCTTCTATCTCTCTCGTACTCGCCCATTTTGGCGTCCTCGGGATCGACTGGCGACCCGTTGAGCACCGAGTCCTTGACGCGGAGCCAGTGCGACTCAATCGGCGGCGCGCTGACCCACCAGATCTTCAAGATGCTGTAGATCGACACAAAGATACTGGTGCTGAGAATGAACGGGATCCAGATGGGCACGACAAACAACCCGACGCCGGCGACAAGCGCCACGCGGAAGTACTTGTTGTTGCGCAAGCGCGACGTGTCTTCCTGCAAGTTGCCCTTGAACGTCGTGGCCGCCTTGCCCGTGAGAATGGCACACCGCGTGAAGTCGACAAACTTGGGTCTCACCACCACGTTGCCGATCTTGGCCTCGGGCAAGTCGCGCAAGTACTTGATCTCGACGTTGCTCATGTCCTCGAACGGCGAGTAGTCGGCGATGTACGACGTGAAGAACGCCACCGAGCGGTCGTTCTTGATGTTGGCGAGCAACACGCGCCGCTTGAACTTGGCCAACCCCTGGTAGTAGGTCTTGTCCGGGTCGGCCATCTCCTTCAACGCCAAGTCGGTGTCGCGCAAGAAGAGCTCCATGCCCGACTTGCCGAACAAGTACTGGCCAAACCAGTTGGCGGTGGAGTCGAACACGTTCTTCTTGAAGAACTCGATCCCGACGTGCGGGGTGGCGAACGTGGTGAAGAACACCGGCTCGACTAGCTCGAAGAAGCCGATCTCGTTCAACAAGCCGACTAGGTAGCGCGAGATCAAGCCGCCGAGCGAGTACCCGACCACGCTGATCTTGGTCACGTTCAAGTCGCTGCCCTTCAACGCCTCGATCTCGTAGAAGATCTCCGTGATGACCTTCTTGGAGTTCAAGCGCAAGCCGTCGTACGTTTTCCAGAAGCGGAAGCTCGACGGCTTCAACGTCACCACCTTCTCGGGCGAGCACTCCTGGAGGAGGTCCGTGACGGAGGTCTCGATCGACTGCATGTGGTTGGGGCCTCCCCAGAGGCCGTGCACCAACACAAAAAGATGGGCGTTCTGGGGTCTGGCTGTGTCGGTGGACAGTGGCGGCATTTTGGGGGTGTGGGAAGAAACAGGCCTGGCGAAACGAGTTGGCGTGGAACGCCTGTTCTATTTTTGCGACCTGGCGGTAGATAAGCGGTTGGCCGCGGAACTAGGCGTGGCGCGTCACGTGCGCGCTGAATTTCCGGCAAACACGACAAGAAAAGTGCGACAATGACGCAGGGCTTGGCTGACGGCGGCCCAAAGGGTCAAGCAGCAAGTGACACATTGAAGGAGAGTGCGGAACGCGAAACGCGACATGACAGCGACATCCTGCGACACGCAACACGCGACACGACTCCACGCGACACGACACACTCGACATCCACCACTCCAGAAAAAAGATGAAAAATGCTCTGGCAGCACATCCCTACTGTCCGTCTCTTTCCCCACACACAATGGCCTTGTTTGGATCCTCCGCCGCTCCGGCCGCAGCCGGCACTCTCTCCAAGTCCCAGCAACTCAAGCAGGAAATCGAAAGCCAGATCACCCAGGAGTTGGCCGTGGCCAACGCCTCCGAGTTGGTCAACAAGATCACCGAAAACTGCTTCCAGAAGTGCATCGCCCAGCCGTCCAGCGGCTTCACCGGCCAGGAGGACTTGTGCGTCAACCAGTGCTTGGAAAAGTACATGCGGTCCTGGAACGTCATCTCCAAGTCGTACATCACCAGAATCCAAGAGCAGGCTCCTAACTGAGCAACGAGCCAGGTGTCAGCCCCTCGACTCGCTGTGCAACAGGCCCCAAACGCCGCGAGTCGAGGCGCGTAGTGCCCCTGCCTGTCGGCGGCCAACGGGCTGGCCAACGGTCTTTGGCTGTTGTATCTGGTGGTCTCTGTTGGAGTCCTTTGACTCTTGTCCGCTGGTCCACCGCAGTCCGCTAGCTTGGCTCGCTGGTCTCCCCTTGCTTGCCGCCACCGTCTGTGCGAGCTGTATATATCGGCACCCCCTGTAAATACATACCCAGGTGCACTGCTGTAGGGACGGCCGGCGGCGGCGGGCACGGTGTATCGGGTCGTGCGCGCACCAGCCGCCCTGGTGGCGATCTTCGCCTCCACTCGTTTGTTGAGAGCTGCCAAACCCACACGCCCACCAACACAGCCAGCGGGTCTCTACACAGCAATGAACACCACCGTAGCATCCGAATACTCCGCCGAGGTCCAGGCCGTTCCCATTGAACACAGATTCAACCCGTACTCCGACAACGGGGGCACCGTGTTGGGCATTGCCGGCGCCGACTTTGCGGTGTTGGCCGGCGACACCAGACAGGTGGAGGGCTACAGCATCAACTCGCGGTACGAGCCCAAGGTCTTCAACGTCGGGGACGACATAGTGATGACGGCCAACGGGTTTGCCGCCGACGGCGCCGCGTTGATAGACCGCTTCCGCAGCCAGTTGAAGTGGTACAAGTTTGACCACGGCGGCAAGAGGTTGAGCATAAAGAGCGCCGCGCGGTACATCCAGCACTTGTTGTACGGCAAGCGGTTCTTCCCGTACTACGTGAGCACGTTGATTGCCGGGTTGGACGACGAGGGCAAGGGCGCCGTGTACTCGTACGACCCGGTCGGGTCGTACGAGCGCGAGCAGTGCCGCGCCGGGGGCGCTGCCGCCAGTTTGATCATGCCGTTCTTGGACAACCAGGTCAACTTCAAGAACCAGTACGAGCCGGGCACCGACGGCAAGAAAAAGAGAGAGTTGCGGTACTTGGAGTTGGACGAGGTGTTGGACTTGGTGAAGGACGCCTTCTCGTCGGCCACCGAAAGACACATCCAGGTGGGAGACGGCTTGGAGGTCTTGATTGTGACCAAGGAGGGGGTCAGAACGGAGTACTATCCATTGAAGAGGGACTAGGTGCGCGCCTGCAGGGTGCGTTCTAATACATATATTACGGGACTATGTGTAGACTGGGGAAAGAGGGGTGGGGGGGAGCACTCAAGTTATGGGGGAGGGCACTCAAACAGGCAACTCGAACTTCTTGCCCTTCATCACCTTGGTGTAGTAGATGTAGAAGAAGTCGGAGTAGACCACGGTCTGGACCACGCCGGCCAAGAACGAGATGTAGTCGAAGCGGTCCTCGGCAAAGTAGCGGTAGATCCAGTTGGGGATGTAGAGCGCGCGGTAGAGCCCCAAGGCAAAGATGTAGTGGGTGGTGATGTTCTCGGCCTCGCCGGTGCGCTGGACCATGTACAACTGCGGGATGATGGCGACGGCCTCGAGCCACAAGGAGAAGGACCACGCCACGTTCATCAAGGTGTACTTGGGGGTCAACACCAAGGCGACCACGGCGGAGCCGCCCACGAGGTACTTGGAGGGGAACGTGTCGATGTCCTCGCGGATCGAGCGCTTGTACTTGTGGGTCATCAAGTAGACGGTGTACACGGACGACGCGATGAACACGAGCTTCAACACCGAGTTGTAGACGGAGAAGAACTTGGTGAAAAGGTTCAAGTAGCGGGTGACAAATACCACCACGTACAACGCCTGGGTCTGGACCGAGATGCCGGTGATGGACTTGTTGGTTTCGATGGCGTACAACAACAACAAGATGCTGGCCAAGTGGGCGAGGTCGCCCACAAAACTGAAGATGTTCATGGTGGTGTTGTTGAGCAAGGCTGGCGACACGTCGATAGTTTCACTCGGGAGGTGGTGGAGGTGGTGTGTGTGCAGGAGCGGCGGAGCGAGCGAGCGCAGTGAGCGAGCGCAGCGTGCGGAGTCGCAATCGAATGGCTGCAACGGCGGAGTGCGACCTCCATGGCTGCAACGGCGGAGTGCGGCCTCCAATGGCTGCAACAGCGGGCGCCCGCCGCCTCGCCGGCGGTCTACAGCGGTTGTTTACGCGTCTATTAGAGCCTCTGTGCCTGTGCCGGCTTCTTGTAGGTGCCGTCGCGCTCCATGCGGTCCACCAACGCGACCACGCGGCGCGCAAAGCCGTAGCTGCCCTGGTAGCCGCCGGCCCCCGCGCCGTAGTTGTGGATGAGCCCGACGCCGTCCTGCTCGACGCGCGGTCCGCCCTCGCGGAACGGGCGGTGCCCCACGTTGACGGCGATGATGTCGACGTGCGGGGCGTTGTGGCGGTACGAGGGGTCGACCAACTGCGGGAGGTACTGGACGGCGCGGGCGACGATGCGCTCGGTCAACGCCGCGTCGGGCTCGGTGCGGGCGTCCTCCGCGAAGGTGCCGCCGATGATGCACCCGCCCTCCTTGCGCGCGTGCACGTACAACATCTCGCCGGGGGCGTCGGGGAAGCCCTCGACCAGGAAGGTGTTGGGGAGGCTGTTCAGCACCAAGAGCGTCTGGCCGCGCACGGGGTAGTTGCGGCGCGCGTCGTTGACGCCGTGCATCGCGGTGCCGGCGAGCCCGCCGCAGTTGACGACGACGTGGGCGTCGCCGGCGGCGTGGTGGCGGCGGGCGTCGTGGACCGCCGCGAGCGCCGCGGTGCGCGACACGCGGTTGCCGGCGCGCCAGTTCTCGCTCACCAACCACTGGAGGTACACCGGCACCGAGATCACGAGGCCCTTGTACAGAAAGCCCGCCACGGTGCCGCGCGGCAACTCGTGCGGCGCGAGGACGCGGAACTCGTCGACGGCGTCCTTGAACCACGGCACCGCCGCGGCGAGCCCGCCGGCGCGCGCCGCCGTCACGTACGTGGTGTCGGTGCGCGCGACGATCCCGCACCCGGGGTCGGTGGCGGCCAAGCGCTGCAACTCGCGGTACGACTCGACGTCGCACGCGCGGTGCGCGGCGTCCTCGGCAAACGAGTGCCAGTTGGCGCCGGCAAACGGCGAGGCGACGGCGATGTCGCGGTCGCCGGGGAGGTGGTGCGCGACGACGTCGATGCTGTGCGCCGGGTTGGCGCGCTTGAGCTCCAACGCGGTCGTCAAGCCTAGAACGCCTGCTCCGAGCACTACGATGTTCATGTCGGAGGGGGTTGGTGGTGGGACTGGTGGTGGGGTGTATTGAAAAAGAAAACGGCGGGCCCCGGTGGCTTTATACGTCTGTCGGGGAACGCGGGGGGCCCTCCGCTCGCTTCGGTATGCCCGACCCGGATGTATCCGTGGATCCTGCAGCGGTTGCGCACTATATACAGTGATCTGGGGGATCGGTACGTCTATCTTATCGCAGCCGTCGGGGGTTTGACTGGCTGGTGGTGTGCTTGGTCAGCATATCTCTTCTCTTCCTCTCATCTCTTTTCTTCTCGTTCTCGTTCTCTTCCCTTCTCTCTCTTCTATTCTATTCTCTTCTCTCTTCCCTCTTCTCTTCTCTCTTCTCTCTTCTCTTGCCTCCTCTCTCTCCCTCCCTACAACTCCCAATGCTCCAACTCCTCGGGGTCCTCGGCCTCGCCCGGCGCTGCGTACTCCTCGTCGAGCTCGTCGGTGCTGCGGAACCACCGGCCGTCGCCCGTCGTGCAACTGTCGACAAACCCGCGCACCTCGTCCTCGCCAATGCCCACGCCCAACCGGCCCGCGACGTTTGTTCGGTACGTCTGGAAACGGCCGTCAGCCGCACGGAACACCATCGACGGGACGTTGCTGACGCGGTACCGCGCCACAAGCTCGCCGGTGCCCTCGCGGTCTACAAATACGATGCCCACCGCAACGTGCGGCTTCTCGTCGGCGAGCCGCTGGAGGGGGTGCGACGGGAGGAAGTGCTGCTTCCACTCGGCCAGGTACGACGTGGCAAACACCACCAACTCGCCGCCACCGTCTGGGGCGCCCGGCTCGTTTACGGGCGCCCGGTTGGGAACCGCCTCGCCAAAGGTCAGCGCGTTCAAGACCCGCACCTTGCCCTCGTAGTTGGCGTACGCGGGGCTCACCGCCGGCACGCGGCCTCGTAAAAAGCCGATGATGCTGGCGATCTCCCGGTCCGGGCGGTCGTAGTCGATGATCTCGCGGGTGTCGTAGTTCAACAACTTCAAGGTGGGGAACCGCGTGACCAGAAACAACGACGCCACCTGCCGGTTGGCTTTGGCGTTGGTTTTGAGGATCTGCAACGGCCTCCGCCCCAGCCCGGCGCCCGCATTGTTGTAGAGCAAGCTTATGTACTCGAAGGTGGGTTCAAACTCGGAACAATACCGACACGTATCGGAAGAGAAGTAGATGAGGGAGTGCTCAGCCTTCTCAAGCACGTCGACGATGCTGCTGTCGCCGAACTCGATGACGTGGGTGTCCGAAACGGCAAGCACCGCGCACGCTAGTGCTACAATGCCTAGAAGGAGGTTCCATTTGCAAGCCATTTCTGCGGGACCGCTGATGGAATAGATAAAGAAGAGTCGTGGAAGAGGGCGGTGTAGCGTGGGCGCAGAGCGTGGGTGCAGAGCGATGGGCGGTCGTGCGCCGCCGCTCCGCAGTTTGCGCGGCCCACTCTGCAGGTTGGGTCCCACCACACTGCCGGTTGCGCGGCCCACTCTGCAGGTTGCGCTGCCGGCGAGTGGGCCCACCTGCAGGCTGCCTGCGCAGCACAGCCAGCGTTACTGGCTGACTTCCCTTTCGAGGCTGCAACAGCCTCCGGCGCTGAGATCGTAGTCTACTGGATACCGCCCCCATTAGGCCCCGGCTTCCCAGACGGGCAGCATCTCCAGCGACTTTATACGAGAAGCATGAGGGCGCAGATCGCCCGATGCCCGAGGCTTGGGCGCTGCCCGCCAGCCAGGATATATAAGGCAGCCGTCCCGCTGTAGGTTCTTGACCCTCGTAAATCACAATCGATTGCAAACCACAAGAGGACACCACGAGCCTCCACCCGACAGCCCCAGATCGCAGCAGCCTCCACCCGACAGCCTCCACACCCGCAGCCTAAACACCCAGCAGCACACCCCACCAGCAAACGCCCTCCCCACAATATGCAAAAGTATATGACCCTTATCGCGTCCTTGGGCGCGGCCGCGGCCGCGAGCGCCGCCAGTTCGCAGCCGGCCTTGGTGCCCTCGTCGTTTGTGTTTTCGAACGCCACGTCGACGTTCGGCCGCCTCCAGACCACCTACCCCGTGGTGGACGTGTCGTCGACGGCGCTCCCCAGCTCCGGCTCCGGCAGCGCTTCCAGCGCCAGCGCCGTCTCCAAGAAGGTGCGCTCCACCGTCTACGACTACGCCACCGACACCGACTACTCGCAGGTCGACGCCACGCGCACGGCGTGCTCCGGCGGCTGCAACGCCACCACCAACGTGCACACCAAGAGCACCTACACCACGACGGTCGACGGCGTGTTGACGGTGCTCGTGAGCGGCGCGCTGTCGTCTGGCGCCGCGACGCACGCGCTCGCGGTGGCCACCGGGGCGTCCGCGTCGCCGGGCACCACCACCGCGTCGTCGGCACCCACCTCCTCGCGCGCGGCTTCACGGGCCGTGCTGGAGGAGGTCGTCAGCCTCCCTGCCACCGCCACCGAGTACTCCACCAAGCTCGTCACCATCACGTCGTGCTCCGACAACCAGTGCTCCAAGGCGGTGGTGACCGAGGCCTTGACCACCGTCACCGAGAACAACAGCGTGTACACCACGTACTGCCCGCTCTCGGGCGAGACCACGCCCGCCACCAAGCTCGCCGCGCACTCTGCCGCCACGCCCGCCACCACGCTCGCCGCGCACTCTGCCGCCACGTCCGCCGTGTCCGCCGCCCCCGGCGCGTCCACCCAGACCGATTTCGCAACCACCGTGATCACCATCACCTCGTGCGCCGACAACAAGTGCACCGAGATCCCGCAGACCACCGGCCTCACCACCGTCACCGAAAACGACACCGTCTACACCACGTACTGTCCGCTCTCTGGCGAGACCACGTCGTCCGTCGCGGTGTCCACGCCCGTCGCGGTGTCCACGCCTGTCGCGGTGTCTACGCCCGTCGCGGTGTCTACGCCAGCCGCGGTGACCACGCCCGCCGCCGCCGCCTCCACCACCGCCCCCGCCAGCAGGGCCGTCCCCGCCTCCACCGCCAAAGTAGCAAGTTCTTCGGCGGTGCGCGTGGAGACGTCGCCCGCTAGCGTGGCGCGCACCACCACCGCGTCCACGCACGCGGTGGCCGTCGCCTCGACCGCGTCCGCCAAGCCGGTGGTCTCGACCGTCGACGTGATCACCAACAACATTGTTACCCAGACGCCCGCCAGCTCGACCCTCGCGCACAAGACGGTGTCGGCGTCGTCCGCCGCCGCCGTGGTCTCCACCTACTCGGCCGCCGCCCCGGCCGCGGCCCAGTGGTCCGGCCCCCTCGCATTCGCGTTGTCCGTCTTGTTGATGACGATATAGTGACACGGTCACGAGCTGTATTATAGAAGTAATGTATACGCCCCGGCGAATAGAAAAGACTAGCAAAGACAAACAAGACAAGTCCAAGTACAAGACAAGGACAAGACAAGGACAAGAGAGCGACAGAAAGAGACACTTGCCCAGCCACTCTCTTCATGGCTTCATTGTCCGTCTTTCTTCTCCCCTCTTCTCCCCTCTCCTCTCTTCTCCCTCTCCCTCTCCCTCTCCCACTCACCACCACGGCCTTCTCCCCCCAAACCACCCATACTAATGTTTCTCCACCTCCTCTTCTCTCTCTGCTGCCCCCTCTACAGCCGCCCCCGCGCCAAACCCACCTTTCGGCCAGAATCCATAACACTAAAGGTGCCGGTGAAAATCACTTATCGCAAGTGCATTTCGGTGCGGACGGCGAGGGTGCTGGCGACTTCGCACGCCAACCGGGCGTGAATGGCCACTGTGGGGCTGCTGCGGGACGGGGCGCCGCCCGGCGAGCAAACCGGGGCCGCTGGAGCGCGTCGCCGGCACGCCGGAGCGCCAGCGGCGGCGGCGGGACGGGGAGTCCCGCTGGGGAAGCCAGCTCTTTTGCAGGTTGGCGCCACCCAACCTGCAACACCTCTCTAAGCAAAACAGGCAGCATTTCTCGCAATTTTCACCGCCAACCACACCGCCGACACACACACACCCCATGGACGCCTACCACGAGTTCATCGAGCCGACGCGGGTCAGCCAGTGCGTGGGCTGCCACTTCATCCTGCCGACGACCAAGCACCTCGTTGTCGCGAAGGGCACGCTCCTCCAGGTGTTCGAGACGGTGGTGCTCAAGCAGTCGACCGCCGCCCGCCCGCTCCACCGGCTCAAGTTGGTCGAGCAGTTCAAGCTCCACGGGCTCGTCACCGCGCTCAAGCCCATCCGCACCGTCGACAACCCGCACTTGGACTACTTGCTCGTCGCCACGCGGTTCGCCAAGTTCTCGGTCGTCCGGTGGGACGCGGCCGCCCACACGATCGCGACGGTGTCGTTGCACTTCTACGAGAACTTGATCCAGAGCGCCACGTACGAGAAGCTCACCGAGACGGCGCTTCTCCTCGAGCCCACGTACAACTCGTGCACGTGCGTGCGCTTCAAGAACCTCATGACGTTCTTGCCGTTCGCGGTGCCCGACGACGGCCTGGACGACGACCTGGACGACGACGACGGCGAGCGCGCCGGCGCGGGCCCGCGCAGCGCCGCAGCAGCCCCCGGCGAGCGTCTCTTCGACGCCAGCTTCCTTGTCGACGGCCAGAGCCTCGACCTGAGCATCGGCAGCATCGTCGACACCCAGTTTCTCCACAACTACCGCGAGCCCACGCTCGCCATCTTGTCGCTGAAGGCGCACTCGTGGGCCGGCATGTTGCCCAAGGTCAAGGACAACGTGCAGTTCATGGTGCTCACCTTGGACTTGGCGTCCAAGTCGACGGTCTCGGTGTTGAAGGTGGAGAACTTGCCGTACGACGTCGACCGCGTCGTGCCGTTGCCTGCGCCGTTGAACGGGTGCTTGTTGGTCGGCGCCAACGAGTTGATCCACGTCGACAACGGCGGCATCGTCCGCCGCATCGCCGTCAACAAGTACACCCAGTCGGTCACCGCGTCGTCCAAGAACTACGCCGACCAGTCGGCGTTGGACTTGCGCTTGGAGCACGCCGCCGTGGTGCCCATCCCCAACGACCACCGGGTGCTCTTGGTGCCCACCACCGGCGTCTTCTACTACATCAACTTCGAGGTCGACGGCAAGTCCATCAAGAGCTTTTCCATCGACACCATCGACCCGGCGCTCTACGCCGACATCAGCTTCTCGTACACGTCCGAGGTCGCCCTCTTGGACAACAACTTGATGTTCGTGGGCAACAGAAACAGCGACAGTCACTTGATCGAGTACCGCTACCGCGACACCAAGCCGGCAAGAAAGGAGTCGGTGGTGGAAGACAACCAAGACGCCAAGGGCAGCGACGACGAAATCTACGGAGACGACGAGGAAGACGCCTTGTACAACGACGAGGAAGAGGAGAAGAAAACCGTCCTCGCCAACTCCGTGATCGACTTTGTCCTCCACGACAAGCTCATCAACAATGGGCCCGCCTCCAACTTCACCTTGGGGTTGTACTCGACGGAAAAGTTCAAGTCCAACTTGAGAAACCCCAACTTCCAGGAGGTGTCGATTGTCGCCAACAGCGGAACCCACAACCACGCCAGGCTCAACATCATGTGCCCCAGCATCAACCCCGTGGTCTCGTCTTCGTTGAGTTTCTCGCAGATCAACCGAATGTGGACCATTAATAGAAAGTACCTCATCACGTCGGATGACACAAACTCCAAGTCCGAGATTTTCCAGTTGGAAAAGTCGTATGCCCGCTTGAACTCCAAGGACTTCATCAACGACCAGCTGACCATTGCCGTCCATGAGTTGAACAACGGCAAACACATATTGCAGGTGACTCCGAAGGACATCAATTTGTACAACAGCTCGTTCAAGAAAAGGCTCTCGATGAGCGAAGAGTTCAAGGACGATGAAATCATCTACAGTACCATGAAAGACGAGTTTCTTATGTTGTTCTTGGCTAGCGGTGATGTGATGATCTTTGCTCTCAACACATACAACGAAACCTACGCCAAGATCGAGATCCCAAAGATCTTGAACGAAACCATCATCACCACCGGCTACATCACCAACTCCCAAATCTTGAATGCCGTGCTGAAGGACGTCAACTTGGCGTTGGGGAACAGAGGCACTAAGAGGAAACACTCGACCACTTCCGGTCCGCCGCCCGTGGCAGCCAAAGGTTTGGGAACCAAGCTGAAAACCTTCGTTTTGGTAACAGGTGATAACCGAATCGTGGCCTTTAACCGTTTCCACAACCAAAGATGTTACCAATTGAACGACGTCGACAAGTTCACCGACCACTTGAATTTGGGCTTCTTTGAACCAAAGCAAACGTATCCTGATCCGTTCATCAAGCAGGTAATTTTCAACGAATTAGGAGACCTGGAGACCAAGGATGAGTATCTCACCATCTTGACCATTGGTGGAGAGGTATTGATATACAAGCTCTACTTTTACGGGGAGAACTTCTGTTTCGTCAAGGAGAAAGACCTCGCGATCACAGGAGCTCCGGAAAACGCCTATCCAATCGGTACTGCCATCGAAAGAAGAATGGCGTACTTCCCAAACTTGAACGGATACACTGCGATCTTTGTCACCGGAGTGACGCCGTACTTGATTCTCAAATCGGCGCATTCCATACCGAGAATCTTCAAGTTTTCCAAAATCCCAGCCGTCTCCGTGGCACCGTACTATGATTCCAAGGTCCAGAATGGGCTCATTTTCTTAGACAACGAAAAGAATGCTCGCATCTGTGCCTTGCCATTGGAATTCAATTATGAAAACAACTGGCCAATGAGACATATCCATATAGGAGAGTCGATCAAGTCCATCGCGTATCACGAAAGCAGTCACACCTATGTCGTGAGTACATTCAAGGAGATCCCTTACGACTGTTTAGACGAAGAAGGTGCCAAGATTGTAGGGGTTGACAAAGACAAGCCTCCGTCATCCACCTACAAAGGGTCGATAAAATTGATCTCGCCTGTCAACTGGAGTGTGATCGACAGTTTCGACATGCAAGATAACGAGCTTGGCATGACCGTCAAGTCCATGGCGTTGGACGTGGGCTCTTCCAACAAGAGATTCAAGAATAAAAAGGAGTTTATTGTTATTGGTGCTGGGAACTACCGAATGGAAGATCTCAGTGCCAACGGCTCGTTTGTGATTCTCGAGATCATCGACATTATTCCCGAGCCAGGAAGACCTGAAACCAACCACAAGTTCAAGGAGGTGTTCAAGGAGGCCACCAGAGGTGCCGTCACGGCAGTTTCGGAGCTCAGTGGACGGTTTTTGGTATCACAGGGCCAAAAGGTGATTGTGCGTGATCTCCAGGACGACGGGGTGGTCCCAGTTGCCTTTTTGGACACGTCTGTATACGTTTCTGAGGCGAAGAGCTTTGGAAATCTTGTCATTCTAGGAGACTCGATCAAGAGTATCTGTGTGGTTGGGTTTGATGCCGAGCCGTTCAGAATGATCATGCTTGGAAAGGACTTGCAGGCCTTGGACGTCAACTGTGCCGACTTTATCATCAAGGACGAAGACATATTTGTGTTGATTGCTGACAACAATAACGCCATTCATTTGGTGCAGTATGATCCTGAAGATCCGACGTCATTGAACGGCCAGCGCTTGGTCAACAAGGCGTCATTTGCCGTGAATTCGACGGTCACATGTATGCGGACGTTGCCCAAGACCGAGGAGCACTACGACTACGACAAGGAAATCAAGCTGGTGGTGCCCACCGGCGACTTCCAGGTGGTCGCCTCGACCGCGGACGGGTCTTTCATCAATGTGTTTCCTCTCGGGGAAGCCTCCTACCGGCGCTTGTACATCTTGCAGCAGCAGTTGACCGACAAGGAGTACCACTTCTGCGGGTTGAACCCCAGATTGAACCGTTTTGGCCCGCTTTCGGTCAGCGACAACGACGTCAACACCAAGCCCATCTTGGACTACGACTTGATCAAGTCGTTCTGCAAGTTGAACGAGGACAGGAAGAAGCATCTCGCCGGCAAGTTGGGTGCAAAAAGCGTGTACCACGATCTCTGGACGGACTTGAACGAGTGCGAGAACGTGTTGAAGAACTTATAGGGGAAGCAGCCGCCCAGGGGATAATGGGGCTCGCCCGAATGTCGGAGCCGCGCCGGAATGGCGGCCCCGCCCACTTGTATAGCATCATGTAATTATAGAAGTACCATAATTGACGCAGCAGATATAAGTAGTCGTGCCGGCGCCAATAGTCCACGCGAGTCCCAAACACCACACACGCCCACGGTCCACCACATCAAATCACCACCAACAACTCGATCCGGTCCTGCCACAGATCACAAATTGCCGTTCGACTGTTTGCAGAGCGCCCACAGAGTCCAAAGCGTACGATGGCCAAGAAAAGCAGCAAATCGGTGACGTTCCAGGCGATTCCCAGCGAGGCGGTGGCGGAGACGGCCGACGCCGACGCCCACGACGACGCCAGCACGCCCAGCGAGGGCGGCGGCGGCGTGCGGTACCTCGCGCCGGAGCTCCGTGCGCCGTGGATGACGATTCCGGTCCACAACGTGGCGATTGTCGCCGCCATGTTCCAGCTCGGGTTGGTGGACGACGTGAAGGGCGTGCTTGCCAAGGGCTTGCTCGCGGCGGTGCCGGTGCAGGTGCTCTACAACGTGCTCTTGCACCACAACGTGGGGCGCGCCGGCAAGAAGAAGGCGGCGCGGCGGGCCCAGGACGACACCAACGTGCCGCTTTTGATCGGGGGCAGCATTCTCATCGCGCTAGTGTTGGCGGTGCCGACGTTCGCGGTGCTTCTCTTGGGCGGCGCGCCGTTGGCGCTGCACCTAGGCGAGACGTTCTACCTTGCCGCGTTCTTGTCGCTCATGTTGTTCAGTCCGATCTTGGTGTTGTTCAAGATCGACTTTGACGGGTTCCACGGCGTGTTCAAGGTCGACCGGGTGTACCGGTTGGTGTTCAGCAACCAGGTGTTGGCGTCGAGCCTCGCGGGCCTTGCCGGCGTGTGGTTGGGCGTGGTGCCCATCCCGTTGGACTGGGACCGGCCGTGGCAGCAGTGGCCCGTCACGTTGCTTGCGGGCGGAAGCGCGGGGACCGTCGTGGGCGGCGTGGCCAGCTTGTTTGTAGACGCGCCGCGGTACGCCAAGGCGCGCAAGGGCGATTAATACAGAGACATTGACAAGTGTAGGCGGCGGCCATAGGCGACGGGTGCCGCAGGGTGTCGCAAATGGCAGACGCAGTGTCGCGACACAGCGGGTCGGGGTAGTCGCCAAAGGCCCGTGCCGCAGCCACACACGGTGACCCCGCGCTCAACGTCAGCAGTGCAGCCACACCGGCCGCCAAAGCAACGGCGGACGGCTGTCTGCCAATTGGCCGCGGCGACGGCGCAGGCAGCACGACGGCAGAGCGGCGGCCGAGTCAGCCCGAGTCCTCCGAGCCGAGTCCGCCGAGTCGAGGCCGCCGGGTCCGGCTGCTGGGCGCCCGCTGGCCGGCTGCCCTCCGGCGCTTGGGCCACGCGCCTCGACCCTGTTGGCCGCGCTCCAGATCCAGGTCGTTTTTCGGACTAACAATCGGCGTCGTTAGTCAGCTTGCTGCCGTCTCGGCGTGGCAAGCTCCGAGCAATCGGCGTTACGCCGCCTATAAAAGGAGGCCGGGTGCCGGCGCCGGGTGTTTTTGCCGCCAGCCACCATGTCCTTCCCCACCGACATCAACCCCAAGTACATTCCCTACGCCGCCGCCAACGACGACGCCGCCGCGTGCGCCAACCCCATCGAGTTGAACCTCGCCAAGGCGTTCGCCGGCAACAAGGTGGTCGTCACCGCCGCGCCCGGCGCGTTCACGCCCACCTGCACCGAGCAGCACATCCCCGAGTACCTCAAGAACGTGGCCGCGTTGAAGGCCAAGGGCGTCTCGCGCGTCGTTGTGTTGACCGCCAACGACCCGTTCGTGCTTGCCGCCTGGGGCAAGGCCTTGGGCTACCGCGACGAGGAGAACTTTGTCGTGTTTGCCTCCGACCCGTTGGCGCAGATCTCCGCCAAGTTGGGCGACGAGTACGTGGTCAACTTGGACTCGGCCGGCTTCGGCGTCAGAACCGCCCGCTGGGCCGCCATTGTCGACGACGGCAAGATCACCTACTTGAAGAGCGAGGGCGGCTTGGACTTTGGCGACGCCTCCAGCGTCGACAGCGTGTTGAAGAAGCTTTAGGAGCGACGACAAAAACAGTGTGCCTTGCACACGTATGTGAGAGAAATGAATGACTATGAGAGAGATCAAAAGCGTAGTGGTGTAGCTGTAGAGGCGGGTCCTGCTCGTGTGCTGTTGCAGGTTGCAGGGAGAGACTTTGGCGGGTGTTTTGCTAGCCCGGGATCGCGCCGTGGATCCTCCTGTTGAGAAACCGTTCCAGTTCTGTACCAGTCCTGTTGCAGTCGGGTTCCCAATTGGGACCCCAATTACCACCCATTGGGTTCCCAATTGGTGGTGGGTCCAATTCCTGTCTATTCCTGGTCCCATTCCAGTGGCGCACCCTTTCCTTTCCCCTTCCTGTCAATTCCTGTCCCTCTCCACACTCCTCTTCGCATCTGTTTCCTGTTTCACCAACCGTCTTCATTTTTCTCTACACGCGTCTCAGTCAACACCACCATGGCCGGGTTTCCAAAACTACCACTCATCCACGGAGACACCGACGACGACGCCTCCATACACCTCCACCGCCAGGTGGGGAAGTCGCAGCCGTTGCGACGGCTGTTTCCCGACCCCTCTAGCGTGGACGAGGCCATCTTGGAGGTCGCCAACGAAAACTCCCAGCAGGTGGACGAAACGTTGGACACGGAAAACATCGACCACTACTACTCCATGTACAGACAGGGGCGCATGTCCTTTGAGGAGCACGGGGACGCGTCCGGCTCCGACGGGTCCGACACCTACAACGAGTCGGACGAAGACGATGACGAGGACATCGACTTGAAAAACTGGGAACACAACGCCGCCGCGGGCAGGCGGGACGCCCAGCACGCCCGCTCCGCTAGCAGGACGCCCAGCAGGGAGCGGCCGCTCCGCAGAAGAAGCGACGCCTTCCAGACGTCCGTTCTGGACGCCGACGGGCCGCTGGCGACGGCAGAAGCACCCCCGGAAGGGCCTCCCGAAGCAGAGGCTCCGGAACCTGTCCCTTCTGGCAGCGCCGCCGCCCTCCGGGCGCTCGCGGAGCGCTTCCTTAGCCACACCAACATCGTCGTCGGCGTCACGCTCTTTGTGGTCACTTTGGCGTACGCGTTGCAACGGGAGGTGTGGGCGCCGCGGGACGAGTGGAGTCCGGCCAGGACGCCGTTTTCCGGAGCCCCCGGCTTCCAGGACCAGTTCCGCGCGGTCGAGACCAACTTCAACCGGCTCTCCGACCTCACCGCCAGCCTCGCCAAACGACAGGACCTCGTGGAGGCCAACTACGAGGCGCTCTCCAAAAACGTGCTCGCCAAGTTTGAGAGCATCGACACCCAGCTCGCGGCGGTGGACCGGTCGTTGTTGCGCGACACCACGCGCCACGCCGAGCTCGAGGAGCAGGTGCGGCGGTTGAAGGCGCAGGCCGCGGGCCCGGCGAGCCTCGACGAAGAGAAGCTAGAGGAGATTGGCCGCATGCTCGAGACGTTCGCCGGGATGTCCGAGCGGCTCGAGGGCTTCAAGAGCCAGATCCTCGGCGACTTGGTGGCGGCGTTGCCCCAGCACGTGCCGGTGTACATCAAGAACAACAAGGTGCACTTTGTGCCCGAGTTCCACAAGTACTTGTTCAGCTTCATTGAAAACTACAACCGCGACAGGAACACCTGGGCCGACTTTTTGGCGCAGAACGCCGGGCAGTTGGACCGCTACATCGCCAAGGGCTTGAACGCCACCGCCGGCGCGCCCGGCCAGGGGCTCGGGACGATCGACCGCAGCCAGCTCGAGCGGATCTTGCGGGCCAAGTTGAGCGAAAACAACCAGCACATGTTGGGCAAGTTCAACGAGCTCATCGACCGCTTGGACGTGGTGCCGCGCAACCAGAGCACGCCCGCCCTCGTGGACCGCGCGTCGAACCGGATCTTGTTGAACAGCATGTTGGAGACCTTCGCCAAGGGGACCATCAAGGTCAACTACGCCGAGTACAGTCTCGGCGCGCGGATCCTCGGCTTCTTGACGCGGCCCGACTGGAGCGCCGCCGGCGACTCCAGGCCCCTCGCTAGGCGGATCTTGCTCGGGTGGTACGACTACTTGGTGCACAGCGACCCCGCCGACTGGAAGTACAACGCCAACAACGCGCTCTTGGACAACGAGCAGAGCTGGCACTGCAAGTCCAACCGGTGTGCGGTCGGGATCCGGCTCTTCAACTCGGTCGTGTTGACCGACTTGGTGGTCAAGACCTCCGCAAACGACGACGCCGCGTTAAGCCCCCCCTCGACGATCACCGTCTACATCAAGCCCAAAAACCAGGACCGGCACCGTGCGTTGGTGGAGTACCTCGAGAAGGTCAAGTTCCGGGCCGACTCCGGCCCGTTGGACGCCCTTGTGGCGCTGAACAAGTACCTCCGCCGGTTCGTCAAGGTCAAGGAGGTGCGGGTGGCGGCGGCCAGCAACGGGCTCAGCCACGTCAAGTTCCCCGTCAGCTTGGTCAACGCCCGCGTGCCCGTTCGGGACATCTTCGTGGTGCTCCAGTCGGCGGCCGGCACCACCACCGGGCTCACCAACCTCCGGGCGTACGGGATCACCGAGCTCAGCGCCTACAAGCACGACCGGGACTTCGACTTGCTCTTGTCGCGGCTCAGCGCCGACGACGATCGCGACACAGCCGCCGAGCCTGCGCCGGCGCCGCCCGAGACGTTCGACTCCCCTGCTGCGGGCGCTGACTACGAGCTCGCTGATTCGTGGGACGACGTTTTATTGGGCGATGATGACTACCGGTAGATATGTACCAATTAATAAATTACGAAGCTAAAGTGTAATTGGGCACCTCCTTCGGGCGCTCTAGATCTGGCCACTCGAAATAATATCCTGATTCCTCCGGCCGGGACGTCAGAAATAATTTTAAAGACGCACTTTAGTCAAGGGGGACGGCAGGCGAAGCTAAAAACAAAAGACGCGCAGCAGCCTCCGACGCGAAAAACTGCACCATCGGGGCTATGGCCACTATAATCCTGGCTGAGCCAGACCTCTCTACAAATCTGCTTGCGCAAACAACTGTTTATTGCTAGACACTAAAAACCCGAAATTAATTGTAAAAGTGAGCTGTGAACATTGCCCGTAAGTTTAAAAACCAGAACATTCAATAGAATGGTGAATTTTCAGCCACGGAGGCACCTGCTCGTGCAGAGCATGCACCCGTGGCCCGTCGAAAACGAAAATTCTAAATGAATATCATTTTTGTGAGGATATCATCGTAAAGCGGTTATTGCTAACCTCGTAGAAGGGGGAAAGGGTGAGGGTCCTTAGATCAAGGCCAAGGCACCAACGACACCAGCAACAAAGACTGGGGCAACGTTGACCATACCAGCGTTCTCGGCGGTGGAGACAGCGGCAACGGTGGATGGCTTGGCGGAGGAGGAGATCACGGTGGATTCAGCAGCCAAGGTGGTTGGGGCAGAAGAAGCGGCCTTGGAAGCTGGGGCAGAAGCAGCTGGAGCAGAAGCTGGAGCAGAGGCAACTGGAGCAGAAGCAGCTGGGGCAGTGGAGACAGCAGCGGTGGAGGCTGGGGCAGTCTCAACTGGAGCAGAGGCAGCTGGGGTGGAGCTCAATGGGCAGTAGGTGGTGTAGACGGTGTCGTTTTCGGTGACAGTGGTCAAACCAGTGGTGTGTGGGATCTCGGTACACTTGTTGTCGGCACACGAGGTGATGGTGACCACGGTGTGGGCAACGTCGGTCTCGGTGACGGTGGATGGAGCGGCAGAGGAGACTGGGGCGACCGAGGATGGCTTGGCGGTCACGTCGGTCAATGGGCAGTAGGTGGTGTAGACGGTCTCGTTCTCGGTGACGGTGGTAAGACCGGTGGTTTGAGGGATCTCGGTACACTTGTTGTCGGCACACGAGGTGATGGTGACAACGGTGGTTTGGATGTCGGTCTCGGTGGAGGTACCGTTGGAGTAGAGAGCAGCACCGAAAGCAGTGGAGGCAGTGGCGGATAAGATGACAGCGGAGGTGAACTTCATTGTGAGATAGCGAATGTAATGTAAGACGAGCTTAGGCGATTATAATGAGGAGCGAAGGAAAGAGAGTGGGCGGCGGGTGCTTCTTATATACTTTTCCCGGGCCATGGCTCGGTACCAGGGTGCAAAACGGCAGCAGCAGCAGCGGCGAAAAATATTTTGGGTAAAAAAAGAACACCGCTGGGGGTTTGCAGGTTAGCGAGCACTGACTGAAAATCCTGGTGCACCATGACACCGGTTTGGGGGTTCTGCAAACAGAGGCCTCCCCAAAGAGAGGTCTCCGCAAACACAGGCCGCCAACAGCCCCGGCGACAATGCGGTTTGTTGGTCCAGGAACACACGGGTGTGGGCACAATGGCGGCCAAGGCCACAAGATCCCGCTGGCCGGCGAGCGGCGGCGGCGGCCACCGCCACCGGGCGGTTGTGCGGCGGGCGCACGACCGGCGGCCTGAAATTTTGACAGTGGCCGCTGCAAAAGTAAACATAAACACGACGTTGCGAACACATGATGGGGAAGCTAAAAATAAACAAAAGAAAAGAAAAGAAACAAAACCGCAAACACCTCGACTATTGGGAGCGCTACCTCCTGTGACTCGGTCGGCGGATCCTGCGTGGTTGCCAGGTGGAGCTGGTTCCCGAACCTGAGGCACCAGGCGCCAGCGTTTCCTCCGCCGCCCGCCTACACCACCACACCCCTCCTTGCCAACTCCGCTGCCTGCGGCCGCGTTCGCCAAATCGGGCCGGCCCGTCCCACTACACAACACCGCCAGGAACAATCCGTGTCACTTCCCCGAGACGGCCCAGGCACGCTCGTCGGCGAAGCTTTGTCCGCTGTTCCCCGTGTTCGTCTCCCGATTGTCCGCTCTGGCTATTGTGCGGCCTGGCCAGATTTGGCTGGGGCCGATTGTCCTGGTCAACAGGTTTCGCAGGCACGGGAGCAAGCCACCCTTCGCGCGGCCACGCGCTCGCAACCGGTGCGTATCCCTGCTACCACAGGTTCCGGTATGTGGGGGCCACTCCGGAAAAAGCAGCAGGAGGAGCAGCAGGAGCAGCAGGACCTGGCCGCCGCACGCCCTTTTGCCTACGTCATGCTCCTACGACCTTCCATCTTCTTCTGGCGCACGTAATTGGCCCGCGAGCCCCGTCGGGCAGTTGCTTCATTTCGCAGGTCGCCGGTCGTCGATCCCCACTCCGCCACACGCTGCTGTTGGAGGCCGGCGGTGACTGCCGCCGTCAGCCCTCGCCCACCCGGACCGGGATCCCGTACCTGGGGCTTGTGGGCCGAGCCCCCAACGTGCTGTGGCATGACGACGGATCCGGCAGTCCCAGTCGTTCGGCCAGGATGGTACTTGCCCTAACGGGCGGTGCCGAACACACACCCGCTCTCCTATTTGGAATTAAGCTTCGCACAATCGGGGCACGTTACATGTTTAGTTTCGCATCCAATTATAGTGCGGCCGCACAATTGCCCGCCAGTCACGGGGCCCAACGTTTACATTTTGCACCCACCGGGGTTTATTGGAGAAATCGGTGAAAATCTTGCCAAAAGTCAACAATCCGGGCAAGAGCGTCGGCCGGCTCGTTTGTTGCACGGTTGCTGTCTTAGCAATGGTAAACACCCCAACACCAACATCCTAGCACCAGCTCCACCTCCACCGACTCCACCTTCCACTTTGAGAGGTTCCTGAAACACTGTTTATTGACTTTTCATACATAGTAGTTTGACCCGGCTCCTATCCTTTCCGAATTTTCCATCTCTCGCAATTCTCGGCACTCTCACCTGTGCCTTGTTTCTCTCCACTGTACCTTCTACTTCAAGTACACCTTGAAGGTTGCTATCTCGAAAGCTCCCAACCGGAAGTGCAACTTTCCTTTTTCGACCGGCAATTCCTTGCTGTCGCCCTCGTCCTCCAAAGCATTGGTTTTGTACACCTTCGCGATGTCAAGCAAGGACGTGTCGAACTCCAACGTGCCCTTCGACACTCCTCCCAACGACTCGTACACCCGCAACACCACCGACTTCTGCCTCTCCTTGCCTCCCGACTCGAACGCCTCGTACTGGTTGACGTCGTGGTCGTTTTCGCCTCTCTTGACGTGCGAGAGTATGACACTGTCGTCCCCGCCGCTCAACTTGACCGCCGACAACAACCGCGGCAAGTCGTGGCCGGGGTCGACAATCGCCTTGTCGAGCGTATAGTTGAAGTTGTACCCCAACCTGACCGTGTCGGCTCCCAAGGAGCCCTTGTGTGGATACAAGGCATACTCAAAGTCGTGGTCGCCCATGTCGGCCTTGTCGTCCGGCGCCTTTGCACTTCTCAACAACGAGAGACGAATCAAGTTGCCGTGAATGGCGCCTCCGTACTTGCTGTTGTTCAACACCGAAACCCCATAGTTGCTTTCACTCAAGTCCATGAACTTGTGGTGGGCAACCTCGAACTTGGCCACGTCCCAACTCGTGTTGAAGTGCGTAGCCCGCTGGGTCACTCCGAACTGCGTCTCGTAGTTGGCCAACGACGCGGCGTACACCGTCGTGGGGAACTGCACCTTCAAGAACTTGTAGGTCTCGTGCCATCTGACATGACACTTGAACT
Organism: Suhomyces caryicola; assembly: GCA_030568635.1. Classification (NCBI taxonomy): domain Eukaryota; kingdom Fungi; phylum Ascomycota; class Pichiomycetes; order Serinales; family Debaryomycetaceae; genus Suhomyces; species Suhomyces caryicola. The sequence continues at coordinate 95,345 of JAJMGG010000006.1, read as the reverse complement.
TGACAAAGTTGTTCTCCGTGATTTCCTTGGCTCCAGTCAAGCCTTGGATCGAAATCACCGTTTCAATCGACGACTTCAGGGAAATCTCGTGCTTGACAACAACCGAGGACTCAAACTTGTTGTTTCTCACCTCGGAGACAACCCCTCCTTCGACAAACGAAAACTTGTCCAATGAGTACAACTCGGTATCCCAAGCAGGGAAGTTCAAAGGCTCGTCGTCGAACAAAACAAACTGGTTCCCACCAATGTGCTTGGTGTCTTTCTTCTTCGTTTGTTTGGTTGCCTGTGTGGCGATCGTTTCCCGGTCGTTGGCAACGTCGTACAACGAGGTGATGATACCATTCTTTGAAATGGTAGCAACAAGCAACTTGTTGGACAAGACGAACTGGCCGTCCTCCGTTTCCTTGACCGACGCGGGGTACACAATCGACTCTTCCGCATTGAGCTTGCTGGCACCGCTGGTGGCATTGACTGAAACCAACACGTTCTCGCTATTCTCAACCGCAATCGAAGCCTCCTTCACCATGTGGTAGATTTCATCGGTGGGAGACACCTCCAAGATCTCGTTTCTGGACCAGGGAAGAGGGTTGAAAAAGCTCAAGTCCCTGGCCGAGTCGTCGATTCTCAAGTACTCAAGGTCCAGCGCGGTTTTCTTGCCGACCACGTCCAAAGCCTCGTTGATCAACTCGTTGGTTCTCTTCAAGTTGGCGGTCAACATTGGCAACACCTCGTCGTAGTAAACCATTCCGATACAGCTGCCCGGGATCACATCGTGGAACTGACACAAGCACAAGTCTTCCCACAACGCCGCAATGGCCTTGGCAGGGTACTTGTACAGCTTGTCCTTGATCGAAAGCAACCCTGCGATCAACTCCAAGTCGTGCAACTTGATTTCGCCGTACCTCACCAACTTCTTAGTCTGAGCCTGGGTGGTGTACGTACCTCTGTGGAACTCCAAGTAGATCTCACCTACCCACGTGGGCAAGTCAGAACCCTGGTTGGAGTTTTCCAAAATGTGCTCGTAGAAGTCGTCCACGGTGCTTCCCAAGTGTACCGCAGGAATAGCACCCGTAGTGTCTGCAAGGCCTCTGCATCTTCTAATCTTTTCGATCATCTCTTCAGTAGGGCCACCGCCACCGTCGCCGTGACCGTACAACAACAATCCGGCTGGAACGTCGTCCAAGTTCTTGTGCTGCTGCAGGGACCTGACGACATCGCCAAAGTGCGCAGCCGCGGTGTAGGTGTTTGCCGGAGGCATGTGCACCAAGACCTGTGAGCCATCGAGCGCTTTCCAGTTGAAGGTTGACAACGGGAAGTTGTTGATGTTGTTCCAGGACAACTTCTGGGTCAAGAAGCGGGTGATTCCGACCAACTGGCAGATCTGCGGGATCTGGGAGGAGTAGCCAAAGGTATCGGGAAGCCAAAAGATGTTGGAGTAGAAGCCAAACTCGCTGTACTGGAAGCGCTGGCCCAACAAGAACTGTCTGATCAAGGACTCGCCGTTGGGGAGGTTGGTGTCGTTTTCGACCCACGACCCTCCGACGGGGAGAAACTGGTTTGTGGCGAACTTTTCCTTCACCTTGGAGAAGATCTCGGGGTGGTACGTCTTCAACCACTTGAACTGCTGCATCTGCGAGGCGACAAAAACGTACTCCGGGTACTGTTCTGCGATCTTGATCTGGGTGGTCCACGAGCGGACGATCTTCCTCTTAGTTTCGGCGAACGGCCACTCCCAGGCGGTGTCGATGTGGCAGTTCCCCACCGCGAACACGTCGATGCGCTTGGGCTTGTCGAACACCTCGTCGGAGTCGATCTTGGAGCCCAACAACTTCAGGGCCAAGTGCCGGCCCCTTTTCACGGACTCCGGGTCGCTGGGGTCGAACGTGTTCATGATCTCATTGCAGACGTCTCTGGCCTGGTGCTTCTGCCACGAGGTGCCCGGCAACTCGCGGGCGGCGTCGCCCAAGATCCAAAAGTCCCAGTACAAGCGGCGGCTGTCCAAGTTGGGCAAGACCAAGTGGGCGCGGTTCAAGCGGAAGTAGCGGTTGGGGTCGGGCAGCCCGCCGGCGCCGTTGCCAAACATGCCGTTGCACGCGACCTCGACGTAGAAGCGCTGCGGGCCCGTCTTGAGGTGCTCCTTGGGGAAGCGGAACAAGTTGCGCTCGCCGCCGCCGGTGAACGCCTGGAGCGGCAACCCGCGGGCGCTGTAGATCAACGCCTCCGAGCTCGAGTCCCAGTCGAGCTCGACCCACCCGTGGGCGAGCCACGCCTCGGGGATGTCCACCTTGAAGGTCACCCAGAACGTCTTCCACGACGGCCCAAAGTTGTACCCCAAGCCGATGTTCTGCCACTCGACGTCGTCCCAGTTGACGTCGCGGAAGAGCGGCCGCTCGGTCTGGCCGCCGGCGCCGTCGGGCACCCGCCACGCCCGCAACCCCTGAATCTCGACCCGCTCGCGGTCGTACACCTGCGGGAGGTTGAGCGTGTGGTACTGCCCGCCGGTGTCGGTGAACTGGCGCAAGCGCTGCTCGAAGAGGTGCTGCACCGGCTTGAAGTTGGGCTGAGAGTTGTAGCGTTCGTAAGACATGCTGTGGGGAGCAGAGGAGTAGGCGGCAGTAGGCGGCTGGTCGTTTTTGGGGGTATGGGGTAGGGGCAGTGTGCAGGACACCACAGCAGCCTTGGGGGTCGTGCGCGGGCGCAGGGGTTCAGCAGGTGAAACGGCAGGACGGCGGGGGAAGGCAGGACGGGCCGGTGGCGGCGCCGTGCTGTGTGCGGGTCTGTGGTCTGGGGGTGGTGGTCTGGGGGTGGTGGTCTGTGCTACAATTGTCTAAGATATCGTGCGATTTCTACTAACTAAAGGCCGGCCGGCGGCGAAGCGTCCCTAAATACCCAGCGAGGCTCGCTGGAGCGCCGGAAATGCGCGCGGCCGCGGCGGGACCCCCGAGAAACTCTCGGTAATCTCTCGCGGCAAGTACGGCGCCAGCCAGGGCGCACCGCGCGCCTACTGGATCTTGACCTCCTTGTCCTCCTCGACGGCCAAAACGTGCTCGTGGCTGCCAATGGCCTCGGTGTGGATGGGCGGCAACTTGGCGGCAAAGCCCTTGATCAACGAGTACTGCGTGGTGACGGTGCCGCCGAGCTCGTGCACCTTGCTCTGCAAGTTGGAGACGTCGGCGTCGGACGCAGACTCCTTGAAGGTGACGATGTAGGACTTGAGATCGGACATTTTTCTGGCGGTTCGGAGCAGCTTGGTGTAGTACGAGTTGGTGGCCACGAGGGTGAGGATGAGAACGAGAAGAAAGAACGAAGTGGAGATCTTTTTGTTCACGTAGTTCATTCACCGAGAGAAGAGTGGTGGCAAGGCACTTTTATATGATCAGGGGCGGAAGGGGCAGCCAGCAGCAAGCGGTCGCCACTGGCGGAAGGCCCGCGCCGCAACAGTGGCGAGGCAGGGAAAGACCCCAGCCGCACCCAGCCGCCCCCGCGGCCACCACAATCCTGCACACCGGGGGAGCCTCCAGTGGCATCATTCACAGCAAGTCCAGAGCGCCAGAGCACAGCAGAGCACAGCAGAGCCCACCAGCCCAGACCACCAGCGCAGAGCACCAGCGCAGAGCACCAGACCACAGCACCGAGCACAGCACCGAGCACAGCACCCGACCACAATGCACTACTACACGACCCTCGACCGCTGGCTGCACCGCATCAAGCGCAAGGGCTTCTTCTTCTACAGCACGGTGGTGGTGTTGTCCACGGCGTACCTCATGTACGCCGTCTCCAACTTGCCCGCGGTGCCCCCGCCGCCCAAAAAGCGGCTCCGCAAGCGCGAGCCCAAGGAGCGCCCGCAGGCCAGGACCGAGAACGGCGAGCCCGGCAGCGTTCCGCCGGTGCCTCCGCAGCACGCGGTCTACGCGTGGAGCAAGCGCGAGTTGCACGCCTACTTGATCGAGCGCCAGACGATTCTCGGCGTCGACGAGGACATCGACTACGTGCGGTCGGTGGCGATGGCGTTGTACGACCGCGAGCAGCTGAGCGGGCCGGCGGAGACGCGCACGTGACACGCCTCCCGGTAACTGGCAGGGTCGGTTTTGGCGAGAGCAAATTACGCTAACCAAGACGGTAGTTTTTTTGACTCAACTGTTTATGATATATAAGGGCCCGGTGTCCGTAGAAAACAGCCTCTGCAAACGTACTTTTGGCGAGACTCCCATGGCGCAAGAGCACCGAGTCTGTAAGAGCCGCCGCTGGCGGAGCAGCCTGGGGGGACCCGTGCTTACATAAGCGGCCCAGCGCAGCTCGGCGACGGGGTCGGGGTCGGGGTCGGGCCCCCCGGTGAGCGGTGAGTCACCAAACCGGTGGAAAAAAGCGGCCCCCAGCAGCGCCCCCAGCAGCGACCCAAAACAGCGACCCTCGAAGCGCGACGGCCAGCGCCAGCCGGCCAGGCGTGCCTAGCGGGCCCATGCGCCCAGCGGCGTGAAGCGCGCCCGATTGCCGGCGGGGCCTCCGCTCTCGGGCCGGATCACATGGCGGTGAGGGCTACTGGTCAGTAGTGTGCCCGACGATCGTGGCATTGCTGGCGCAGACACGACCGCAGAGAGTCCGGGAGGCCGGGAATGGGGGGAGTATAAATCGCTGGCCTGAGAAATTAGTTTGCCGTTGAATTATCCCCACCGATAAACCCAAACATCACGAAATCATGGTCAAAGCTGGTAAGTAGCGCTTTAACACGCGAGCCGCTGGCGCGGGCGGGCCATTGAGGCCTGGCCCGGCGGGGCCGGACGATCCGGCCGCCTCTCCGAACACTACTAACGGGCAGTTGCTGTATTAAGAGGAGACAAGACTGTCTCTGGAATTGTCAACTTTTCGCAAGAAAAGGAGTCCGATCCCACCACCATCTCGTGGGAGATCACCGGTAACGACGCCAACGCGTTGAGAGGGTTCCACATCCACACCTTTGGCGACAACACCAACGGGTGCACTTCTGCCGGTCCCCACTTCAACCCGTTCAGCAAGGAACACGGTGCCCCAGAGGACGACTCCAGACACGTTGGCGACTTGGGCAACATCACCACCGACTCCAACGGGGTTGCCAAGGGCTCCAAGCAAGACTTGTTGGTCAAGTTGTTGGGCGCCAACTCCATCATCGGCAGAACCGTTGTTGTGCACGAAGGCACCGACGACTACGGCAAGGGCGGCTTCGAGGACTCCAAGACCACCGGCCACGCCGGCGGCAGACCCGCCTGTGGTGTCATCGGCCTCACTCAATAAGTGTTTAGTGAATGTATGAATGAGAAAAGAGAAGAGACGGGAGTTGCAAGTAGGAGGCGTTGCAAGTAGGCGAAGAGATGTACGATGTAAGAGGGCACAAGTAGTGAAGAGGAGACGGGCTGATTTACGAGCTGAAGCGAGAAGGCTGGACACGGAGGGCAGCGGCGGGCAGGGAGTCCAATGGCGGGCAGGGAGTCCAATGGCGGCAAGGGAGTCCAATGGCGGCAAGGGAGACCAATGGCGGAAGGGAGACCAATGGCGGAAGGGAGATCAATGGCGGGCCCCCAGAATGCTGCAACGGACATCACGGACAGGAGCCGAGCAGCATGGTTGTACAGCGTGGTTGTACAGCGTGGTTGCATAACGTATTGTCTCTTTGCCGCGTCTCCTAACTTGTCCACCACTCAATTTGCGCTCACCAGTATCACCGTTCAGCACCGGGGCCCCACGAGACGTGTAGCGACCGCGGCGTCCAAAGCGGAATGGGTGCTTCCGAATCTGGCGAGTGCGAGCGGTGCTGTTCGTGTCGCCCGCAACGTGCACAGCGAGCCGCGTCAAGCCCACGAGGGACCGTGCTGGGGCCGGCTAGCCGATCGGGCCTTGCACCGTGGGACATACGGCGCTAATACATTAATTGCAATACCACCAAGGGCACAAAAGCACCCGGCCACCGCTGGGGACATTCCCTGGCCAGCTATATAGCGAGGCATCGGCACTTTAGCGAGACGACAACGAGCCCGCACCGAGCCAGACACCGAGCCAGACACCGAGCCAGACACCGCACTCAGCACCCACCCCCATGTTGTTCCAATCGATTCTTGTGCTTGCGGCCACGGCCCTGGCGGCCGCCGGCCTGGCCTCGCGCGCCAGCTGCACCACCTACACCTCCACGCAGTGGACCACCTACACCACGAGCTACTTTGTCGTGAACGACGTGCCGGCGGCGCAGGCCGACGAGGCGCACCAGTACCCCGTCGCCAGCTGCAAGGCGTACTTGGAGAGCGCCGCCAGCGCGTTCTCGTGCCACAACAAGACGGCGGTCCCCGCCGAGGACCAGTGCTGTTTCGAGAACTACGGCGTGTTGATGCTGACGCAGTTCTGGGACTACAGCCCCGACTACTTGGCGGTGGCCCGCAGCGGCGACGCGCAAGCCATCGCGGCGCTCGAGGCGTCGTTGCTGAGCGGCCCGCGCAACGCGACCGCCGCCCAGCACGTCTTCACCATCCACGGCACGTGGAACGACCTCTGCGACGGCTCGTACAAGCAGTACTGCCAGCCGGCGTGGGAGATCAGCGACGCCTCCGACAACATCACCCACGTGATCGTGGACGAGTTTGGCGAGCCCGCCTTGTTCGACTTCATGACCAAGTTCTGGATCAACAACGACAAGTCGAACGTCCAGGACGGCGGCTCGATCTCACTCTGGGAGCACGAGTTCAACAAGCACGCCACGTGCATGAACACCTTGGCGCCCGCGTGCTTCACCGGCGCGTACCGCCAGTTCGAGAACACCGTCAACTTCTACAAGAAGACGGTCGAGTTGTACAAGAACTTGCCCACGGCGCAGTTTCTCGCCGACAGCGGCATTGTGCCCAGCGTGGCGCGCCAGTACGCGTTGGCGGACGTGGTGGCCGCGATCGCCAAGAACTACGGCGGCAAGACGCCGTACGTCGGGTGTGTCAACGGGTCCATCGACGAGATCTGGTACTACAACAACCTCCGCGGCAGCGTGTTGACGGGGGACTACAAGCCGATCGACTCGATGACCAACTCCACGTGCCCGTCGCAGGTGTGGTACATTCCAAAGTAGGGGAGCGTAAATGTACGAGTTGAGCAGAGCCGTAGAATGTAGCGCGGGCATTGGGCCAGCGAGACCAGGCGACGGTTCAGGGTGCTAGCGGGAGTGTGAGCCAGCGGGGGTGAGCCAGCGGGTGTGAGCCAGCGGGAGTGCGTGAGCTACGGAGTTCGCGAGCTAGCGAGGATTACGCGAGAGCCTAAAGCTAGTCGGGCCCCGCGAGAAGAATGGACGTGACGGCCCCTCGACTGTGCCGCCGTCCAGCAGCACAGCTCGGGCTGGGTGCCCGTCGCAGGGTTCACGGCGGTGCTACACGCATGTGCGCACCCGGCAGGGCTCTAGGGCCCCCGCCAAAGAGCCACTCACGCCACGTCCCGCCGGAAAGAACCGCTCGCTGTCGATCTCTCGGTGCAGCTAGCGAGCACTGCCCCACCAGCCAGCACCGCGCCGCTCGCGCATGCTTCAGCTGCAAAAGCCAAGCCTCGCGCGAAAACTACGAGCTCCCGTATGCTTTGATTCACCACCACTAATCTGCCAAATCGGGGCTTGAGCTTTTGTGCCCACTTCCTGGATCTGTGTCCTTCAGCATACGCTCCCCGCCGAACCAACGCCGCCGCGTCCACCGTCCTCCCACCACCGCTGCGCCGCCCCAGACCAGCCCCATGAATAACGACCCCGCGGCCCCACTGCCGCTGTCGCCGCCGCCGCCGCTGGCGTCGCCAGCCGCCAGGAGAAAGCGCGGGCTCTCCCTAAGATCGCAGCTCCTCAACAAGTCGCTCGCGCCCACGCCGCCCGCCGGCGCTCCGCCAGAGCCGCCGGCGCCGTCCGGCTCGCTGGCGCCGCTGGCGTACTCCCCGCTGCTCCAGCCCACCATCGAGTTGTCCGACTTGTCCCACGTCCCCGCGGCGCCGCCCGCGCCCCAGATCAGCATCCAGCGGCCCCCCGACGAAGACCTCGCCCACACCAAGGGCTTGTCGCCGTACCGCGTCTCCAACCACAGCGTCTTGTCCACGCGGCTCTCGTCGTCGTCGTCGCTCAGCGACGAGACAACCACCTTTTTGTCCAAGCGAGAGCGTGCCGCCATGCGCCGCTTCAAAACCAAGAGCAAGCTTCTTCGCTGGTTGATCCTGGCCAAGAACAGCGTGCTTGGCATCGACGACCTCCCGGCCACCGAGTCGGGCAGAGTCGTGCCGCTCTCGTCCCACCACGCGCTGATCAACCAGTACTTCCAGGACGAGTACTACGACCCCGACGCCAGGGCGCTCATCGACGAGCGCAAGAACGCCCCGTACGCCAGCAACGTCGTCACCTCCTCCAAGTACACCGTGGTGTCGTTCCTCCCCAAGCAGCTCAAAGCGCAGTTCTCCAAGGTCGCCAACTGCTACTTCATGGTGGTGGCGATCATGCAGATGATCCCCGGCTGGTCCACCACCGGCCAGTACACCACCATCATCCCCCTCTTGATTTTCATCTCCATCTCCATAGCGAGAGAGGGCTTCGACGACCTCAAGAGACACGGCCACGACAAGGAGGAAAACAACAAGTACACCCACGTCATTGAAGAAGACACCGAGCTCAGCAACTACGACATGCACTCCATCTCCACCATATTGACCGAAACCATGCCTGTGCACGGCTCGTCCACTCTCGACTTACCAGAATACTCCCGGAGAGCAAACCCATCGCCAAGGGTCTCCTGGATAGACCCGGGGGTGGCTGGCTCGTACGCCAACACGGAAATGATGAAGCGCTACAACATGAAGGAGACCAGGACCCGGTGGAAAAACGTCAAGGTCGGCGATATTGTAAAAATAAACGAAGGGGAATGGTTTCCAGCCGACGTGGTGGTCTTGTCTACGAGCAATACCGAGAACCACGAGGCTTTCGTCGAAACAATGGCATTGGACGGCGAAACAAACTTGAAATCAAAGTTCCCCCACGAAGAAATCAGCGCAAGAGTATCAACTGTGCCCGGCTTGAAAAGCACAAAGTTTTTGTTCACCATCGAGGACCCAAACATTGACCTCTACAACTTCAAAGGATCCTTCGCGATCGACGACACCACTTATTCGTTGGGCCCGGACAATGTGGTATACCGAGGAAGTATCCTCAGAAACACAAAGTCCGTGCTTGGGATGGTCATCTTCTCTGGAGAAGAAACCAAGATCAGAATGAACAACATTCGTAACCCTCGAACGAAGGCTCCCAAGTTGCAAAAAAACATCAACTACATCGTTTTCTTCATGGTGTTCGTCGTCATCATGTTGTCAGCATTCTCCACAATGGCCCAGCGTCTTTTGTACAACGACAATAGGGCTCAAGCGTGGTACCTTTATGACGAGGATGCTGGCGTTGCAGCCACGTTGATGGGGTTCATCATCATGTACAACACCTTGATTCCCCTCTCCCTATATGTCACTATGGAGATCATTAAAGTCATGCAGTTATGTTTCCTCCAGTTTGATATTGACATGTATCACGCCGAGTCAAACACTCCCGCAGATGCCAAAACGGCAACCATATTGGAGGAGCTTGGACAGGTTGGTTATATCTTCAGCGACAAAACCGGAACGCTCACAGACAATCTCATGATATTCCGAAAGTTCAGTGTTTGTGGGGTCAGCTGGCTTCATGATCTCGATTCGACATCGAAAGGACTCGAGAATCCAGCCAGCCAGAGCGTCCAACCATTGGTACAGAATCCGAGAACAAGCATGCACGACAACAGAGCAAACTCAATACACAGTCCCAGGAACAGTACGACTTCATTCCGTCGAAGCATCGAGTCTAACAATCTTGAACGGAAAAATACCTGGAAGTCGTCTGCCCAACCCCAAAAACCTCAGGAGGTCAGCAACACCTTACAATTGTTGCAATACATTCAAAGTCATCCGCAAACCTTGTTTGCTAAAAAAGCCAAATTCTTCTTGTTGAGCATAGCTTTATGCAATACGTGCTTGCCCAGAAAGGAGGTGAAGAATTCGAAGTCGGGTAGCCTGAGCGAAACTACTTTGTCGTCAATAGAAGAGAGGGAAGCAGAAACAGAAATAGAAAGCGACGACCAGATTTCCTACCAGGCTGCATCACCCGACGAGCTCGCGTTAGTTCAAGGAGCCCGAGAATTAGGATTTGTTGTCTATGAGAGACAAAACAAGAAGTTGACGATTAAAACGTATCCAAATGGATTCGACAACGAACCCAAGTTTGAAGAATATCAAGTTTTCGATGTGGTTGAGTTCTCATCCTCTAGAAAAAGAATGTCGGTGGTGGTCAAATTTCCAGATAACAGGATATGTGTATTCTGCAAGGGTGCAGATAATGTGATATTGGACAAGTTGAAAAATGCCGATTTGGCTAAAGCCAAAGCTCGTGAAATAGCACTCAACACTGCCGATCGAAAGATCTTAGAGGCCGAGGTAGTCTTGCAGTCCAAGCTATCTCAAGAGATCGAGTCACGCAAGTCGATGGGCTCTTTTCGTAACAGCTTTGGTCGTGGTACGAATTCAGTGGACGGAATCATCGAAACTGCTCTACTGAAGAAAGCTGCTGATGATGACGCAGATATCGCAGAAATTGCTAGTAAAGCAAGGAGGTCGTTACATTACCAGCAATCGAAGAAGTACAGCATCGACTCCGAATCTTACGTCGCTTCGAAAAGTGGAACAGAACCTATCAACGTGTCACTGTTCATTCCACAGGACAGACTTTTGATAAGTGAAGAGTTCAATATCGAAAAAACGATCGAACACATAGAGGAATTCTCCACTGAAGGACTTCGGACTTTATTGTATGCATTCAGGTGGCTCGATGTGAATGAATACGAAGCTTGGTCAAAAGAGTACGACGCCGCCAAGATTTCGTTGGTTGACAGAGTCCAAAAAGTCGAAGAAGCCGGAGCTAAAGTCGAGCATGCTCTTGAACTAGTAGGAGCAACTGCAATCGAAGACAAGTTACAAGACGGCGTGAGTGATGCGATTGACAAGTTGAGAAGAGCAGGGATTAAGATGTGGATGCTTACTGGAGACAAGAGAGAAACTGCAATCAATATAGGCTATTCCTGCCGCTTGATCAAGGACTTTTCGACAGTGGTAATCCTCTCTAACGACGACGGAATGGACGGGGTTATGGACAGAATAACCTCTCTAAGCCAGGAAATACAGGCCGGAAGAGTTGCACACACTGTCTTGGTTATCGATGGAGGGACCTTAGCCGATGTTGAGAATGATCCTACTTTGTTGTCTTTGTTTATCGAGCTATGCGTCGAAGTTGATTCTACAATTTGTTGCAGAGCATCGCCTTCCCAAAAAGCCACCATGGTGAGCGCTGTCAGAGATCGCAATAAAAGAACAGTCACTTTGGCGATTGGAGATGGTGCAAACGATATTGCCATGATTCAAAGTGCAGACATCGGAGTCGGTATCACTGGTAAAGAGGGACTTCAAGCCGCTAGATCTTCAGATTATGCGATAGCTCAATTTAGGTTCTTACTAAAGTTGTTACTTGTTAATGGCCGGTACAACTACATGAGAACCACCAAGTTTGTTCTATGCACTTTCTACAAAGAGCTTTTGTTTTACTTGACCCAGTTGATTTATCAGCGAAACACTCTATTCTCGGGCTCCTCGATGTACGAGAGCACCTCGTTATCCATGTTCAACACCCTTTTTACTTCGCTTCCGGTGATCTGCATTGGTATGTTCGATAGGGATTTGAAACCAGCCACATTGTTGGCGGTCCCAGAACTCTACAACAAGGGAAGATTATACAAAGCTTTCAATCTCAAAATATTCATTTCATGGATGATTTTAGCGACGTTTCAAAGCTTAGGTGTAACCTTCTTGGCTTTCTATGTTTGGGGAGTTACCAGCACAGATGATAATACAATTCTCCCGCTCGGGACCATGATTTTCGCAGCCTTGACAATCATCATAAACGTCAAGTGTACGATGATCGAGATGCAGAATCGTCAATGGCTTGCATTCGCGGCTCTTATCATTTCGGTTGGAGGGTATGGTGTCTGGAATGCCGTTATAATGATGATATACCGAACCAAAGAGTCACCGATTTTTTTTGTCGGATACGGATTGACGAGATGGGGCGCCGACCAGAGTTGGTGGGCAGCCTTACTTTTGATAACAACGATACCGATCTTGTTTGATATCTTGATCAAGGTGTTTAAGTTTGCCATCAAACCTAATGATGATGATATTTACCGTGCCTTGGAGAAGAACATAAATTCGAGAAGACTCTTCGAGCAAAAAGCCTTCAGCGAGTTGCAGCAGGGCTGGACATACCCAAAAGAACCGTCCACGTTGAGAGTGAAACTTTCCGGCATACTTGCTAATCTATTTCTGAGAGTCAACGGTCTGGGAATCGAAAGCGAAATTGAAGAACACGGCTTACAAGCCAGCTCGGCCAATCGGAAAAGAGCTGGAACCAACCCCAGCCCCCACGAATTACCTCCTAGCAGCGAAGGCACCGGATTAACCAAGGACTTCTCAGACGAAGGTTACGAAATACTCCCAAGTGGTAAAAAGGTCAAGATAAAGAGCGAACACGAGAGCAAATGGAAGATTAGCAAGATACTAAAAAGAAAGAATTCTTCGGCAGACGATCTAGAGGAGAATTTCGACTCAATCATTAACCAAAGAATGAGCAATCTTCGGAAAGAGGAAGAAGGAGAGCGGTGAACTTAACGAGTAAAGAAAAGGTAGAATGGGTCTACCTAAATGCTGTAATATACAATATTATAAACTGATGTACTTTTGATTTCTCATGAACCTAAATTCCTCTTGTTCAAAACGTTTAAGTCATGTTCAACGTTCTTTATTATGTTCTTCAAGTTTTTCGGCTTGCTATTGCGGACCAACCAATCTTCAAAGAGGAGTCGATGGTGTTGAAGGTCGTCCAACAATGGCCGTTTATGTGTGTCCCCGGTCTGGTATGGGTTCAATAAGAGTTCGAAGAACGGCACCCACAAATCGAGTTGCCAGTATCGTTTCAAGTTGTTCTCGAGCTGAACTCTCCGATTATCTCTTCTGATCTTGATGTAGGAGCCGAACAACATCGTATGGACAATACTGGCAAGCCCATAATAGTCTGCTTCGAACGACCAAGGAGTTTGATCATTCATTTGAGGACAGTCCTGTTGGTCAGTTTTCCAGTTGCTGACAAACTGTACGTTTGAATCGAAGAGGGTTAAGTCGATGGACCTGCCGAAGTCGATCAAAGTAATGCTTTTCTTGGACCATGCCCCAGATTTGTTTTTGTTATACGTTTCGTTCCACTCCTCATTGTCAGCCAACAGCTGGAACCGTATCATGCAATTATCAGCTTTAAGGTCTCCATGAAGTATTCCTATGCTATGCAAGAGCTCCAATGCTTTTATCAATTCAACTGTCAAATGTATGCATAGAACCTCATCAACACTCGACTCTCCAATGTTCTTGTAGTAGTTTATTATGTCCAATATGGTTCCTTGAGAGTGGTAGTCCATGAATAGATAGCTTTCGTCTCTGAAGTAGAAATGCGAATCTGCCTTCACGATTAAAGAAGCGGCCAGCTTTTCACGGCCCAATAATCTTCTGTATATCTGGTTGAGAATGTAGAATTCCCATTTCGATGATGGAGTTTCAATCTTTAATGCTTTTAGTTCGCCTGTGGTTCCTGTCTCTACCAAGAAAACGAGCCCATAGCCACCTTTCCCGAGCTCGTGGCGCAAACAGTAGATTTCATCACCACAAAAATCTATCATTGAGCCCTTTGATCCTTTAGAAATGGACTTGTTGTGGTTGCTGGTGAGTTCTTTGAATGTGCGCAACTTGGAGACTGTCTGACTTGAAGATTCGTGAAAGCCAGGATATACCGACAACGGTATGGATAAATTCGTGAGAAGAGATTCCCTCAATTGAGGATCAACTGGGTTGACGAGCTCGGGTCGCGAATTGCTGAATGACGGCTGCTCCAAGAAGGGAGAGCTCTGCACATTGTTGTCTTCCTGGTCAGTTGGGGGTGTTATTATTGGTTGCAAGTGGGCAGACAGCTTTGTCGGTGGAGTATTTATGATGTGATTGGAGCGTCCCGTATCGTCGACCGGTACTTCTGTATGGATTGTTTCTGTTACAAAGCCGTCGTAATTGGTGGAAGTGGCGTTCTCGTCTATGTCTTTTCCCTCCTCGTCATCAGAGTCTAGATTGTGAGCGGCGTCGTTGAACATGTTGGCCACCTCCTGGTTAGCCATTCTAGAAAACATGGTGAGCGTGGGGGACTGGGGCCGTTGCGAACGGGATGGTAAAGAGACATCGTCATTATCCTTGAGTGGAACGATGTATGTGTTTGTGGTTTCGACTTCGTTCACGCTGTTGTCTGGAGTCTGAGGTTTGCTTTGAGATGCCTTGTGCTGTCTCGACATTGCGAGCAATTCTTCCACACAGTACTCTTCGCCCATGCTTGGGTATAGCAAGTCGACATTGACGTAGACGTGCTCTGTTCTCTTCCCCGGGGTCTTGATGACGGTGTAGACAAGATTGTTCGAGTCCAACTCGGTGGTCTGGCAGGCCTGCGGTTCGTCCAGCGGATGGTAGTCTGTGGGGGTGTCGCGGTACACCTGGAACTTGGCGGATGACGGCACACTGGAGCCGGCCAAGCCGGGACGCTCCTTGGCAGCGTGTTGCTTCAAGACCTCGCCGTGCCACGGCTTGGCTGCGAGCGAGTTTTCTTTGATTCGCGACCGGATGGTGCCGAGGTCGTTCAAGTCGGAGGTGCCGTGGAAAATCGAGTGGAGCACGCTCTGGTTGGCGTCCTCGGCGGCGTGGTCGTCGGTGAACACGTTGAGCTTCAGTTTCTTGCGGGCCGGGGTCTCGAGAACGCCGGGGGCCGGAATGGCCGCGCCGGTCTTGGTGTCCAAGGCGGGGCGTTTTGCCAGGACGGGCTCCGGGCCCAAGGCGGCCATGCGGTCGGCGAAGCGGGCCAGCATGCGCTGGAGCCGTGCCACGGGCCGCGCGTGGCACTCGAGGCCCAAGTCGTAGATCTGGCGCGCGTCCTTGTACTTGCCGTTGATCTCCAAGAACGTGGCGAACTCCTCGTAGTACAAGGCCAACTGGTCGCCGATCTGCTTCTTGGCCAAGTAGACGAAGATGTCCCGCGGCGAGTCCGAGTAGTTGGCGTACTCCAACCACACCTTCAAGTAGCGCGGGTCGTTCTTGTAGTGGCCCACGTCGCGCAAGCACGAGGTGCACCGCTCCAAGAGGCCGAGGAGGCCGCTCTCGGAGTTGCTGCCCTGCGGGAAGTTGGCGTGCGTCCACTGGAGGTACTCGACGAACACCTGGAGCGGGTCGTCCAAGTCCTCCCAGCCCGCGAGCTCGGCCTCGAAGGCGTCGCGCTCGAGGCGGAGGGCGTCGCGGTGCCCGGCGGGCGTGGCGGCCGCGGCCTTGAAGCCGGCGGCCATCTTGGCCGCCAGCCGCCCGCCGGGAAGCGGCTGGATGTTTTCTTTCTGCCTCTCGATGAGCGCTACGTCCACCGGTGGCTGCATGGCGGATAAGGTCCCTGATGAGTGGTCTGGTGTGTTGTTTACTGTCGCGCCAAAACACACACACAAAAGACACAGAAGCGACGCCGGGCCGCGTCGCATGCTGAGTCAGCGGCCCTCGAGCGTTTTACAGCACTTGACACGCCGCTTCCTCACGCCAGCCGCCTCCTCTCCACCACTGCCCCCACCATGAAGTTCCTCCACCTCGTGCTTCTTCTGTGGCTGTTGGCGCTTGCCGCGGCGCACCGGCACTACAACGAGACGCTCCGGCTCAAGCCGCTCCCCCGCAACAACCTCCTTGCGTCGTTCCAGTTCCACGTCGAGTCGACGCCAGTGCTGTTGGCGTACCACAACGCGTCGGCCGACGCCAAGGCCCCCGCCGCCGCCAACCACTACACGTACTTCCCGCGTGCGTTGGGCCCCATCGTCGAGTCCACCAACACCCGCGAGTTGCACCTCCGCTTCACGCAGGGGTGGTGGGACTCACACTCGTGGGGGCGCCTTCCCAGCAACGGCGCCCAGAGCGGCGGCACCGGCGTCGAGATGTGGGCCGTCGTCGAGGGCCCGGACTTGGAGAGCGCCAAGCGCGACTGGTTCCGCCTTTCCAAGACGCTCTCGGGCTTCTTCTGCGCCTCGTTGAACTTCATCCAGGACCCCATCACCACCAACCCGCGCCACGCGGCGCGCGACAGCGGCCCGCTCGTGGCCGCCGACCCGGCCAACAAGTTGTTCCTCTTCCGCGCGGCGTTGCCCAGCGAGCCCATCTGCACCGAGAACTTGACCCCGTTCTTGAAGTTGCTCCCCACCCGCGGCAAGGCCGGCATCTCGGCCCTTCTCGACGGCCACAAGGTGTTCGACTCCTTGTGGCACGGCATGGCCATCGACGTGACCACCGCCTGCTCCGCGGACGAGTGCCACTTGGAGATGAACCAGGCCATCAACGCGGTGGTCGACATCACCCGCTCCATGCGCAAAAAGGCCGAGGGCGGGCTTCCCAAACCCACCCCGGGAGACGAGTTGCGGTGCGACACCTCCAAGGTCACCACCATCTGGCAGTGCTTCCCCATGGACGAAGCCACCGACGTCAAGTGGAGCTTGGACACCATATACGGCCGCAAGATCCAGGGCCCTGCATTCATAGACGACCCCGAGTCCACCGCCATCGAGATCGACATCGACTCCAACCACTGGGACGTTCAGTTCAGCAAGCTGTTGGAAGACTCCATCAAGTTGTGGACCATTTCCGGCTACAAGAAGGATAGAATCAGCGAGTACATCAAGGAAGAAGGCGAGTTTGATATCACGTTCGACACAAGAGACAGCACGCACACCACCCCCATTGTGGCCCCGCCTCTCTACGTGTCTCGCTCGCTCACCGGCTACTCGTTGGACCAGGGCGGCTTCCGTGTCTCCTTTACCAACCCGTCCGAGTCTGACAGCGTCGACTTTGTCTATTTTGAAACGTTACCATGGTTCATGAGACTATACTTGAATACCCTCGAGACCACAATAAGCGAATCTTCAGGACCTTCGCAGCCAGTACAAGATGAAGCCGTATACATAAAGGAGAGATACTTCAGACCAGCAATCGACAGGAAAAGGCCGTCGCACCTCGAGTTTGTGATCGCATTACCTCCAAAGCTGACCTTGACTATGACATACCAGTTTGACAAGTCTTTGTTGTTATACCACGAATACCCACCAGATGCAAACCACGGGTTTGCCATTGAACCCGCCGTGTTGACCGTTTTGAAAAGGGGAGCCAACCAGAATGAACTGTATACCTTGCGGACCACCAGTTTGTTATTGACACTTCCCACCCCTGACTTTTCCATGCCCTACAATGTGATTATCTTAACATGTACCGTTATGTCGTTGGCATTTGGATCCTTGTTCAACTTGTTGACCAAAAAGGTCATCACCGAAGCCGAGTTGGAGAAAATATCCGACGTCAGCAAAGTCAGCAAGTTGGTGACGAAGCTCAAGGACAGAGTTCACAAGTTGAAGTCATTGTTGAAAAAATAACCATTACAAAAATACATCTAAACCAATACCAAAACTAACCATACTGTTAGGCAAAAGCCCAAGAAATGCTTCATGAATTGACGAAATGTGAGCAACAAAAAAATAACCGACTTCTATTAAGATACATGCGTCGGCTTCCCAAACTAAAGTGTACATATACTTGGAGGCCCAAGGCATATAGCGTCCATAGCTCATGAACTTTCCAAGACCCTACCCGCAATTACCGGAACCGCACTAGAAGGGATCCTCGTAAGGGTCCTCCTCGTCGTAGTCGTCGTCTTTTTCGAACTCGTAAACGATGGCTCCCCCGAGCTGGCCCAACTTCTCCTGGGCTTCCATGAACGGCAACTCCACCTGTTCGCGAGCGAGTTTCTGTTTGGAGTTGGTGGTCAAGTTGAACGTGGTCAAGTCCTTCAAGAGGGCCTCGTCTTCCGGGTTCTGCTGCTCCTCCTGCTTCTTGTGGGCTTCGTAGGAGTGCAGAGCGGTGTCGATCTTGAACCTGTAGTGCAACGAACGGCCCGACTTTCTCTTATTGGTCAAGTTGGCGTAGAAAACGGCGGAGTTCAATGCCGAGTTGACGGAGAACTCGAGGCGGCCAAGCCTGGAGCCCACCACCTCGGCGTCGGCGCTCGGCAAGCACGGCTCCAACTCGAAGATGGAGCTGGCGATGTACGACAACAAGGTCACTCCGCTGGGGTACCCCGAGATGTGAGACTCGCCCTGCGGCGCCTGGGTGTGGAACACGCCCAAGATGGTCATCGACGGCGTCATGATGGCCGCAAGCAAGCCCGTCAACTCGGCGGTGTCGATGTAGTTGAGCGAGTCGATGACGAGCAACGTCTTTGCGGGCGCGGCTGCGGTGGGCGGGGCGGCTTCGCGGACCACGGCGGTGATCTGCGGCACCGTGAGCCGCGTGCAGTCGACAAACTGGCACTCGTACGCCGGGCGGGCCACCGTCTCGAACGAGAGGTACACGATCTTGTTGGACGGGCACCTGTGGACGAACTCGTTGATGAGATGGTGCGCTGACTGCGAAAGCGAGTCGAGCGCGAGTATGAACGGCGAGCTTTCGCGGAGCGAAAGGAGTCGCGTGAGTAGCACGGCGGAGTTGGACATGGGCGGGCGACTGAGGGGCGGCTTTGCGAGACAAGAAGGGCCGGGGCTGGTGGTGTGGCGAGTCTGCTCAGTGTTAGGCGCTGTCGCCGGGCTCCACCAGCTTTCGGAGCGCTCTTTTTCACGGACTGTATCTGCGCCACGCACGACTCATCTTTTACAGCCAACTTGCCCCTACTGCTATCACCACCACCCACCTCTCATCCCATGCCCGGCACTAAGAAACGGAACTTGGTGGGCGACTACACCATGCCGGCGGCGCTCGTCAGCGAGCTCCTGGTGGAAAACGAGTACGATGCGGTCTCGTCGGCGCAGCTCAAGGCAGGCATCGCCGGCAACGACTACAAGCCCAAGCGCCCCGTCAACTTGGACATGGACGCCTCGTTGTCGTACAAGGAGACGATGCAGCAGCGCGAGCTCGAGCGCGAGGAGCTTGCGATGCAGAAGCTCATCAAGGACGGCAAAGTACGCGAACGGGACGCGCCCCCGATCGCCGGCGCCGAGCCCCCGCTGTTCGTGGCTCCAGCGGCCGACCGCCCCCGCAAGAGGCGCTGGGACGTGACCCCCGAGGAGTACGCGGCCCAGGACGGCTCCCGCGAGCAGGCGGCGCTGCTAGTGCGCCAGATCTTGGCCCAGCAGAAGGTGCCCATCATCAACGGGGTGCCGTTGACGGACGAGATCCTCGACAAGATCCTCCCGCCGGGCTACGTCAAAGTGGCGCCGCCAGCGGACTACGCGCCGGTGGACGAGGGAAGGGCTCCCGACGTGACGGAGTACTACATGCCCCCCAGCGAAGACAAGACGTCCAAGGTGCTAACGAGCCAGGTGCCGTCGGAAGTGCCTGGCGTAAGCGGCCTCCAGTTCATCAAGGAAGAGGACATGAAGTACTTCGGCAAGCTCATGACGCTCGACGAGTCCAAGGTGACGTCGCCAGAGGAGAAAAACGAAGTCAGTGCCATGAAGTTGTTGCTCAAAGTCAAAAACGGCTCCCAAGTGGTGCGTAAAAGATCGCTCAGACAGCTCACAGACAACGCCCGCAAGTTCGGGCCCAAGGTGCTCTTGAACCAGATCTTGCCTTTGCTCTTGGAGCCCAATTTGGAAGACCAGGAGCGTCACTTGTTGGTGAAGCTCGTGGGGAGGGTGCTTCTTCAGTTGGACGACTTGATCCGCCCCTACACAAAGAAGATCCTCGCAGTGATATCGCCCCTCCTCATCGACGAGGACTTTACACTCCGCTTGGAATCCCGTGAAATTGTCTCCAACTTGACCAAGGCAGCCGGGCTCGCCAACATGATCGCCAACTTGCGTCCTGACCTCGACCATGTGGACGAGTACGTGAGAAACATTACCTCGAGAGTGTTTGCTATCGTGGCCAATACGCTCGGTTTGGTGACGTTTCTTCCGTTCTTGAAGGCCGTTATAAAGTCTAAAAAAAACTGGATGGCCAGACACACGGGGATCAAAATTGTCCAGCAGTTGTG
The DNA here is from genome assembly GCA_030568635.1 of Suhomyces caryicola. Classification (NCBI taxonomy): domain Eukaryota; kingdom Fungi; phylum Ascomycota; class Pichiomycetes; order Serinales; family Debaryomycetaceae; genus Suhomyces; species Suhomyces caryicola. The sequence goes on along the minus strand of JAJMGG010000006.1, from coordinate 75,136 downwards.
TATCCTCCTCGGAGGAGGGAATGGATCCTCCATTCTTCCATTTTTAACCCAGTTGGTGGAAGTCTTGTCCCCGGGAGTGACAGATGAGGTACTTCAAGTCAGAACCATCACCTCACTCACTTTGTCCCAGCTCGCGGATAATGTGAATCCATATGGGGTAGAGTCTTTCGAGAATGTCTTGGAACCAGTTTGGGTAGGTTTACGCAAGCACCGGGGGAAGGGATTGGCCAGTTTCCTAAAGTGCATTGGCTCCATTGTGCCCTTGATGTGCCATGACCCCAACTATGAGGAATACGCCAACTACTATAGCAAAGAGTTGGTTGCCGTTATCACCAGGGAGTTCAGCTCCCCAGACGAAGACATGCGGAAGACCATTCTCAAGATCTTGATAAGCTTGCCACTATCAACAAAAATCATCGAAGACTACCAGCGAGAATTATTTGATCCGTTCTTGAGGTCTTTTTGGAACAGAAGGACCGCTTCCGACTCTCCCCAATTGACGAGATTGGTAGTTGAGGCTACCTGCGAATTAGCAACAAAATTCGACTTCTTTGGCCTCCTTTCAAAAGTCGTCGTTTATACTAAGGACCATAACGAACAACTTCGTCGATTGGCAACTGACGCCGTCAACAAGATGGTTTCTCCATCTTCCGAAAGACTCGTTGGAATGGACAGCAAACTTGAGATTCAATTGGTTGACGGGGTACTTTATTCATTCCAAGAGCAGACAGTTCAGAATGGCGTGTATCTCCAGGCCTTGGGAACTGTTTGCAAAGCTTTGAACACCAGATTGAGCCCACACATCGACTCCATCTTGAGTACCATCTTGTATCGCTTGAAGAACAAAGAGCCCGAGATCAGACAGCAATCATCGGACTTGATCACTTTGATTGCACCGGTTATCAAGAGATGTACCGAAGACACAGTTATGAACAAATTGATTTTGATTCTCTACGAGTCCTTAGGTGAGGTGTATCCCGAGGTTCTTGGCTCGATTATCAGCGCATTACACTCTTGCATTGACAGCATCGATAAGCAGTCGTTGTATGCAATGAACAACCCTTCCATCAACCAGATTCTTCCTACCCTTACTCCAATTTTGAAGAACAGACAGGACAAAGTCCAAGAAGCGTGTATCAAATTGGTAGGCTTGATAGCACACAAGAACTCCGAATCCATAAACGCAAAGGAGTGGATGAGAATCTCCTTTGAGCTCTTGGAGATGCTCAAGTCGCCAAAGAAGCGGATCAGGGTCGCTGCAAATGATACTTTTGGGCACATTGCCAAGACCATCGGTCCACAGGACATCATAGTCATGTTGCTCAACAACTTGAGGGTGCAAGAGCGGCAGCTCAGAGTTTGCACGGCGGTAGCCATGGGGATTGTGGCGGATACATGTTCTCCGTTCACGGTTTTACCAGCCATTATGAACGAGTACAGGATTCCGGAAAAGAATGTGCAGAATGGGGTGTTGAAGTCGCTCAGTTTTCTATTTGAGTACATCGATGGCCTCGTGGCCAAGGACTACTTGTTTGCGATCACCCCATTGATCGAAGATGCGTTGACGGATCGAGACCAGGTCCATCGCCAAACAGCCGCCACGGTAGTCAAACACATTGCTTTGAACTGTGTGGGTTTGGCCAACGACAACTACTACGACGTGTTTGTTCACTACCTCAACCTTTTGATGCCCAATGTGTTTGAGACGTCGCCACATGTCATTTCTCGGATATTGGAGAGTATCGATGCCCTCAGAGTGGTACTCGGGGTGGGGCTCTTTTCAAACTACATATGGGCCGGGTTATTCCATCCTGCGCGGAAGGTGCGGAGCCCATATTGGAAGATGTTCAACTCAGCGTACATTCAGAGCAGTGACTCGCTTGTTCCTTACTATCCCAGACTCGACAAGGTGGACACCCAAGACTACAGCATCGAGGTGCTAGACATATTCATATAGCGAGAGGGTACGAGGAGCAGGTGAGAGCCAGCGATCACGGACAAATTAAAAGAAAGCATGGCACGTTGGCTCTTCAATCGTCATTAACGGCGTGGTCCAGATCACCACCACTGTACAATACACATAGACAATACACATGGCCACTTTCAGTAAGTTGCTTTCATTAGAAAATCGCAGACCCGCTTGTCTTCCAAGTACCGGCAGAACGAGGAGTCTTGTTCGATGCTGTCATCGTAGCGAATGAGATTGCCCTCCGAGTCGTAGTAGCAGTCTTCGTTCTTGGGCAGGGCCATGGGCTCTGGTTCATTGTAGTAGTTGCGGGTGGTGCACCGCGTGACTTTGCGGGCCTGCAACTCGATGATGGCCTCGTGGCCGCTGAGATCGAACTCGATGCTCGAGCAGCTCGGGGTGCTCGCGTAGCTGGTGACGGCGGGAAAGCAGTCTGTGGTGATTTCGTTGGTGTCGCTCATATGGTACGGCACCTGGAGGATCCAGCAGCGGACCTTTTCTTTGGCGGGGATGTTTGCCGTCTTTCTTGGGTTGAACGACTCGGGAAAGCGCAGGGGGTCGTCGCCGACCGGATCAGAGGACATGGCGGGAGAAGTGGCGGCTGGTGTGAGTCTGGGGCCGTTTTCGGGCAGGTGCACAAATGGATGCAAATTTCAAATTGCAGCCGTCGCGGGAAAAGAGGGCTGCAGAGAGCGCAGAAAGGGAGGGCGAAAGGGGGGGGCGAAAAGAGAGGAGGGGGGCGCTTAGCGGACCGGACCAGAGACTGGGACTCGGCGCATGCTTGGCTGGCCCAGGTTTTGTCCTCCGCTCACCACGGGAGGCCCGTTGGAAATTGGGTTGCGTGGGGGCTTCTCGCTGGCTTCTCGCTGGCTCTCGCCAGACTTTTTTGTCGCGCGTGCCCGCCAGGCTTTTTGGCACCGGTGATGAGAAAGACGCTACTTCGCGAGGCACGTCTAACAACAACCGCACGATGAAAAGAAGCCGGGCGCAGAACGAGACGCCAGAGCCCGAGGACGACGCCAGCAACGACATCCAGGACATCGTCAGCCAGGTGGTGCGGCTCGTGCTTTCGCGGGAGTCCAAGTCGCAGTTCATCCGGCGCGACAACATCACGCAGGCGGTCAACATGCGCAAGAAGCCGTTCGAGTTGGTGTTGAAGGAGGCGGTGCGGGAGTTGGAGGAGGTGTACGGGCTCACGCTCGTGGAGACGCCGCGGGTGGGCCGCGAGGAGCGCGGCGCCGCCGCCCGCAAGGGCCCCAAGGTGCGACAACCGTACGCCGTGGTGAGCTGTCTCGAGCCGGCGTCGCGGCGCGTGTTGGGGGAGCTCTGGAGCACGGCGTCGGAGTGGGAGGTGCCCAACAGCCGCAAGTTTGTCGACGCGCAGTACTTTCTCCCCAAGCACCAGAAGTCGGACACCGCGCTCCTGAACGTCGAGTTGGTCAAGACGGGGGTGATGTTGGTGGTGGTGACGGTGTTGGTGATTGCCGAGAACCACATGGCGGAGGACGAGCTCTTGGCCCAGTTGGAGCGCGTGGGCATCAGCCTGCGGCCCGACGACCGCAACAGCAACTACGGGCTCAGTGCGCCGGAGCTTCTTGCCGAGTTGGTCAAGAAGGAGTACGTGAACCGCGAGATCGTCAAGGGGTCGACGGACGCCGAGAACGTGGCGGACTACAGTCTCGGGCGGCGGTCGCTCGTCGAGTTCTCGCCGGAAAGCGTGTTTGAGTACGTCAAGACCATCTACGGCGAGCTGTTTGACCCCACGGTGGCGGAGCAGACGTTGGCGACCATCGAGCGGTCGTACGGGGTGGTTCTCGAGCAGATGGCCAACGCCGCGGCAGAGTAGGGGAGATGCCAGACAACGAACCCCGTCGGGACCCCGACGGGGAGACGATCAAAGAGGATGCCCAGACAACGGGGCCCCGACGGGGGCCCGACGGTGACAAATAGACAATAAGTAGACACAACACAAAGTGGTCAGCTGTGCTGCCAGGAGAGACTACCAGTAGAAGTGCCAGCAGGGCTACCAGCAGGGCTATCAGCAGGGCTACCAGCAGGACTACCAGCAGGACTACCAGCAGGAGCTGCCTGTACAATCGAGGCAGCTGGCGCTGGCGCTGGCGGAGCCACACGACCGTCACAACCCCGGTGGACGCCACCTCCACGTCTAGGCACCGAACTCCGCGCCAAGTGCGGTCCGCTTTGCCCGATCCGGACTCGCGATGCGTAGGCAGCGGGAATCGCGACTAAATTGGGCCCCGCTGCCACTTTTCTCTGCGCCAATCCACACACCACGCCCGGCCGTAGAACACACCCGCCAGCTGCGCGTGCCCCATGCAGCGGCACCACCCCCGGCGCGTACGCCTCCGTGCCCCCGTCGCGGAGAGGGGCCCCGGCGGTCCCCTCCCAACGCACCACATTCTGTGCTTGCGGGCCATGTGATTTAGACGCGTTGCTATCTACAGGAGAAGCGGCCGCCCCCACGTCTCGCACGGAAGCCTGGTGACGTGGGCAGATTCGTCGTAGGGGCTCATGCCGCTAGCGGAGCGGTCCGCGATCAGCGCTGCAGCGAGCCTCCCGCGCCAGGGCCCGGGGCACGGCCAGAGCCAGGCCCGATTGCCGTCGTACCGCCGCCGCCGGGGAGCAGCTCGCCCGGTCCGCCGTAGCGGGCCCTGTCACCGCCACCACGCACGCCGGGCCCTCGCTGCCCGCCAGGCCCCTCTCCCGCCGGCTGCAGGCACCTCTCCCGCCGGCTGCAGGCTCTTCTCCCGCCGTCTGCAGGCTCCTCTCGCTAGCAATTTCACAGGCCGCGCCCACAGCGAGCGCCTAAGCCTGAAATTTCTCCACGCACACGTCGTAAACTATAAATCTTACGACTTGCTGGCGCGACTCGCTTTCTCACAAACCTCCCACTCTTTGCCGCCACCTCCCCTACACTATGGCTTTGGACACCCTCGATTTCGCCGTGTTAGCGGCATTGGTCGCCGCCGTGTTGCTCTACTACTCCAAGGACGCCCTCTGGCCGCTGCAGCACAAAGAGGGCGGCTTTTTGCCCACCGACACCTCGGGCTCCAGAGACATTGTCCAGAAGGTCAAGGCCAACAACAAGAACGCCATCGTCTTCTACGGCTCCCAGACCGGAACCGCCGAGGACTACTCGTCCAAGCTCTCCAAGGAATTGAGCTCGCGCTTCGGCTTGAAGCCCATGGTCGCGGACTTTGCCGACTACGACTTTGACACCTTCCACGAGTTGGACCCCGACGTCTTGTGCTTCTTCCTCCTCGCCACCTACGGCGAGGGCGAGCCCACCGACAACGCCAACGACTTCATGAGCTACCTCGAGGACGAGGCCGAGAGCTTGGCCAACCTCAAGTTCACCGTGTTCGGCTTGGGCAACTCCACCTACGAGTTCTACAACGCCATTGGTATCAAGGTTGACGAGAAGTTGGACCTCTTGGGTGCTCAGAGATTCGCAGAATACGGCCAGGGTGACGACGGTATTGGAACCATGGACGAAGACTACTTGACCTGGAAAGACCTTGTGTTCGACTCGTTGAAGAACAACCTCAACTTTGAAGAACACGAAATGAAGTACGAACCAAGCTTGAAATTGATCGAAAGCGACTTGTCTGCCTCCAGCGCCTCCGTCTCAAACGGTGAGCCCAACAAAAAGCACCTCTTGGCCGACTCCGACTTGTCCAAGGGCCCCTTCAGTCACAACCACCCGTACTTGGCTCCTATCACCCTTTCCAAAGAGTTGTTCCACTCCAAGGACAGGTCTTGCGTCCACGCTGAGTTCGACATCTCTGCCTCCAACTTGAAGTACTCCACCGGTGACCACTTGGCCATATGGCCTGCCAATTCGGACCAAAACGTTGCCTTCTTTGCTGAAGCCTTCGATTTGGAGAGCAAGTTGGACAGCGTGTTTGAGTTGAAGTCTTTGGACTCCACCGTTTCCATTCCATTCCCTACCCCTATCACCTACGGCGCTGTTATTAGAAACCACTTGGAAATCACCGGCCATGTTTCAAGACAGTTACTTTTGAGTATTGCTGTCTTTGCCCCAGATGAAGAGTCCAAGGCTAAAGCAATGGCCTTGGGTAACAGCAAAACCCTTTTCGCCGAAAAGGTCACTGGACCTAAGCTCAACATTGCGAACGCGTTATTGGACATTTCCAACAACAAGCCATGGACCCTGGTTCCTTTTGAATTCATCATTGAATTCATTCCAGCCTTGCAACCACGTTACTATTCTATTTCCTCGTCGTCGATGACCGAGAAGACCACCATCGCGATCACCGCAGTGGTTGAGTCAGAAGTTTTGCCTACCCATACAGTCACCGGTGTTGTCACTAATTTGTTGAAGAACATCGAAATAGACCAGAACAAAACGGGCGAGAAACCTGTCGTGACTTACGACTTGAAGGGACCTCGCGGGAAGTTTTCGAACTATAAGCTCCCCGTGCACGTGAGAAGATCCACGTTCAAGTTGCCATCCAGTTCCTCGGTTCCAGTGATTATGATTGGCCCTGGTACCGGTGTCGCTCCATTTAGAGGTTTCGTTAGAGAAAGAGCTACTCAAAAGAAGAATGGCAATACCGTGGGAGAATCGGTCTTATTCTTTGGTTGCAGAAACGAAAACGAAGACTACTTGTACAAGAATGAGTGGGCCGAATATTCCAAGGCATTGGGGTCCTCTTTCGAGATCCACACCGCGTTTTCGAGACAAGACCCGGCCAAGAAGGTGTATGTCCAAAACAGATTGCTCGAGCAATCCAGCAGGATCAACAAATTGATCCAGGACGGCGCTTCCATCTATGTCTGTGGTGATGCGTCGAGAATGGCCAGAGAAGTCCAGGCCACCTTGGCCAAGATCATATCGACCGAGAGAGGAATCTCGAGCGAGAAGGCTGCCGAAATCATCAGAGCGTTCAAGGTCCAAAACAGGTACCAGGAGGATGTGTGGTAATTGCCGGTAGACTAAGCAATGGTGATACTTGCAACTGTGTAGTAACAACGAGCCCAAACAAGCTCAAGCTGCATAGCGCGAATTGGCCGGCCAAGGTCATCAGCGCAGCAGCTTGTCTTGAGGGCCCGCTTTGGAGCTTTCGGTCATGAAGGCTCCTTCGTCCGTTATAGAATTATCTAGAGATCACGTAAAACGATATTAATGAGTAACCAGGTACGTGTTTTGATTTTGAGTTTGAGCTAAGCCCCCTTTCGGTATGACTAAACCAGATTAGCTCGAGATCGAGAAATCACGGTATTCGGTCTATCCTCGCCCCACTCTACGCCAGGTGCTATCAATGTATATCTATTAATGTAGAAATTGGCAACTAATAAAAATATATATCCATTGGATACAATAATGCATAGTGATGATGATATTGTGGTGTGGTTGGATGTGGAGTTCGTGTTCGTGCAGCATGGAGAAAGAATTAAATTATCAATCAGAAGTAATAGGTGTGGTGAACTAAAGTATGTAAATAATGGGGTTAGTGGGATGGGTGGGATTCGGTGGAATGGGCTATGTGCAAATAGCTCGATCTGCAGCAAACATGTTGTAGATCACGCTGGTAGGGGGGACGCGTCACAACTAGGTCCCTGGGAGGAGGGCTAAGCGGCGGGATCGATTCTGCCAGGTGCCGATCTTTTTTGGACTCTTTCCGGGCTTAGCCTATGTACAAACTCAGGTGAGAGTTCGGGCTATGTTTCTAACGTCTCCTTCTTATCCACTCTGATACAGTGTTTCCAGCCTTCATTGGACGAGTTGTATATACTCTGTAGTTTGTCTTCGATGTCCAACCAATGTTTGTATTTCAATTTCGATTTCAAGTCCAAGTCGTAGATGTTACACGTCACCAAAAACTTGCCGTACCCTTCAATAGTGATGAGATTGTGGACGTTGTTGTGTGAGTTGTGAATATTATTGAACTTGTCGTACTTTTCGAATTTGATAAACAACCCCACATCTCTCAACGTCATCACCAACGACAAGTTTTGCAGGACGTCATGGATAGACGTCAAGTTCTTGATCAAGTCGTTCTTGTTGTTGATTCTCTGGTATTGTTTGAGTTTCTGGAACACATTGTGGGGGTTGTTGAGGAAGTTGCGGAAAAGCTGCTTCAATGGAATTTTATTGGTGGTCTGGATCTTGTCCAACACTGCCGCTGATATCGGCCGAAACATATCGTTGAGGCCCTCGTCGATGGTTTCTTCGTTGAGGAGGTCGAGCGGGCAGAAGTGTCTAGGCAAGCCTCTTAGTTGATTCAACAGGCAGGTGCGGCAGTAGTTGGAGGAGATGTTGTCGTAGAGCCACTTTGGCTTGATTTCGAATATCACGGAGTCGATTTTGTCGGAGTCGCCGTTCTTGAAGTCGTAGTACAAGTGGCAGTTGCGCGAGAGAGACTGCTTGACGTAGTTGCCGTCCAAGATGTTGGGTATCAACAAGCCGTATCGCTCGGTCAACATCAACGAGTTGCCCTGGTTGTCGAGCATGTTGACGAACTGGGTGGTTAGGACTGTCAATTGGATGTCGATGATCTGCTGCGGGAATAGGTGTTTGCATTTCAACTCGATGAAGTCGTACAACTCGCATGTGGAGATGTACTGGTCGTCTTCCTTGAGCAATCGGACGCGGAGGAGCTTGTGTCTCAAGTAGTCGTTGTTGCCGATGTATTTGAAGAGAATGTTGGCGTTTCCCTTGGCAAAGTAGACCCAGTCTTGAGGTGTCGTGATTTTAGAAATTTCCATGATTCATGGGCACAACAAAGTCGGGGGAGTGGCGGGCTGGGGGCGGATCGGATTTACGGGGGACCGGGAGGCGGTGGGTTTCTCGGTGGAGGTGGAGCGGAGCAGCGCGGCGTGCGGGCGGGCGGAGGGCTCTGTCGGTAGGGCACGGGGCGGGAGGGCGGCGAGACAATTACCAGGGATGTATGTGTGGGAGCTGGGCAGCCGCGATCTGGAAGGGGATCTGGAGGAGATGACGGGAGCTTTGAACGAAGCAACGGTGGCGGGCGTCGTGGTGGGGGCTCACGTGCAGGGCGGTCGAGAAAAAAAGGACGGGGAGCTGGGCTTGCTTGAAGAAGGGGACACGCCTCAGAAGGTTCCAGGAAAGCGGGAGGAGCAGGGAATCAAATGGACCAATACCTGCGGTAGGATATATTTTGGGTTGTTGTTTGTCTCCTTGAGAATTTTTAACAATAGGGTGAGAAAGAATTGGAACGAGGCCAAAAATATAAATCTGGAGGAGGCCGGTGAATCTGGAGGAAAAGATGGCGAGAGCGAGAGACGAGGACGCCGGCGAGAGCGCGGCGGGCGGCCACGGCGCTACGCGAGGGGCTCGGGCCGCCGTAGCGAGGGCTGCCGTCTGGCGCAGAGGCCTGGCTGGGCTGCCTGGGGGGACCGAGGGCACCGCACACTGCGCTCGCGGTGACTCTGGTTCGGTCTCGTTCTACGTTCTTCGTTACGTGCTCGCCGATCTTGTGGCACCGCGGGCGGCCTGTCTACGCTTTCTGTCTATTCCTGCGCACGCCGCTCTATTTCTCCCTGGACCAACGCATATTTTTCCCTGCAGGGTACTTTCTCCCGGCGAGCGTCTCGTGCAACGCTCTCTTGAGTATCTGGTTCTCTCGCTGTTGCTTCTCTTGCCGCTGCTTCTCTCGCTGCTGCCTCTCTCCGGCTCTACCTTCAACTTACTGGTACCCGCTGATCTCGCGGGTCAGGAAAAGCTTGCTGTTGGGCACGGTGACGGCGTTGTTCATCAACAACCGGCCCGGGCCCGTGACCTTGAAGTAGAGCGGCCGGCTCACGAGCTTCATCACCGTCAACTCGTAGCCTGATTTCAAGTAGTACGCCGTGGCGGCGGACGCCTTGCCCAACGCGGCGGTCACCTGCCTCCATGGCGTGACGACCGCCTCGGGAACCGCCACGCTCGGGAGCCGGGCCCTGGCGCCGGCCCACGCTCTGCTAGCGAGCACCCGGGCCAGTCTCGCCGCCCGGGCCACCGCCGTGGCGCCTGGCCCGCGGGTGTACCCGACGCTCCCCACGGCCCTCACCACAACCGAGTCCGCGCCCACCTTCCGCACGCCCCCGAAACAGTCGGTGGCGATCACGCTGTTGGGGCTCACCAACATCTCCTCGTTCTCGCCGAGGCGAACGTCCAACATCTCGCTCTCGCACGTCACCACCACCACGCCCTTGCCGCGGCTCCGGAGACTGCTCATCCGCCCGGCCACGCGGACCGGCTGCAACTCCAACCCGAACCCCGTCCACGCCACCACGTCGTGGTCCTTCATGATCCACCAGTCCCCGCGCGCGGCGCCGCCGGCGTCGGACGCTCCTCCCACCTCCACCACCGCGTAGCTGTCCTTGTGCCCGTTCAACACGAGCGACACCGCCGCCGCCGCCTGCACCTCCTCGTAGGTCGTCTGGCCGGCCAAAAGCCGCGTCGTGCTCGACAACAGCCCCACGTCGCCGTTGACGGCGATCAACGACCCGCTGCGGAGGTTCAACGTGCCCGACTGCGGAACACTCACGTTGAGGAGCTTGTTGCCCACCGCCTTGAACTTGGGCAATTCGCGGAACGGGCCGTTACCCGTCGCCACCGGCTTTACGATGCTCTCGGCGCCGGCCCTCTTGCTGAGCACGCTTATGCTTCTTTTCCATATCATCGTGCAGTTTGACGGTCTCCTAAATCCTTGCGCTCAATCGTCGCGCCTGTAGCGTCGATTTCGGTGCACCAAAATTCACGCTCTCGCTGCGAGTGCCGCGAAAGTCAGCGCACTTCTCCCTAGCCGTCAGGCCCCACCCCAGAAAGTCGCCCGCTACAGCCATCGGCCCGCCGCTGCGCCGCCGCTCCTCCCCTACACTACAGGTCGTACTACTTCTCATTCTGCATTACTCTCTCACATAGCTCTGCAACCATTCGTCGGCCCCAAGGATGTCGCGGTAGTATTCCTCGCCAAACAACCCGCTGTCCTCCTCGTGCGCCACCTTGGCCAAGCGGACAAAGTTTCTCCAGAAGGAAATCCCCGCCTCAAGGTCCCGAAGCAACTGCGGCCCGGTGATCGAGTTCACCCCGTGCACGTTGATGTTGAACGACGAGTTGTGGATTTGGTACACGTGGTTCTGCAAATGCTCGTTGCACGCCTTGATCGACTCCTCCTTGGTCTTGCCGAGCTTGGCCAACTTGGCGCCGTACTCCAAGTAGATCTCGGCAACCACCCCGAGAAGCGTGCTGTTGACGTCCTTGAAAAACGGAAGCTGGTCGATCAACTTGTACCAGTCGCCCTTGGTCTCAAAGTCACTCTTCACGCTGTTCTTCTCCTGGTGCGCTATGAAATCAACCAAAAGACACTGGATGTTACTTATCACGCTCGCAGACACAAACTTGACGTGGGACCGGAAGTTGAGAAGGTTTCTCGAAATAGGTCCTTGGTAGTTGATGGGCGAAATGTTGAGCTTGTGGAGAGACACCACTCTGGTTATCAAAGCAATGTACTTCTGCTCGTCTTTGGTCAATTCCCCCACGCTTTCGGATCCGTTCACATCTTTGAAAAGCCTTGGAACCCCCGAAAATTCCTTGTTGAGATCGGTCAACTTCAACGTCTTTGTTCTAACCAAAAACAACAAGAGAATCAATTGCTCCAACTCTGCAGCAGACACCCCTTCGCCGTTCTCCTGCACGTATCTCTTGATGATCTTTCCGAAAGGCTTCAAATCGTACGTCTTGTCGTCAATAACGCCCAACAAGTACAATGCTCTCAACACCACGGTGGACACAATGCTGCCAGTCGACTTGATATTGTTCTCCTTTGGTGTGTACAGCCCGGCACCTTTTTCTGGTAAGTTCTTGAAGAAAGTGGCCAACGAAAATGGTACCGATGAGTCGCCCTGTTCAACATACAACTTATCAACCCTCTTGAACATTGGTGGCATCAATCTGTTATTCACTTCTGTGGTTTCTGACTTGAACCAGTACTTGACTGTGATCTTCTTCACCTGGTAGTATCTTGCTAATAACTGAGTTAACAAGTTGCATTGTTGGTCCAAGCTGTCAATATAGAACTTAGACGTGATCAACCGCTTGTAGCTGTCATTGAGACCACTTTCTAAGGAGGGTCTAATGTCCAACAGCCCCTTGGTGATTGCTTCCAATAAGCCGATAGGCAACAATCCAATGGACTGGTAGAAGTACAATTCTGGAGGGAGCCTCTGGGATATTATGTCGTGTATGTCATTAGGAACCTTGACCTCCTTGGTCTCGCCGTTTTGCTCTGATTTTTCGTTAGCATTGTCGTTGTCATTCTTTTCGGTGCCAATGAAATCGGCACTGACGTTGAGTCCCAATTTGGCCATTTCTTTACTGTACAACTCAACGTAGCCCAGCTTGTTCAAGATAGGTAAGAACTTGATTGCCGAGTGAGCTTTGAAGTAGAGCTCCAAGAGTCTTGGGTCATTCAAGTTCTGGATGTACCCCAACAAGTTGCTGGCATTGTTTCCATTGTACGAGTTGTACTGGTAGATGACATCCAAGCCCAACTTGAAGTAGCTCAATTGCGGGTATGGCTGGACGGGGTTAGGCTTGGGCAAGGGTGGGAAGTTGGGGAACGTGAGTGGCTGGAGATTGCAACCCACCATGATACTCAAGTCCAAAAACTGTCTTTCAGTCAAGTTCAACTCCGACAAGACCTTTTGCTTGCTGACGAATCTAAAGTCCTTCGACTGGAACTCCATCCCCAAGATGAACCTGTCGACCTTGGTCAACAACAAGTCGGTCGACCCGTATATGGAGTCGATCATCCCCGCCTGGTACAAGTAGGACAACTGGAAGGAGGCGTCGTAGGGGGCCACCAAGTAGTCGATTCCAATGTCGATGAAGTATTTGATCAAGTCGTTGACCATGGGCCGCAACTGGAGCGGGTCTGTGAACAAGCGGAAGGACTCAATGCTGTTGTACGAATGCGAGTGTCTGTTATTCAATTTCGACCACGTCACTTCAATGTGCTGCTCCTGCGGCGACAACTCGTTTGTTTTGTAGTTGGTGGACTGCAATTGGATGCTCAACCCGGCAATCACGAAGATGGGCTTGATGTTGAACTCGCGGAACACCTGCAAGTCCGACTGGATGTAGTCTTTCAACGAGCTGGGGATGCCCCCGATCCCCACCAAGAACTGCTCCTTCTTGAACGTGTAGATGCGGCTCAAGTAGTGCTCCACATCGATGCCGATCGTGGCGTTCTGCAATATTTCAATTGAGCTTGTGTTGGCCAATTTCCTTTCGAAAAGGTACGATTCGAGCGACTTGATGGGCATTTCCTGTGGGCGGTATCTCGTACTGTGGAATTCTCGGTTGTTGTCAACGTTGATCAATTATGGTGCACTGTTCGAAGCACGACCCTGTAAATCGCGAGGCTCATTTTAAGTTCCGTCCTCCACCGCGTACCCGGTAGTGTATGCCCGCCACAAGAACACGGCGGTGGAGCGTTTTCTGCCTTCGCTGGTGGCCGAAATGGGCCTTTTATTTATTTTGTAAGACGTCTACAGTTCTCGCGGTCATTATACTTACAGAGTAGGCAGCAAAGACGGTGGGCTGCGCATTTTCCGACCGCGCTATTGTCGCTGTCTCTCGCTACTCTTCGCCAAAAAGCTGGTTGAGCGCGCCGTTCTCCGTGTACGGATCGTTCATGACATCGACAGAGGTGCTCTTTTTCTTGCGCGCGGCGGCAGCCACCTCGAGCTGCTTGCGCCGCTTGTTCATCTCGTCGTAGTCGTCGCTGCTCCCGTTCTCCTTGCTGATTTTCACCAACTCCAACATCGCCGACCGCTGGTGCTTCAACGACTTGGAGCTCACCAACATCGTCTCAAAGTTGCTGACATGGTGCGTGGTGATGTTGGGCAAGTATTGCATCATGATCCGCGCAGGATAGTCGTTCTTGGACCGCAACGCGCAGTACATCGTGGTCAACGCGGTGGCTGCTTCCAGGTGCGTTTCGACAAAGTACTCGTCCATCAACACATGGAGCAACGACTTGATCAAGTTGTCGCACAAGTACTTGTCCACTTCGTCGTCTTTCAACAAGATATCCTGTAACACGTTTCGCACCACCAAGATGGTGTTGAAAGAACATTTCGTATCCTTGAACGTGATAATGTGGCAGCAGATCTGCAAAAACGGAGCCATCACCTCCTTGTTTTCAATGATGAGGCGGCGGCACGCGAATTGCGTGTCGGTGACAGTCTTGGCGTTGTATTGGCTCACGACATCCATCAAGAAACGCACCACTGTGGCGGTAAGTTGGCGTAACATATGCTCTTCCATCATCTCTTCCGACAAGGTCTCGTCGTCTTCATTGCCCTGCAATTGCAAGCCGTTGTTATAGACTTTGTCCCACTTGCTCACAATCAACTTGTCAATGTCGACAAAGGCCTTGGGCAACAACTCTGCCATGAAGACATCGACAAACTTGGCTGGACAGAACTTGATCACGCTACGCAAACAACTATTGATCATGTGCTTCCAACTGTGTAAAGTGACACCAACGGTATCTCCAGCCACGGCTTTCCAAATCATGGACGCCACGTTGGGAATCTCGTAAAGTGTATCTTCTAATTGAGATAACGATCCAATGGTCAAAAATGCATATTCTCGGGTGTACCGGATCAAATGACCCACTGAGTCGGCAAAGTCCCGGAGAGTAAGCGCTGCTTTTACATTCTCTTCGATGAAGGTTTCCTTGGACTGGATCGAAACACCTTGTTGCCAGAACCTTTCCATACAACTGTATTTGACAAATGCTTGGACAGCATCGGGCAAATCTTTCCAGTTCTCTGGGTTGTGGTAGGCTTGTATCTGGGTCAAAAGCTGTAGTATGTGAGGGATGATGGGTTGTACTCTAGGCTTCCATAACTTTAACAAGTTCACATACTCCGTTGAGTCATGGTTCAATTTTTCAATACTGTATTGGATGAAAATTCTGGTCGCTCTGATGGGGAAAATCGAGGACCAATGGTCTCTCAATTTTGTCTTCAACAACTTTCCATCTTCATCCATATTGGATTCCAACAAATTAGTGGAAGCTGTAATTCCCCTCCGCTGAAAGTACGAAGCGATCTCAACAATTCCCATTCTTTCCATGAACCAGTGCAAGTCCATCAAACCTTTTTCGGTTTCAGGCGAAGACCAAGCAGAGAGTTCTGGGTCGACGATCTTTGCAAATAACTCATTCTTGTCTGTTATCGAAGACCTTGAGGCAATCACCAACAAAAACGACTTGAATGCAACATTTTCATGATCGGTAACCTTCTTGGATGACAATATGTTAGCAACGACATTCTCCAAATCATTGAAGATTTTCTTCAATGACTCAGGCATAATGTAAGCCAATCTGTTAAGTTCAGTTCCACAACTAGTTCTCAAATCTCTGATCAATTCCTTTTCTTCGTCAGATATGTTTGGTGGATATTCGAAAGTTGCAGTTGTGAGAATCTTTTCCAATACTTTGAACATCAAAGGACTTACGTCCTTTAACAAAGGTGCAAATTGGACCATTGTCTGTACTTGCTTTCTGATCAATAATGGAGAAGCCAAGTTCATAGCTAATAATCTTTCGCCGAGACTTTCGACTAACTTATTAAGACCATCATTTATCACCTCGAAGTCCTCCCCATTATACCATATTCTCCATCTGGATATTCCTCTTATGCAGTTCTCGATGATATTAAATTGGGAGGAGCCGTAATTCAAAGCCTCCGATTTCTCATCCAATCGGTATTGGTTGATACATTGACTTCCGTATTCGGAACTGAAGAAAACTTGCAAACGATTCTCCAACCACTTGAGTCCTTCCTCGGGCTTTTTGCAAATCGTGATCCTGACAATGTCTTCATTGAATTTTTTGTAGTTTTGCAAAAATGAAATTGCATCTGGAGTAGAATCAAAGTCGACATCTAGGAACTTTTTGGATATATTCTCATCATCATGGGTATAGTTGATCGTCCTGTTTGCTGATATTTCGAGCAAGTCTATCAAGATTTTTACTATGGGCTCTCTAGAACTCAATTCATCGAATCTCAATATGGTAACCCACATCTGCAAAGATAATCCACTGATGATCAAACTGGGGTGATTGGTGGTTGTCAAAACCAACTTGAGATAGTTGTCCACATCTGCATTGTCCCAAGACACCTTATTTTTCGACGAGATGTTGAAGTATTCACTTAAGGAGACTATCATTTCCACGGTCTTTTTCAACAATGAGTACAACTGTTCATCCACGTCGTCTGGATCAATTTCCAACGACTGATAGAACTGCGATAACTTTTCGATCCCCTCGGTAGTGAAGATGGATCCTATGAAGAAAGAAAAGTCCTCTGGATTAGAGTAGCTTCTGGTGAATAATATGTGCAAACAATCCACTGCCAAAGTCTTGAACTTAACGTCTGAGATTGTCAAGATGTTGATGAGGGTTTGCATTATGTTTTCACCTCGTAACACGGTAGGCTGGACCCAGTGCAAACAGGTTTTGAAGGTTGACAAAATTTTTGGGACGAAAAGTTGGCAAGATTCTTCTTTGAAGTCATTGTTGGACAAGATTTCGATAAGGAACTGACTCCATGCAATGAACCAGCCATCAGTATTATGTTTACAAATGGACACGTTTGGGTTATGTTCATAGATGGTGTTTAGGACCGACTCAGGGGTGACTATCAACACACTCAATTGGTTCAAGATGATGGTTCTCTTTGAGGCAATGGGGTCATCCAAAAGATAGATGTCTTCAAACAAGGTGCGAACGATGATCAAGGACAATTCTCGGCAGGTGTAGTTGCGGTTCCACAACTTCCACAAGTCTTCGTCCATGAAAGCCCACCCGCAGGCCATGTCGCTCTCGGTGAGCTGTGACGAAGACACGGAGTCATCGTTGTTTTGACTGGATGAGTTTTCGTTACTGGTTATGATATTAGTGGTGGTGGAGGAGGAGGTATTATTATTATTGTTGGCGGAGCCGTTTGTGGTTGAGATCTGGGACGAGGAGGTGTCCTGGGAGTCCTTGGATAACGTCTTGACCAAGTAGCAGCCCCAGACTCGTTTGGCTATAGAAACCCAAAGGAAGGCCAACTTTTCTTTTATGTAGTGGGGGTCGTCGGACTCGACCTTGTTGGACAACTCGACCACCCAATTTCGGATGGCCAAGGTTTTGGCGGAGTCGAAGAGGTGGTAGCGAGACTTGATGGAGTTCTGGATCAACGATAGTCCAAAGTGTCTGACGATGTAGTTCTTGCTGTTATTTTCGGGTAGGGCTAGCTGGTAGCCCCAGAACGGCGACTCGTCGTTTGATTTGATGGTTTCGAGGAAGTCCTGGGCCTCGCGCCTCTGGCTGTTGTTGGACTTGGAGTCGTAGACGACTCCCAATGCGGTGATAATCTGACTGACTCCGGAGCTGTCCATGGTCATTTCAACTCCAGCGGAAAAAAAAGCGGTGGGCAGGCTAAAGAAGGAACGCACGGGAAAGGCTCAGGTGCTTGTTGGGCTACGGTGGTGGTGGGCGGCTGAGGAGGTGCGGTTGGACGGGGACGTGTCGAATTGGCGGGAGGAAACACGATTTTTGGGGGCAGGTGGCGGCGGTGGACTTTTTGTCAGTGTCACACAAATGTACAGGTGAGCGGGTCGGGTTGCGGTACGGGGACGGGCGCTCGAATTGGGCGGCTCTGGCTTACACGCGGGACACGGCTGCTGGGTGGCGGGGAAGTTACCGGGGCGAGGGTGATGGGCTTGCACTGTACGTCGTAGCGGGCGCTTCAATTGAACAGGTCGAGTAAGGACGCCAGTCGGTGATGTTTATCTATTTTTCCCTCACAGAGGTGGATGATTTGAAGGCGAGCGGTTTGTTGTTTGGCGTGGGGATGTGTGCAGGACGAGAGGTAGGGGATGCGAATTTGGGGGGAGACCGGCGGAGGTCCAGCGAGCGCCAGGCGGCGAGAGAAAAGCGTAGGGAGAGCGAGGGGGGAAGCGCAGGGGAGCAGAGCACCGGCACGCGTCTGTGGCGAGACGGACTACACGGCCGCTCGCGGCGTGCGGGCTGCTCGCGCCGGGTGCTCCCGCCGCCGGGCCAAATAGGAGACGGTGGGGTGTGCGGTTTGTGTGAGGCGGTTTGGCAGGCATGGGGTCATCAGGCAGAGGCGGGAATAAACAGGCACGAGGCTCCGGTGGGTGCGGGATTTTAATTAGTGGGATCGGCGGGACGGGCAGCGAGAAAAGTGAGAGGCACCGGGGAGACAGCGCAGGACGTTTTGCCAAATTACTAAGCCACCCAACGCCAGTGCCCTCGCTAGTGGCTCCAGTGTCTACGCTAGTCGGTAGCTGGCGCCGGCGAGAGCTGGCGGGGAGCCGTGGGGCCCCTTCTCGCCGCTTTGCGAGGCGCCTCCCGGAACGCGGGGCGCTGTCTGCACTGGCTGCCTACGCACTGGCTGACTGCGCACTGGCTGACTGCGCACCGGCTCTGCGCACTGGCTTACTGTCTGCTCGTGTTCCCTACGCCTGATGCTCATTCTCGCGTGCTTGCCAAACCTTTTCTGCCTACACTCTGGTGAGTCTAATTTCATTCTCTATGTCCCTACAAGTAAAACTTCTTCTTGTCGCGCTCCATGTCGGGTCTGTGTTCCCAGACAGTCTCGCCCTTGATCCCCTTCTGCATTCTGCGCAACTTCAACGTGAACTGCGGCCCCAACTCCTGCAACCCGACCTTCTCCTCGTTCCGGAACACGTACCGGTGTCTTCTGAAAAATATGAAATCTCTCTGGTTATGCAACGTGATGACCTGTCTTCCCTGGATCTCGGGGTTGTGCGGGAAGATGGACTGGAAAAGCCTGCCCACGGTCTTACCGAATCTCGAGTTGAAGTTGTTCAAAATGAGCTCGGGAATGTGGTCGGTGGCCCGCCCGTGCCCGTCAATCTTCTTTCCCTCGACGATCGACGTGACCGAGAAGTAGAAACTGGGCCCCTCGGGAAGATGAATAAATGTTAAGCCAGACACCTTCTTCTTATCTTCGTTGATCACCACCAACGTGGTGTAGCCGCGGTTGGTGCACAACTTGGCGATGTCCACCATGCTGAACTCCTTCTTGCGCTTGATGAAGGTGACGTTGGGCAAGAAGTCCATCAACATGTCGGCAAACTCGTACGCGGGCTTGTAGGCGCCCGCGCTCGTCGTGAGCAACACCTTCGGGTCGCCGCCGGTCTTCAGGAAGTAGTGCTGGAACTCGTCCTCACCCTCCACCTCGGCGGCTATGGTTTCGTCGTACACTCTCTTGCTATCTATGGTGTCGGGCACGTTCTCCTGCAATCTCTTCTCCTTGAGCTCGGGGTTTTCTCTCTCGTCCCGGGCACGGTCGGCCCGCAACTTGTGGCGCATCTTACTCCGGTCATGCTTGATCTCTCCGTACACCTTCTGCCTCTGCTGCTTGTTCTTGATGTTTTTGAGCGCCTCGCTGCTGCTGGACATCTTGGCTACTTGGGGATCCCAAATCTCGCGATGCCTAATTTTTCTAGATGAGCTGCGAAAGCCGGGTGGGGCACGACGCTCGTGATTCGGGCGCCACGCTCTTGGGGGCCGCCTGCAGACAGGAGCCACCCTTGGGGCCATGATCGGACGCTGGACCAACTCCATCCGCCAGCAGCGCTGGGCCTTTGCGGACACCCTCTCTGTCGGGCCGCCCGCCAACCTCGCGTGTCTCGTCGGGCAAATCCTCGGCGGCGCGACCGCGCCGCGCCCGCCGTCGCTCCACCACGGGCTCCACTTTCTATACGCCAACCAGCGCAACGAGCTGCTCGGCGCCGACGGCTACGACGACTACCAGGCGCCGCAGAAAGACGACGGCACGCGGTTCCGGCGGCGGATGTGGGCCAAGGGCCGGCTCGAGTTCGCGCCCGGCGCGGTGGCGGCGGGCACGCCGCTTGTGTGTGTAGAGTCCGTACGGTCCGTAAGAAGCGTCGAGTCGTCGGTGTTCGTCGGCATCCAGCGCGAGCTCTCGGACGGGGCGGGCGGCCTCTTGGTGAAGGAGCTGCGCACGTTGGTCTACTCCGACACGAGCTACGGCAGCGGCCCCCGCGCACCAGACGGCGCCGCCAGCGCCGCGTTGCCAGCAGGGCTGTCCCTCCTGCTCTCGCTCACCCCGCGCCAGCTCCTCCAGTACAGCATGCTCACCTACAACCTCCACAAGGTCCACCTCGACGCCGCGCACTGCCAGGGCGAGGGGCTCCGCACCACCATCGCCCACGGGCCGCTCCTCGTCACGTTGGTGCTCCACTGGTTCGAGCAGCTCCACGGGCTCCCGGTCCGCTCGTTGGACTACCGCAACACCAGCCCCTGCTTCGTGGACGAGCGTGTCCAGTTGCACTGCGCCGCCCGCGGCGACGGAACGTTCCTCGTGGTGGCGCGAAACGAGTCCCTGCACCGCCAGTACTTCTCGGGGGTGATTGCGGTGGAAAAAGAGCGTGAGTGAAAGAGCGTGAGTGAAAGAGCGTGAGTGAGTGCCGGGTGGCTTCTTTGGTGCTTCAGTCGCGTCTTCCCACCAGTCCCTCCCGGCGTGGCCACTCCTACATCCTCCAGCTAGCTTGTTCGTTTTTATTAGTGTACATAATACAGGGTCCGTCTAAAAGTCCAAGGTGGCTCTGACCTTGCCCACGCAATAGTCCTGGTACTCCTTGACGTAACCTTCGTGGTTGACCTCCACCGCGCCCCCCAACTCGCTGACGATCTCGCCCAGACCGGCCACAAGGACCATGCCCCGCGGCATTTCCTTGATGTTGGGAAACGGCTCCACCAACTTGTCGTCCAAGATCATGCTGGTGATGTTGTTGGCGACCTGTCTGCCCATGTACATGGCCCAGCCCGCGCTCTTGATGATGGGCATCTCGACGAGGTCGCCGATGGCAAAGAAGTTGGCCACCTTGCCCGTGTCGTTCTTCAACTGGAGGTACTCGTTGACCAAGACGTTTTTGTGCGGCGTCACGTACGCGTCGCGCAAGCCCGCCGAGAGAATGTCGGTGTTGTTGTTGTGGCTGGTGCACCAGTAGTTCAAGCTCGACTGGATGGTCTGGCCGTCCACGGTGACCAAGTCGCCCGAGGGCAACTCCTGCGCCACCCGCGTGTTGAGGAAGAGCTGCACGCCCGCGCGTTCCAAGGACCCGGCCACCGCCTTCTGGAAGTCGCTGGTCAACGGCTCGGGGGGGAACTGCCCGTGCGGGTGGATCAAGTTGACCGTCTTCTCGGGGAACTGCAACTTGATGTCGCCGGCAAGCTCGATCCCCACGGCGCCGGCCCCGATCACCGACACGGTGTCGGCGGCGGCGATGCTGCGCCGGCACTTTTTCATCTCCTCGGTGTAGTAGTCCATGGTGTATGCGTCCGGGGTGGTGGGCCACGTGCGGGCCCGCCCGGACGCCAAGATGACGTAGTCGAAGCTGATGGTCTGCGGGTCGTCGTCGCGCCCGTTCAACGTGTACCGCGCCGAGTGCTCGTCCATGCTCGACACGCGGCCGTGCACGAACGTCAACTCGATGCCGATGCTGTTGTTGGAGCGCGGGTCCTGGCGGTGGGTGGCCAAGAGGTCGTTGTAGGTGGCGGCGTCCGAGGAAAGCACATTGTCGAACGAGACGGTCTTGGTGTCGCTGAACGGAATGAACTGCGTCTTGGCGAACTCGGGGTCGACGATGGCCTTGGGGATGCCGATGATGTTGAGAAAGCCGCCGCGGGGCTCGACGACGGTGATGGAGATCTTGGGCGACTTGCTGGCCAACGCCGACGCGTACAACGAGTCCTGGCTCTTTTGGTGGAAATGGCTCTTGAAGCTGCGGAGCGCGGCGATGCCCGCGTACGAGCCCCCCACGATCAACACGTTGGTGGTGAAGGACGCGGCGGACGCGGCGCTCGTGATAGCCGACGGCGTGGAGAGCGGCATGGTGTTGGCTTCTTCAAACATGGTGGCCTAAGACGGTACGAACGGGACTCCTGGAGGGTGCGTATTCCGGGGGTGCCTTGCTGGAAAACTTGCGATAGGCGCTGGCGATTGCAAAGAAACGGCAGCGGACGCACACACTATATAGAAAACCAAGAAAACAGAATGGAGATGCTCTCGTTCGCTGACGGTGCTCTACGCAAGGGATCCGAAATTATCTTTTTGATCTCTGGGGATGCCGAAAATTTGGAGGACCCGGTGCGGATGCGCGGCCTCAGGCGTGGGGGCGCCATGAAGGGCGGCCTCCCCGAGCTAACGACACTTTTGCGCGGGGGGCGTGCGGCGTGGCGGGCCGGGCAGCCTTGCTGCTCTCTCTCTTGGTGCTTCCGAGTGTACTCGGCAGCGTGAGGATCGTGGCGGCCGGTCCGAGGGGGATTTGCGGATGTGGCCCTGCCAGCCGAACAAACGGAAGCCCGCGTCGGCTCCGTACTGCGGCTTATGCTTTTTTGCGCGCGTCTCGATCAGCAGCGACCATCGGCGAGAACCGTCTGGCTGAGCCTCTGGAGGGTGCGATCCGAAGCTGGGGGCATCGGAAGCCGGTGGCCACGCCAGAACGGTTTCGCCGGAACGGGGGCACGCTGGCGGGCCCGCGGAGGCGGTGCCGGGACCCACCGGCCCCCGCCGCTGTTTCCCGTGTGCCTGGGCCGCAGTTCGTAACGACGCGCCAAGCATCGGATCCTGTCAGTATGCCAGGGAGACAACGCCTTGCAGAGAAGATGCCTCTGGCCTTTTTTTTACCGAGCCTCCCTACCACGACCCAGAGCGAGCGTCTGCCCGCGGGCCGGGACGCCTGCCGCTCCTCGCGCTGCGAACGTCGCTTCCATGCCGGGCTGCCGACTACCCCAACCGGCTCTTTGTCTCTGCCGGCATTCTTCCCTGGTGCAACCGACAAGCGACTGTCTGCACGCTTATTGTATGCGTCGCTGCGATGCCCGGCGCCAGTGCTCTCCCGCAGGACGAGAATCCTCGTACCGCCGCTATCGTCCGCGCGACTCCTCGGGGCTCGATCAATTTTTGCAGGAAATGAACAAAAGTTACGAAAAGGGAGAAGATACGAAAAGCCAGAAGCGCAACAAGAGCCAACTGGTGATGCTCGAACAATTACCAGCTGGGCCTTTTGTCGTGAACAAAGAGCCGCCGCTTTGTCCACCAGCCCACCAGCCCACCAACCCACAAGCCCACAGGCCCACACAATACCATTATTCACTTAGAGTTCACCAATCACCAACTCCTGGCACTGGAATGTCTGACCACCTATGGGTCACACGACTGTTAGCTGTCCCTACTGATTCACACTGCCACTTAGCCAGCCCTGCCCGCTGGCTCTGCTTCGAACGGCCCGAACTACCACCATACAATTCGGTTGTATAGTGTAGTGGTTATCACTGTCGGTTTTGATCCGACCAACCCCGGTTCGAATCCGGGTACGACCTTTTTTGCTGCCTTCACCACTTTTTTTGGCCCGCCGATCGTTTCTCGTTTTCTCACCCAGCGTCCGTACGAACTTTTCACTACACGTGGGTCAATAGATAAAGTATTGGTCGTGTCTGGAATTATGCAGGTTACAATCGAAACTATATATTAGTGAACCCTCTCGACCACCGTATTTGGTAAAGAATCTTCAACCGTCGCTCTCCCCCGTGGAACCATCATGAAATTCGGAGAACACTTGAGAAAGGCTCTCATCAAAAACTACAGCTTCTACTACATTGCCTACGATGACTTGAAGCACCAGTTGAAAAAGAGCTTGAAAGATAACGATTACGAGTGGACCAACGACTTGGAAGAAGACTTCCTCAACGCCTTGGAGGTGGAGTTGGACAAGGTCTACTCGTTCACCAAGGTGAAGAACACCGAGGTCAACCGCAGAATCAAGGAACTGGAGGCCTATGTCTACGAGGTGGTTGGTGCGTTGCAAAAGTACCAGGCCAACTCCAACGACCCGTCGGTGCCCAACCCTCCGCAGGAACAGGACTTCGAGGACTTGGAACAGGAGTTGTCGGACATCATCGCCGACGTGCACGACTTGGCCAAATTCAGCAGGTTGAACTACACTGGTTTCCAGAAGATCGTCAAGAAGCACGACAAGTCGACCAAGTACAACTTGAAGCCGATTTTCCAGGTGAGGTTGAACTCCAAGGCCTTCTACAAGGACAACTACGACAACTTGATCGTCAAGTTGTCCAAGTTGTACGACTTGGTCAGAACGAGAGGCAACCCTGTCAAGGGGGACTCGAGTGCCGGGGGTTCGCAACAGAACTTTGTTAGACAGACCACCAAGTATTGGGTCCACCCAGACAACATCACCGAGTTGAAGTTGATCATCTTGAAGCATTTGCCTGTTTTGGTCTTCAACGCCGACAAGGAGTTTGAAGCCGAAGACAGCGCCATCACATCCATCTACTTTGATAACGAAGACATGGACCTCTACTATGGCAGATTGAGGAAGGACGAAGGTGCCGAGGCCATCAGATTGAGATGGTACGGGGGAATGAAGTCGGAGCAAATCTTTGTTGAAAGAAAGACGCATAGGGAAGATTGGACCGGGGAAAAGTCTGTCAAGGCCAGATTCGCTCTCAAGGAAAAGAAGGTTAACCAGTTCTTGAGCGGCGAGTTCACTGCGTCGCAAGTGTTTGAAAAGGCAAGAAAGGAAGGAAAGAAGTCCGCTCAGGAAATCGACAACTTGGAAAGATTGGCCAAGGAGGTCCAGTACCGGGTCTTGAAGCACCAATACAGACCAGTGATGAGGTCCTTCTATAATAGAACCGCTTTCCAGTTGCCTGGTGATGCTAGAGTCCGTATTTCTTTGGACACTGAGTTGTCCATGGTTAGAGAAGACGACTTTGACGGATACGACAGAACCCAAAAGAACTGGAGAAGAATGGATATTGGTGTTGACTATCCATTTTCGCAGTTGCCCGAGAAGGATATCTGCCGCTTCCCATACGCTGTGTTGGAGGTCAAGTTGCAGACGCAAATGGGACAAGAGCCTCCCGCGTGGGTCAGAGACTTGATTTCGTCTCACTTGGTGGAAGCCGTTCCCAAGTTCTCCAAGTTTATCCACGGTGGAGCTTCGTTGTTGCCGGACTATGTCAACTTGTTGCCATTCTGGTTGCCACAAATGGACGTGGACATTAGAAAGCCCAAGATCCAACAGGAGTATGGTATCCAAAGAAACACGCCTCAGCGGATGTTGAAGTCTTCGTCATCCGGAGGCGAGCTCGACGAAGAAGAATTGACCGGAGACAGCGGATACGGCGCGGTTCACTTCTCGAACGATTACAACCCCTTGGAAGACGACTTGGACGAAAACACGCCGTTGTTGTTGCCCAACACGTACTCGAACAGAAACACCAACTCGCCGGTGGCCAACTTCTTCTACCACGCGTACGGCAAGTTCTTGTACTACTTCAACGACGACCGCACGTTCACCGTCAAGGAAGGGATCAACTTTGACCTCAACAAGACGTTCGAGGCCAAGATCCCCAAGGGCAAGAAGATCTCCATTCCCATCAGAATCGAGCCCAAGGTGTACTTTGCCAACGAGAGAACCTTCTTGAGCTGGTTGTCCATCGGGATGATCTTGGGCTTCACCGCCACCACTTTGTTGAATTACGGGACAAAGTCTGCATTAACCGCATCCATCGGCTTCTTCTTCACCGCGCTCTTCACCTTGTTGTACTCCACCTATAAGTACATCTGGAGGGTGTTGATGATCAGAGAGAAGAAGCCTGTTCTTTACGCCGACAAGTTTGGGCCCAACATGATCTGTGTTTGCATCTTTGCCGCCACCTTTGTCACCTTTTTGTTCAAGTTTTTGGAAAACTAGTTAGCCAGTAGGCCCTTTATAAAGAGTAATAATCGTAATGTTTCATTTCTGTGGCGGGCGATTGCGATACTGCACGGCGATAGAGGGGCCAGGCAGAAGCGTGCAGCGAGAAGAAGCACACGCTTGGGGAGACACGCCGGTGTGGCTGGACCAGAGGGGCCCCGGCCGCTCTGCCCACGTGATGACCCGCCTGTATTTGGTCTGCTGCACTCGGCTGCCGTATTCGGCCGGCTGCTTCCGCCAGCTGATCGCCCCGAGTTGCAGGCCATCAATTAGCCGCGACAGGAAAACGTTGAGTGGCAATTTTTTTCGTATCAATTATCACCAATCTCCTGCCCACCATCACACCAAATGGCTTATAAGGATATTGTGCCAGTTGGCAGCGCGCTCATCATCAGTGCCACCTCGTTTGGGTTGGGTGCTATCTACGGCCAATTGCCGTACGACCTCAACACCTTGTGGAGATACGACCCGCTGGGCTTCGACATCTCGCTTGCGCACTACGCCCGCTGGGCCGACTCGCCGGCCTACGTCCACCACATCCTCCACTTCGTCGCCGTCTTGGGGTTGATCGGCTCGTTCATCAAGTTGTACAAGCCGTCGGAGGACGCCAAGTACTTTGAGTACGGCTCGTTGGGCTTGTTCATGGCCGCGCTTATCATCTACTTGACCAACATGCGCGTCGGCGTCAACTCGTGTTTGACGGGCCAGTGGGGCGAGGTCGACCAGAACACCGGCATCAATGTGATCGCCGCGTCGCTGGTCATGGCCATCTTGGCTCTCCTCGGGGTCTTGGTCTTGCAGGGCGGGTTGTACTACGCTGAGTGGTACGACAACAAGTTGAAGGAGGAGTTCTACAGACAAGAGGCTGCTGAGGTCGCAGCGGCCCAGGGCGTGGCTCCAGAAGCAGCCGAGGCCAAGGCAACCGCCTCCGGCGCCGAGTCTGCCTCCAGCTCCGCCAAGAAGAACACCAAGAAGAGAAAGTAGCCGTCTCGTATAGTGTACAGTATATTCTATGAAGCACCGTAATCGTTCGCACCACACTGTAAAATGGGGGTATATACAGGAAACAACGCTAACCAATTAAACCAAGCAAAGTTGATGATTACTCGAAAAAACGACCTCAGCTAACTGTACTACAGAAATCAACCATGTCTGACAAAGTTTACGGAGACTACCCTGTCTACTTCAAGCAGCCAATCAGAGTAAGTACTGTTCCGGGGACCATAGCGTTCTTTTGAGGGTCCAGTGAGAAGGTCTACCTGTTCTGAAGGCCCAGTTCGGTGTCCTAGTTCTGGGCACCAGTTCGGTGTCCAGTTCTGTGTCCAGTTCTGTGTCCAGGTCTGTGTCCAGTTCGGTGTCCAGTTCTGTGTCCCAGATGCTCATGTACCGACTGGCAGCTCTCAAGGTACCTTCGTGTTGGAGCTACTGTGCCTCAATTCTCCACCCGTTTTCATTTTTCATACTAACATCACCTAGTGGGCACGTTATCACGCTCATACCAAGCCACATTTCTTCTGGTCTGTGTTGTTGGGATTGTCGGCTCCAGCCTTGTTGCTTGCTTCTCCCATCAGAAGAAAGTACTTGTACGCCGACCATGAACCTATTCCATACGTCTACCCTTTGCCAAACAGAGCCAGAGATGCTAGCTTGACTGGTTTTGACGACGAGTAAGCAGCCAAACGGCCGTGCTTGTTGCAAGGACCGAGTGTGCATTAGAAGATCGGTTCCGAAGGGAACCTCATAGGGATATATATAGCTAATAAACCTAACGTTAATACTAGTTGAGAGCAACAAAAGAGATATAAGAAGAGGAATGAAACAACACGAAAGAAGACACTAAAGAGTTAAAGCCGCCTCAGATCGCAATAGGGCCAGACAGGAGTGCCGATCCAGAGTCCGTTGGTTCTTCCGTGTGGCTCCATCCGCTACTCTGACAGGAATCAGCTTCTACTACTAGGTCGTGTGGACTCCAATGAAGGTTGAAAAAAAATTGTTCGTGCTCGGTATCTGAGATTCTTCACCAAGAGACCATCCAGCAGAGCCAAAGATGTATAGTCTTGTGAGGTCATTCGCTGCCGCGCGGCTCGCTCCTCGAGTGCAGTTCCTCCACACCACTCCCGTGAGAGCCAACAGCGTGTTTGGGGAGTTGACCAAAAAGGAGCCATCACAGATCGAACAAACCAACCAAGCGGAGACGCCGGTCGAGGACCAGGAAGTGACGCCGCAAAACGACGACTTGTTGAAAGAATACCACATGAACGAAGCGTTGGAGAGACAGTACAGAGTGGACAAATACATCACGCCGTTGAAGCAGCAGCTTTTCGAGGCCAACGTGGCGGAACACGGGTTTTTCAAAAACGGGCAGGTGGTCAAGTACGACGGCAAGGCGTACAAGTTGAGCTTGACCGAGGAGGAGATTGACATTTTGGAGCCGTCTGTGTACTTGAAGTCTTACAGAATCAAGTCTTCGATGAAGAAGGCTACTCAAGTGAACCGGTTTGTGAGAGGATTCAACGTCAAGACCGCGATCAACCAATTGCATTTCAACCCCAAGAAGATGTCGACCGAGTTGGAGAAGTTGTTGAAGCGCGGGTTGGAGTTGGCACGTGAGCAGAAGATGGACGAGGAGAAGGTGTACATCCAGAGCTTGTGGGTGGGGTCCGACGGGAACTGGGTGAAAAGACCCGACATCAAGGGCCGAGGCAGATGCGGGATCATGGAACACCCGTACGTGCATTTGAGGGCCATTTTGAGAAGCAACCAGACCAAGTTGCGGAAGGACTGGGAGGCCGCGCAGAAAAAGATGAGCGAGAAGCCGAGAATGTTTTTGAACAATGATCCGTTGAATTTCAAAGTCAGACCTTATTACAAGTGGTGATATGTACATAGTTAAGAATCGTCATTAGAAGAGAGGGGAGCATGTGGTGCGAGGGGAAGCGCACGTCTGTAGCAAGAGGAAGCCACACGGCGGCGGTGCGGAGAAGCAGACGAGGCCGGTGGGAGGGCGGCGGCAAAGGAGACGGCGGCGGCGGAAACGGTGACGGCGGCAGCGCCAAAACGAGCAAAGGCTCATGGAAACAAAGGCCAAAAGGGTGGGCCAAATGGGTAGGCCAAAAGGTAAGCCAAAAGGTAGGCCAAAAGGTAGGCCAAAAGGTAGCCAAAAGGTAGCCAAAAGGTAGCCAAAAGGGTAGGCCATAAGGGTAGGCCGCGACAGCCTGCTGGTGGCGCTGCGAGGGGCCGCCGGCGCCGAGTCGTGTGGAGCTGTCACGGGTCACGGGTCAGTGCCTAGGGCCGGTGCTTAGTGCTGCTGGCGGTGGTGCGACCACGCCCGGCGGTGCTGACCAAGTGCGTACGTGGGGGACCCGGCCCAATTGCTTGCGGTGCCTGTGCCTCCGTGCAGACGCTCCGGCCGCCGGTGCTTAGCTACCCTCCAAGCGGGCGAGACGAGACCCGCTCCCGCCCAGATAAGACCTACAATAGCTATTGTGCCACTTCGGAACGGGTATTCCTGTTGGTTCTGCGCAGCCCGTTCCAGGTCGTCTGCCGTGCAGCGTGAAGCCATTATTCGCCCGCTGGCCGTCGGCCGCCGTCATGCGAACAAATGGGCATGATCCCGTCAGCAGCCTCCCCCCCCGCCCTCGCAAAAGTGGGAGCGGCGGCCTCGCTGGCCCGGTCGCCAGGCGTCCCAGGCCCCCGGGGGGTATATGTAGGTTTGCGGGTTGAGTGATTATGTATTGATTATTATTGATGTACATACACCATGTAGAACCCGCACCCCCCTTATTTCAATACCACTCCTTAGCGTAACGCAAATTCATATGGGGACATATTTGCACACATATTATATATAGCAGCGCTGCCGGCCCTCCGTTTAATTCTCGTTAGTTGTGATTGCTACTGCTTCCTTTGATCTGGTACGCCCAACTATTGCAAACACTCCCTGAAAACAACCCCCTTCCTCCTCCGCCCCCAGCACACTCCCTAGCGGCCCTTATCACCATGGGGCTCAAGTACACAAACTTCTTTGACGACACCATGTACGAGTCCAGCAAAACCAAGATCATCACCTGCAAGGGCTGCTGCGGCCATCTTTGCCTCTCCGACTTTGTCGAGTGTGACAACTTCACCGGAGACAGCGGCAAGGCGTACTTGGTGGACAAGCTCATCAACGTGGAGCCGGTTGCCCCGGACAAGGAGACCAAGATGAGAACAGGCGTCTACTTGATCAACAAGGTCAGGTGCCACCAGTGCCACGTTCTGTTGGGCTGGTACTACAAGAGAGCCTACGACAAGAACCAGTCCTACAAGGAGGGCAAGTACGTCATCGAGGAGGCCTACATTCTGTTCATCTCCAACAACTCGTCGCCCAACGTGTTGATGGAGCAGGCCATGAGAAGCCGCATCAGGCGCCGCTACAGCTCCACAAGCACCATCAGCTCCGAATCCCTTGATGACAAATTGTCCGCAATCGACTCGTTTCGCTTCTCATCCCCTACGGCAGCCCACAGCAAGCCCTACAAGAACACAGACTACCGCAACTTTACAAACGGCCTTTTCTTGAACCGGCTAAGGTTCCCCGGCGTGGAGAAGGACTTGGACGAAGAAGACGAGGACGACGTGTTTGTGGATACCTGAGCAAACCAACCCCCTCCCCTGCCCGGCGGGCAAAAGCCCGTGCATTCGAGTGCTCCCCCACGCCCTCCTCATAGACGTCACACGCCCTTTGCGGCGCACCCCACCCCTTCATTGCTAGATTGCCAGTTTTGGCCTCCTCTTATACTCTTTCACTTCTACTCACGGTTCCTTGCTGGTTTAATAGGTTTTGGTTTTTTTTTATCGGTTTGGTACGGATTACCAAGGATTCTCGTGGTGATGCCCATAGCTATCACATTTTGCACCCACCCTTTATATATAGTAAAGAATGTTCTTAAGGCCCGCCCTCCGTAGCGGTTTCGGTCTGCAGCCACGCGCTCTACACTGATGTTTGGTTCTATTGTACATTCGCTCTAATTTACCCTTCTCTTCTTGTGTTGGCTCTCCTGCGAGTCTTCGGCCGATCTCTTGGTCTTGGGCGTCAACTTGCTGTACACCAAAACATACGCCGACGCATCGCTCAAGGCCTCCGTCTCGTTGATCTTGTTGATGTACTCGTCGTCGTAAGTGGCCCACGAACCGTCGGGCTGCAAGCAATGCGCAACATAGTGGCCCGACGAAATCGATCTTCCCTCGTGCACGATCACCGACACCAACTTGTACTTGGTCGGGGTCTTATCGAGCGTGTAGTCCGACAAGTCCAAGTACTTGGAATACGATATGGACTGCTTCATTTTCGACGACGAGTTGCCGTTGAACTTGAACCGCTTCAAGTGCACCGCCAACGTCTCGGGGCTGCGGTTGATCAAACTGATCTTGTTGGCCACCGTCTTCTGCTTGCACGTCTCGCAGTAGTATCCGGAACTGGTGTCAGACTTTTCGACTCTGATGACTTCGTTCGAGAAGAAGTCCTTGATGGACTTCTCAATCGAGTAGCGAGAGGTCGACTCCTGTTCGTCCGTGACGGACGAGGGGTCCTTTCTCTTTCTACTTATCCCCAACGACAAATCGTAAAACTCTTGCTTGGTTTCGCTGACGTTCTTACAGTTCATGCATGTGATTCTTTGGTCCAACAAGCCGCCAAAGATATCGTAAATGATGGATTGGTTGAGCTTCTGGCCCTTTGGAGTCGAGTCTTCTTGCAATCGAGACATCAAGGACATGAAGTATTCGTGAGAGTCTTCCTGTTGCCATTCGGACATCATGCAGTTGATATCGTCCAATCTCTGAACGATCTTTTTGGGGTTGATATACTTGACTTGTCTTTTCGACGTGGTGTCGTCCATGCCCCACATCCTTTTGGACAACTCGGCCAATGCATGCGATACCGATCTGGGCTTCAACACGCTGTTGTACTTGTTACTGTTGATATCGTTCAAGTAATGCTGGACGGCAGGAATGTGGATCAAGGACTGGATGGCAGAATTCATGTAGCATGTGACCCCGTGATTAAGGAGCCCCACAGGCTTGGATTTGGTCATTTCTCTCCAGTTCTTATATATCCGGGTGGAGTTGGTTCCTCTGTCATTGGCATCTTCGTTGAAGTCGTAGAAATCGCTGTAGCTCTCCTCTGGCTGTGGCAACGGTTCCTCTTTCACTGGCGCGGTTTGCTGCACGGGGATCTTGGCATCTTCCTTGAGATCCTGCTTGAGAACCTTCAACTCGTCCATGGTGATCTCAGACTCAGGTTCGGAGTCGTCCCGGTGCTCTTCGTCTTTGAAATCCTCATCGTCTTCCTCATCGTCCTCGTCGTCTTCGTCGTCGGCGGCTTCCTCTTCTTCCTTGGCTTCTTCGTCGGAGGGACTGAAACCCACGAAAGGAGACCCTTCGGACGGAGAGGTGCTATGACTCGCTGAGGTCGACTCCGGCTGATCCTTGGGCTCCTCGCTATCGGAAGTCACGCCGGCATCGCTTTCGGCCGCGCTCTCACTCTCATCCTTGCTTTCTTGCGCAGGGCTCCCGAGGTACTCGGACGCAGACTCGTACTCCGAATCGCCCGAAACAACTTCACCGATCTCTTCTCCCAAGTCTTCGGCCTTCTGCATTTTCTTCTTTTTGTTCAAGAGCCTCTTCTCGCTCTTGGTCAAGAACTTTTTGCCGGTGTAAGCGGCAACGGCCTCGGCCATCGATCTGGGCTTGGGCTTGGACATCTCGGCAGTCACGCTTTCGGAAGACTCGGTGGGGGGTTTCTGGGCGGCCCTGCTGGGGTTTAGACTACTCTTCGAAAGAACAATGTATCCGGTTGTGTCGGTGGTGGAGACGGTGTTGAGCTTGCCAGTCTTGAACGTCAAAGGATTGCTGAGATATCGTTCAATGATCGGATTACTAACGTTGGACATCAGAAACCTGGTGGGGGTAAGCGATCGGGAAACGACGTATATAGAAGCCTGGAATTACGGGCTCTGGAGTGTGGTGGGATACAAAGCGGCACACCTCTAATTTGTTTGACCCGTGATGATTTGGCGGGACTCATCTCTTCACGCACTCCGATAAATTTTTTTTGAGGGCGATGGACCAGCGAAGGGTGTGTTTGCCGTACGAGCACACAACCCTGGGGGGTAACCAACAGAAGCCTACAAGGATGCAGTTGAAGCTCTGGCAAATGGCCAAACCAAAAACGTCTCTACGTGTTTTGCAACCCGAGCTCAAAAAAAGCTTATCGGCTCGTACAATTCTCTAAATGAATGTTTCTCATGTGATTTCATCTGGTCTTGTGATTATACGATAAGCACCAGGTAAAAGCCACCCAACTTTCAAATTCATTTGTCTAAAAATCTTGCTATGAGGGAAAGGGGCCAATGCCAGGGGCCACTGAAACGGTCAATCGTCTAGAAAGAGTCTTCTTTGTGCATCGAGTGTGATCAAACTTTGCATTTCTCCCTGCCCTATGCTCTTGATAATGGGCGTCAAAGAGGCTATCCCGCGTCCTTCGCGCTTATCCAACTTCATCAACTGCTCCTCCTCAAACGGCCGCTTACTTCTCTTGACGTCTCTGGCAACCCTCGACGATTTACCGGGCACAAATAGCCTGGAGTTGGAGCTCGAACGCATTGAGTCGTCAAAGAGCCTCTTCTCTCGTCGCGTGTTCTCTTCAATCTTTTCGTCCTCTTCCTCTTCCTCCTTCTGCAAGCTGCTCTCCATGGATACCGCATCGTCAACGTCAGACACGTCCAAACCTCCATCGTTTTTATGCTCCTCATCTTCGCACTCATCTTCATCCATGTCCTCATCCCCATCCTCTAGTCCCTGACCATTGTTATCTTCCTCGTGCTGTGTACGCTTGGGTCCTTTCATGAGCTTGTATCTCATGACATCCTCAAAAGACCGTTCTAGCTTTCTAAAAAACTCCCCATTCACGTTTTTCACCTCTCGCAGACCAATAATGTCAATCATTCGACTAATGCGGTCCATGTTCTCGTCCTGCAAATCGTACAGACCGATGATGCTCTTGAGTCGGCTTCCGTTTTTTCTTCCTAGATGCCCACCCGTACTCGCTTCACTCTTGGGAATCAACTGACTGAGCCACGACACCGAAGCCGTATCGGACTTCATCGCCATATTGATGATGGTATTGTCGGCATTGCTGGTGAAGATCTCAATGTCCAATGCATAGTACTGGTCCGAATGCTTGCCGAAATCTTGTCTCTTGGACTTGGGTATAAACTTATTGTTGCCCTGCTTCAGCTCCTTGCTTCTAGTGACCACATGGTGCTCGGGGTACGTTCGGAACGCCCCTATCTCCACTTTGTTCTGTGATTCGGTCTTGATGGGATCGATAACCAATGCCAAGTATGGGTCTTGGAAATTCTGGTTCAACGATTGCGTGCTGACGTCTATGCCGCTCAACCAGCATCCGTACCCTGGATGTGAATGATACCACCCCACTATATTCTCATTGCGGCTGCCCAACTTCTTACTGGCTTCGAGGTACTGCACCATGTATTCGTATCCCTCGGCTTGCGCATTGACTCTGGTTTCCGTCCCCTCCACTGGCAACGCATAAACATCCATCACTATTATGGCCCCGTCTATTATCTTGCCCGTGATCATTCCCATGACTTCTATCGAACCCCCACTTTTGGCGTGGATGGTCATCTTCATCAATGCAAGCGCAGATATAAACACCTTGCTGAAGTAGTCGGGATTATGTTTCCATGGGCGGCTCTTGGCCAAGGTTTCGTTGATGGCTGGAAGCTTGTAGAAGCCTTCGTTGATGCATGTTGTTCCCGATCCGTTGAATATGGGCGCTTGTGTGTCTGTGGTCGACTCGATAGCAATCGCCAACTTCTCGAAGTCAATCCCTTTCGCTTTCGAATTCGACACTTGGCCCTCAGCTTGATGCTTATGATTCTCTAGGCACCCCATTGCTATCTTGTGGTACGATTTGAAGTCTATAATCTACTGATGATATCTTTTATCACTATCGCGGGCCACGCACTACTTCGAAATTAATGGGCTACTTGTGCTGCAACATCTTTGAGCTTCAAATTTGTATAAACATATAGCAATGGAGACTTAGCAACTTGATCAGTTTATTTCTGATTCATTTCCCCATCGGGAGGATAAAACATTGGGTACTGCTGTATGGGATACGGGACGGTTGGCCCTTTAAAATCGTGGTCATATGGCATGAAGTATGGTGAATAATAATAGTTGGGCGCCATCGGAGGAGGAACGTTTTCAGTCCCGGGGGCAAATTTGTTGCTCATGGGGTTGTCTACAGTGGGATAGTAATAGTAATATGGTGGCCTAGGTCCCATGCTATTATATACGTGCCCATCCCCCTTGTTCATTCGCCCCCCAAACCTGTTTGATTTCTCACTACTGGATGGAGTGTATGTGTTTCTAGCCCCATTATCTTGTGATTCCATCTCTCGTTGACTAGTTGGTGGACTAGGTGACACGAATGGCTGATTTTCTTTGGTTTTCTCGAAGTTTCGACCGCTGGCACTATTGTTTCTGCTCTCGCTTCTGCTAGGTTGGTTCCAATAGTACCTGTTACTGTAATGCTTGTACCCGCCATTTTCGTCTTCGATCTCCCGACTTTCTGCAAATGATTTGCTTTTGTTAAAGTTGTTAGACGAGAAGCCATTGAACTTTGGCTTGGAGTGGAGCGAACTCCTCTTACTATTACCGTAAAGGTTATTCTTCCCATGCTCCTTGAGTTTTCCTCCAATACCAGAATTCGCCCTTTTGGAGAAGTTTATAGGTGGCGGCGCTAAAGCAATCCCCATTTTCTGTTCGTAGATTGACTTTCTGTGATTGAAAAGATTCGCTTCTCTGTACTGCACTTGCATTGTTTTCCCCGCTAACATGGAATGGTTCTCCCTTTCAACGGCACTAGCAGCACTCGACTCAGAATCAAATTTAATAAATGCAAAAGTATTAGCAGTTTTCCTGATCAAATCAAGATTTTTAATTGATCCGTGGGCTTCGAATCTCTCTCTTAATTCCTTATTGGTCACATCTGGACTCAATTGTCCCACGAATATGGAAAACTTGTCAAACTTTGCTTTCCCGTCCCGTTCAATTTTGAATTCTGAATCTACAGTATCAATATTTTGAGCCCATTCAACATTCATCGAGCTGTCTGATAAGTTTGCAAATGCCCTGATTGCATCATCGCGATAGACAAACTTACAAAACCAATTTCTGCTTTCCAATTTTTTGAGATTGAGTAATCCTCTGCTATCGCTTGGAGAAATTTGTTCCACCTCCCCAAAATCTTGCATAATTCCTTCGACCTCAGATTCGTCCATTTCCTTCAATGAAGAGATATAGAGGGTTCTGTTGACTTTGGCTGACTCACATCTTATGCTTCTGTCATGAAGGATTGAGTCGTGTCCACCTTTGATAGCATTTTTGGATTCGGCATCGGTTAAGTATTGGACAAAAGCATATGGCCTGTTGGAAGTATCCCTCAATACTTTGACCGAAGTTAGTTCGCCCCACTGCTTGAAGTGTTTGGTGACAGCAACACTCAACTCATCATCCAGCTTGCTAGAGCAAAGACTCGCAACAAATACACACGCAGAAGGGCGGCCTCTTGGTATAATGGAGTTTTTTTCCTTGGATTTGATCAGAGAAGCTACCATACTGGGAAGTTCTTTCGAGTTTATAGAATTGTCATCTTCAACAGGTGTAGGTCGTTCGACTGCAGCTGTAGCGGTCAGTGACTTCGAAGATGGAATGGGCTCGCTTACGGTAGCTACTGTTGCCATAATTGAGTTTGCCGGTAATGGTAGGTGTGAGATGAAGTTTATTGGTAGAGGATGACAAGAAGATTAAACTTGGGTGCTGTAAATGTTTAACGCTGACCAAAGAACCACATTTGAAGATGGCTGCAAAATTCGAGTCGTGCAGGAACCGATATCCGCACACCAACGGACAAGGTGGGTCGCGTGACTGGCCTGTCGGTGAAAGGAATTTGTCATTGAAGACACTCATTCCAACCCCACAAAGAGAACAAACTGAACGAGGACTTGATTTTGGAGAACCCTGCCGAGGAAGTAATTTAATTCTCGTACCAGACCTTCAATTATGGGCCAATTTTGGTAATTTTCCGAAAGAGGTTAAAATGGTGTTGCATACTGGTGAGCTAGCTCCACAAGACTGAATGAGGAATTTGACTCGCTGAGGTTAAAGGGATGAGGCTCGCTTTCCGCTGGCTATGAAGGCTTGTTGGTTCACCTGAAGCAGCACTAACTTTTTTGGAGCAAGTGAAACACATGTGAATAAGGAACCTGCAGCGAAACAAAAGCCCTGAAAATATGCTGAGCTTAAACCCCCTGGGAAAAGCACACCGACATATGCAGCGAGACACCAACCCAACTGAGCAGTAGCTTTGAGAATTCTCAGGGTGGCTACAATTAAACTTTTAGTGGAGGAACGTATGATCAACTGGGCACGCAATCGGAAACTAGCGCGATTGAAAACGGAAATGGCCCGTAATGATTCTTTGAAAAATTAGAATAATAATTTGGGATATGCAAGTAAGCAAAATTGAGTGCGTATCATACATGGTGATTTCGCATGGATTGGGTGTTTAGGGTGAAACCTGTGCTTGGTTGAGTTACTGAACAGGGTCCTAGAAGCTAGGCGGGAATGCGGTCGACGCAAAATGAATTTCATTCGATGTTGCAGCGTTTGCTGCAGTGCATAATTTGGAACCTGGGCCTGGGCCTGCCTCAACAACTGCATTCGATGTGCGATTTTCTTGAGCAGCCATCACAAAGTGGCTCCTTTCTACTTGCTCTATGCAATACCTCGCCATGAAGTACTGTACTCCTTTACGAGGTGAGGATTACTTCTTGGAGCTCGCGGACAAAAGGTAACACGCCATATGATGGGCTTTGTGATGTACATAGATTATTAAGCGCATTGCAGTGGCGAACACACCTCGGTTGTGGTTGAGTCACAAGAACTGTAGGCGCTGCGAGTGTTGCAGGAGCAAAGGCACAAATTGCCTCGTTCAAAGTGCTGCGAAAAGTTGTAGCAAATGAGCCGTAATTGTTGAGTTTTCATCATTGTAGTACACTCATCGCCAGAAGTGCCAGGCTACGTAGTTCCTTAACCAGGGTCGTCGGAATACTAGCTTCCAATGTACTGAAGATTTTTCATGACTTTACTCTGGAAGATCGTCGCTCCTCCTCTACGCACTTGACAACACTGTCTCTTTGACAGGTTCCGTATACAAGCCAGCTTCATTGATGCAGAGATATTGGTCCTATTAACGGATTCAGTACCATCATCGAAGTGTGAATTGGGCTCAATCTGTCGGCAAGTGAGAAGACAGTTCTCTTAGGTTTGATGAACTCATTGCAACGAACATAGTTATAATAGGTGCTGAGCAAATGCCGGTACTTAGTAGAAGAATTACAAAATTAGTTTGCAACGAACATGTTTATTAGGTTGTTTGTGAAAAGTCCTTTGATGATTCATATTAAGAATGGCGACGAAATAATGATATAGACAGCTAATAATAGGAGCTAATTGGACATCCTTTTGCGGAGACTCAAAAGCCAGACGAAATAAAGGAACTGGGAAGTAGAAGGGTATGTATAAGGGGCCGTAAGAATGATGCTGGATCAAAGTAACATGGCGGCAGCAACGGCAAACAATCCTAAAGATGCTTGGATCGCATTAGCAGCACCTTGCAGGACGGTAGCAACAGTTGGAGCACTGGAATGAACTCTGGAAATCTCAGCAACAGATGAAGAGTTTGCAACAGGACTTGGGTGGACCAGACTGGTCACTAACGCGATGGTAGTGTATGTGGTAGTCTTGTCGGAGTGAACTGAGGTCTGAGAAACGACGACAGCAGGAGAGGTGTTTGCTGGAGCAAGCGAGGTTGGGGTAGTAGTCTTCACAACTTCAGTGTTTGAAGCTTGGGAAGACTTGGCTGGAGAAGCAGTCGATGGTGTGGCGGACTTGTGCTCTTCAGTCTTGGATTCAACGGTAGATTGAGCTGGGGCACCAGAAGATGGCGTCACGGTCTTGACAGTTTCGGACTTGTGCTCTTCAGTCTTGGATTCAACGGTAGATTGAGCTGGGGCACCAGAAGATGGCGTCACAGTCTTGACAGTTTCGGACTTTGAAGCTTCGCTAGACTTGGCTGGAGCACCAGAAGATGGGGTTTGAGTCTTGGTTTCAACAGTCTTTGGAACTTCGCCAGAGCTGGCAGTGGAGGTCGTGACAGCAGAAGAGTGCACGGTCTCAGAGGTCAATGGACAGTAAGTGGTGTAAGTAGTGTGTTCCTCGGTAACGGTGGTAACTCCGGTAGTTGTGTGAACTTCAGAGCACTTGTGGTCGCTGCACGAGGTAATGGTGATAACAGTGGAATGAATTTCAGTACTGGTAGAAGTGTATCCAGAGGGTGGAGCAGACGACGATGGAGCACTTGATGCAGGAACGGAAGAGGACAAGACACTAGAAGAACCTGGAACGCTTGAAGCTGGAACGCTTGAAGCTGGAACGCTTGAAGAAGCTGGGACACTGGAAGCTGGAACACTGGATGCTGGAACGCTTGAAGAAGCTGGAACACTCGAAGAAGAAACACTCGAAGAAGCTGGAACACTCGAAGAAGGAACACTTGAAGCTGGGGTGCTGGAAGCTGGGGTGCTGGAAGCAGGGGTGCTAGAAGTGTGAACACTTGAAGCTGGGGTGCTGGAAGCTGGGGTGCTAGAGGCTGGAGTGCTAGAAGCTGGAGTGCTAGAAGCTGGGGTGCTTGAAGCTGGGGTGCTGGAAGCTGGGGTGCTGGAAGCTGGGGTGCTGGAAGCTGGAGTGCTAGAAGCTGGAGTGCTAGAAGCTGGAGTGCTAGAAGCAGGGGTGCTGGAAGCAGGGGTGCTGGAAGCAGGGGTGCTCGAGGTGTGAGTACTTGAAGCTGGGGTGCTGGAAGCAGGGGTGCTGGAAGCAGGGGTGCTCGAGGTGTGAGTACTTGAAGCTGGGGTGCTAGAAGCTGGGGTGCTGACCGTCGAAGAAGAACTCAAGATCGAAGAAGAGCTCAAGGTCGAAGAAGTAACAGGAGTGCTGGTAGCTGGAGTAGAGGAGGGTGGAGCAGTCGAAGAAGTGGTGGTAGTAACAGGACAATCACAGTCCCAACAGTATTGTTGAACTGGTTGCTTCTTGGTACCACATCCCTTTAAGAAGTCCAAAGCACCAAAAGTTCTCTTGTCGTTGTATTCTCTCTTGAAGCTGGTCAAAGAATTCTGGAATTCTTCGAATGGATCAACTGTAGAGAAGGCACCAGCAGCAACATCGGCAGATAAGGAGAAACCAACACCGAAGACAGTAGAGATGTCAGCGAAGAATTCCGTCTTGGCTTCAAAGTCGAAGTCAATCGAGAAGCCCTTGGGCAAACAACACTTGTTCTTGTTCTTTTCGGCGTTCACAATGAAGGAAGTACTCCACTTGACCACACTGTCGATTTCGGCTTCGAAGTCGGCAACCAAAGACACGTCGGCGTAACCAGTGTTGGTAATCTTCAAGTTCTTAGCACATGGCTTGAGGTAAGAGTTCAATCTGTCAGCTTGGTCAGCCTCGTAGTTACAAGTGACCTTGAAGAGACCCTCACCAATAACCTCGGCCTTAGAAACTGCAAAGGCAGCCTTAGGCACGTATCCGTAGGTTCTCTTGTTAATGGTGGCCAACTCGGCCACCTCTTCTTCCTCTTCCGATCTCTTGGAGTTGGAGGTTGGAGCGTAGATGCTCACGTTCTGACAGTAGTCTTGCTTGTGGTACTTTGGAGGCGAGCAGTCAAAGTAGTTGCTTCCACCGAAGAAGCCAAAGGTGGCCTCGACCGTAGCACCCGACGCAAGAAGAGTGGTTGCTATAGCAGCTGCGTTAGTTGTTGAAAGTCTCATATTAAGCGAATGAATTGAGCGAAGATGTTGTACCTGTCACTTTGTCGGGAAACTAGGGAATCGAACACATCCTTATATAATGATTTACCAAGGCCCTGGACCGGTGATGGGCAGCACGGCATTTGATGTATTTCACTCACTGATACAAGAGTTGCAGCCCTCAGTTCTATTTTAGGATTTTGCCTAAATACGTCTGGGGAGAGTATGTGCTGATCTCGTCAAAACAAAACCTCCCCCCGCATGATCCTGTAGGCTCTTGCTCCGAGCATAGGGACCAGGATTTGTTTTCCATGCGTTTGTTGCAGCAGATTTGCAGTTATTTTTATTTTCTGGATGAGCAATTAGCCGAACTTTAAAGTTTACATCTGCCTTGAAGAGCGCGAACAATGCTTTTGTGGTGTCTGTTATCCTTTCACGTTAACAATAGTTGCAACAGATGCAAATGCACCAAAGTTACAGATCGAAGTGCCGTGCCATGTTCGACTCTCGGGAGAGGCAAGTGGCCCTCCTCAAGGTGAGCATGCACAGAGGGACCCGGGTTTTCTTTTCTTTTCGGCGGTAGCTGCAATGTACCTACAATCCTCGACGCCCAATCACGTGTGTCATCAATTGGGAGGCCGTCTGCATCAGGCACTAAATTAGACGATGGGTTTTACGAAGCAAGCATTGCATCTAGTGCCTTTTCTCCTAATGCTCTCGTCTAAACGAGGGGTTTCTGATTACAGTTTTATTTTTGGCTAGGGGCAGGGCTCTCCCATAAGTCCCTATTTCACGCTGGAGATCAATTGCAGTGCCACCACCACTAGCGCACCTCTGTATTCTTCACCCTCGTATATGGACAAGAGAGATCAAGCCCAAGCCTGCGGTGCGTCCCACCACAATTGCGGGCCGCCGATTCATGCCCACCGCCGCCGCCTTGTTTCGCTGCCCGGTGCGGCATTGTTGTCGAGAAGCGCATCAAGCGTTGGGCTCGACAGATCTCAGGATAGCTGAAACATAACTGCCTTGTTTCAGATTATGTGCTTTGCCTAATACGAGCTTACCGCCCCAGGGAAACAGGTGCAGCGGACCCTCACTGGCCAGTTTCGCGATGTATAATCCAATAATAGCCTGCCTAATCGCGCTTGATGCAGGCTACACGTTGAGACGTGTTGATCGACCACCTCGTTTTCTTTTTTCTTATTTCCAGGCATTTCCGCTACTGTTTCGTACCCAATCTTTCCGACCGTCCTGACTACTCCCCATGTTTCCCTCCTCCAACCCTCTCTGGACCACCGGCTTGTACTCTTTAGCTCGCCTTCTTTGTCTGCACATTGTAGCTATTGTTGCGGGCCTCGTATGTAATTAATTTGCTCGGTATAGGTCTATACACTCCTCTTCAACACTCCCCCCGGGCTACACTCTGTTACGTCACACGCAACACATGCACGGGTCCTCGCGGGTCCTCGCGGGTCCAGTCACGTTGGTGCTTGCGCTACACCTCAATCCAGGACGCGGTGCACCGACGCATCAGGGTAAGAATCACCGGCCCTTGAAAAATTGCTGCGGGCGCATCTATGCTTATTTGGAGGTGGCTTGTTGCGTTTTGACTATTCTAGAAAGGGCTTGCTCAAGCTGTCGTTTCCGAGTTGGGCAGAATCACTACTTGATGAGTAATTAACCGGCTCGCCTTGAACTACTTGCGCGCTAGTTTCCTCCTCCGTGGAGTTGGGGTCATCGCTGCTCGCGTCGTCTTCATCTTCTTCCGAGCTGTCACTTTCGTCTTCTACGGCATCATCTACGGCATCGTCGTCGTAAACATCCCCGCTGTTGTTGTTGTCGTCGTCTTCATCGTCTTCATCGTCATCGTCTTCTTCGTCGTCGTCGTCGTCTTCTTCCTCCTCACTGCCAAAGAAGTCGTCCAAGCTCTGCAATTGGTAGCCCTTGTTAACGGCATTCACAGAAGGTTTCTTGTACGTTGCAGAAGATATCGCATGTTCCGAAATCGGGGTGGGCGATACCGATCTGTCCAAAAACGATGAAGACATCGACGAATTGGTGCCAAGATTGTTGGTCTGTACCTTGGTTTCTTTCCGAATGCTGGAGCTCGGAATATGCTTGGGATCACTCCACTCCTCCACTTGTAGATAGTCGGATAAAACCTTAGTCACCTGTGATTGTCTGCTGCTCATTGCAGGAACTGGCTTAGGAACTTGCAAGAATAACGCCGCAAGCTGGGCTTGGTCCGATCCCGTGTTCAAGAGCACGTTGAACATCCTGGCCCGGTCTCTGGTATCGTACGAAGGATCGTATTTTGCCAAATGCAAAACGTGCTGAAACATTTTGTGGATGATGCTTGCCTCTTGCGCTTCTTCTTTGTTATTGTTATCAAATTTAGTTCCCGGTTGATTGAGCTCAAACACAAACGCCTTTGCAGCTAGAACCAAAATCTGGTATCTCACAATTTCATCTTCGCTAGAAAATGTTTTGATCAAATGCCTAAGTGCATCGGGTCCAATGGTATTTTTTGCTGCATCCGTGAACTCGCCGATAAACCAAATAATGCTTGCCTTGGCGTCTGCAGTCAAGTGGCCCTCCTTCAATATGAGAGACAATTGATAAGTTGTCTTCTTAATGTCGTTATTTTCGTTTGCAATGTCGGTGGTCTTTACACTCTTTTGTTGAATGACAGTTCGAATCACCCCGAGCAAATCGTTCAAGATGCTACCGCTCTGAAGCTTCACCTGTCTCAAACACCACTTCAACACTGCGGCGTTCCACTCACTCGACACCTGAGAGCAGCTTCCAATTGCCTTAATTGCTGCCTGCGCAGT
The DNA here is from genome assembly GCA_030568635.1 of Suhomyces caryicola. NCBI lineage: Eukaryota > Fungi > Ascomycota > Pichiomycetes > Serinales > Debaryomycetaceae > Suhomyces > Suhomyces caryicola. Next base: position 31,552 of record JAJMGG010000006.1, on the reverse strand, counting down.
AGACGCACTGGTTGAATTTGACGCAATGTACTTCAACTCCTCCATAATGAAACGGATGTTGTAGTGATTCACCAACAAGGAAAGAATTTCAAGCTTGGTCTTGGCTACCGCATCGGTATCTGAGTCGTAAACATAGAACCTTTTGTAGTGCTGTGAGAACAAGCCGCTGTCCTGGGTGGCAATGGATACAATCAACTGCAAGGCAACATACGAAATCTGCGAGTTCCCCGAGGAGATAGCAATTCTCACCAATGGAACGTCGATCTTGTACGACAGGAACGTCGACGAAGGGGCTACCGATACCAAGAGCTTGGCCACGCTCAATATTACACTCTCCGACGACGAGTATACCAACGGTCTCACGGAGTTTAGTAACAATTCTAAATCTTCGTCCATGATAGTCTCGTATGCTGTGGTTGGTGTTTCCGAGAAATCAAGCGGTAAGTCGATGATCTGGCCGTCGAACTGTAACTTTGGCCGTGGAATGAACCGTCTTACGTACTCGATCAAAATTTCGATCAAGAATGACTGACTCCATTCATCGAACTCACAAATGATGGAGCAGAACCTTCTATAGTTGCCGTGTATCGGGTCCCAGATCTTGCTCCAGGTGGACAATTGAGGCTTCAATTTGTAGTACGCCTTGATGGCGGTCGAAACCACCTGCGGCTCGCTGTCAGACAACAACTTGGACAAATATTCGAATATCTGTTTCTTTTCGCTATTGTCAATCTCGTACACCTTGGCAATCGCTATGGCAGACGAACCTCTCACCAAAGGCGACGGGTCTGTGATGGTTCGTTTGATACACAACAACAAAATCGGCACAATTGATGGTATCCGTATACCCGCTAGAGCACGGATGGCCTTGGATCTATGGACAGGACTCTTATCGTTCAAAGACTTCTGGATTGAGTTGATTGACAAAAGAGCGGTATCAGGTTCCATTTCAGCGTACCTGATCAAGTAGATCATCACCAAGTTTTTGATCGTCTGGTTTGGAGTGGTGATGTTCTTCACCACGTCAGCAAAGTAGACATTGGCCTCCTCGCTCCGGGACATCAAAGAGATCACACATTTCATCCCACTTATGATGTCTCTGTCTATGCGTGAGTTCAAGAGTTTCGATATCTCCTTGGGCCTGAGCGAGCTGGGCGTGTCGACCAACCGACTGGAGGCGGACACGGCCGCCTCGATGGTGAAATCCTTAGCGGATTCCAACATCGACGATATCTTGGACAATGAGTCTGTCATGGCCGTTTGGTGGAGGTGTCTAAACTCTCACACTAATTTGAGATTGGTGTACTTGTCGGGTCTCGCTCGGCGGTAGACTGCCTATTCCGGCAGCGGATAACAAAACGGCGCAGCATTAGCTGCACCACAGTTGCAAAAAAAGTGCGAGTGGCCACTACATACATTTCTAGCATTGCATTATTCATTCTATAAATCGTAAAGTCATTATTCGTTTGGGCGGGCTCTTTTGTTCAACTTGCTGGCTGCAGACTTGATTCTCTTTCCCAAGTTGACCTCCTTCCTCGACCGTATGTACTCCTGAGGGAAAAACTCGCCAATCGTCGACTGGGTACCCTCTAGCCTCTTTTTGTTCATGTCTCGGATCAAAGGCACCATCACCTCATCAACTCTCGCTTGCGACCAGTTCACATTGTACATGAGAAACGAGCGGATTTGATCCAAGCTAGGGATCCCCCATTTGAACTCGCTTTTGTCGCTGTCAACCTCGGCTGCCGTATACGCAGTGAAAACCACCTGGTCTGGAAATGTATCAGGGAGGAACAATTTGCCATTCTTGACCTTGGTCAACAAGCTTTTTCGAAGGCCCGTTTGGTTTTTGGGGTCTTTTGTCAGAGCCAACAGGTTTTGTTCGTCGAACCATTTTTTGAAGCCTTTCAAGCTTCCAAACTCAGCGAGAATTTCCATGGCCAACACGGGCCCAATACCTTTAATCCCTTCGGTGTAATCACTGCCCAACAAGAGAGCCAATTCAATTAGCTTGTGTTGGTTTAGGCCGACCCTTTCTTGAATTTCCTCAATCATGTAGCATTCCACGTATTGTTTCTGGTTGAACATGTTCTTATAGATTTTGCTTCCTCCAAATAAAAAGCAATCACTATCGTCAGTTACGATTCCGTCGACCAAACCCAACTGGAAAAGTTCAGCACACTGTGCTTCTGCCTCCATGGGTGCAGTTATATACGGAATTCCAAACCTCCTGAGTAGTTCCTGAACATCATTAATCATAGTTTCGGTTACCTCGTCCGAGTCTCTTTTGGCCTTCTGGAGCTGCTCTTGTAGCAACTGTTCATCTCCAATACTGTTGTTGAAAGACGTTGTTGGAATTTCATAGTCCTTTTTAATGTTAGACTTGAATGCTTCATGGTCGACTGCTTCCAGTCTCAACTGTTGCATCAAGTCTGCTTCATCCTGCTCCTCATAATCATAATCCATAACATGTGCCTGTCTAGAATTGGATGGCTCATCTGCTTTCTGGGATAATTCCGGTTCTTTCTCTGCGATATCCTTCTGAATTGGCATTATTTCTTCAACCTCGTCATCAGAGCCATGTAATTCATTCACCGATGCATCATCATCGTCTAACATATCTCTAGCTTCGTTCCACGATATAAGCCCAGCATTGTTATCTTCTGTAGATTGCTGGGTGGCAGATTTATGCTCGTACTGGGGCTGATTGTGAACATTGTCAAGCTCGTCGTTGAACCAAGACGGGACTTCACGAGCTCTTTCGGCATCTTCTTCCTTTTTACCAGGCAAGGCATCCGTTTCGTCGGTGCTGATTTGAACTTCAATCGAGTCATCTTTGTTTGAGACTGCCTTACTAGCACGAGAATCATCCCTTTGCAGCACCTTTTGCGGGTTTGAAATATCAGGCAATTTGTTTGAGGTGGATACATGCAGCACAGTTTCACGCTTGCTAGCCTGTTTCAAATCTTCAGATTGGAAGTCTTTACCGGCCTTCTTGAAGCCAATTTCCTGCATTTCAAGTGGCTCCTCTTCATCCAGGATGTCAATGGTATCAGAATCTGCTTCCTTTTCAACTTTTGGGATAACTTGCTCGTCGGATGAATCTATTAACTCTGGTTTTTCATCCATTTGTTCTAGCTCTTCAATAGAGCTAGTGGTACTATCTTTTCTGGAAGAGACGTTGCCCTTGCCATGGTGTGGATCCTCAACTCCTTGCGGTAAGGCTGCTCCGAATAAGAAGGAGCTTCCAAAAGAATTTTCGGTATCGGTCTTGGTGAGGTTATTGGAAAACAAAAATGAGCTTCCCAATGGTCCCGAGCCATCCTGAGTTTTTGCAGAAGCATCCTTGCCATCCTTGGCTGTATCCTTGGCTGCTTTCCTTTCCACTTCTTTTTCCTCTCTCTCCATATTGCCTAAATCCTGCTTCGATAGCTCTATCGCTCTTCCCACATCTTCTTCAAAATCCAAATCAAGCTGACTGTCACGCTTTTCGTTTAGCGTCCCAAGATCAGAAGTGTCTGGCTTCACAGTAGAGTTTGGGGCCTCAAACTGTTCGTAGAGAGATTCGATAAGCGCTTTTTGACGTGACTTTTCGTCTGGAGTTTCCACTGTGTCAAGAGGGACCTCCTCAAAGTCGGAGTCGCTGTCCAGCTCGTTCTTTATTTGGTCAAAATCACTTCGTTCTTGTTTATATGCAACATGAGCGGCATCGTTGGAAGGGAGACTGACTACGGCGGACGCCTTCGGCTTTGGATCTTCAACCACCTCGTTCCCTTCTTCGTCTAACAAAACAGGATTTTCCTTGCTGGAGGAGCCTTGGAGAGCTAGAGTCCAGCCATCGTCGTTTTTCACCAACGCATACTTGCGATCCTTGTCACCAGCAATACGTTTCTCAATGCTCCCGTCGTCTGTCATTCCAGCAACATTCATAAGCCTCTGGGTGTAGAAGTTTCTTTTCTGAACTTGCTGGATTTGGAACTTTGAAAAGTCCAAGCTGTCGGGAAACAAGGCTTCCAATTGGTCTTTTCTGTAGCCCATTCTCAACCTCGACTTCAATCTCAAGTGCGAGATGATCATGTACTGGGTGGATATGGGGTAGTCATGGAACTCTTTTGAGTTGACGTCCACGGTATTGACGTCTATTCCGTCCACGTAGTCCAACAGAGCCATGGACTCCTTGAACTCGCCCTCAGGCATCACTCTCCCGTCGGACGAACGAATCTTGAACTCGTTGATTTCGGGGAGATGGTACTCGTCTGTTTTGACGAACCGGTCGCTGCGCTCCTGTGCCAGGATTCTGTCGGACATGCTCTGTCCTGGGGCAATGGGGAGGTCCGGCTGGTTCATGGGAAGATCGTCAAAGTACACCATGTCGGATTCCGAGGGGTTCAGGGCGGCGTTGTCGTTTGCTTTTGGACGGCCGGCCTTGGTCCGGTTCTTGGCCTCGGCGCTCACAAACCTTTCGGCTTCTCGCTGGACCTGGATCGCTAGCAACTTCTGGGCCGTCTCCCGTGTGCTTTCCGACTTGCCCTGGCGGCGCTGTTTCCGGAGACTGATGGTTTCTCGCTTCAAGGCCGGGGCGCCGCCGTCAAAAACAAACACCGGGAGAATGCCAAAGTACAAGAGCTTGCATATTCTGCGGAAGAAGCCGACAATGTGGGACTGGGGGAGGGCGTTGCCGTCGGTATCGCGGACGGCCTTCAAGAACTGGTAGATCCAGATGGACGCGTCCACCGCCAACTTTTTGCGGGAGAGCGCCTCGAGCCGGACCGGACGGGCCGTGGGGCCCAAAACTTCCCATAGCGAATTCACACCCATGATGTAGCGATCCCAATCAGGTTGCGGCAGGCAGATGGGGGCGTTTCTGGCGTGGTTTGTCGTGTCGCGCAGCGGCGCTGCTCGTGCCGCTAGCCGGGAGCCTGTCGCATGCTTACATAACCAGGCGTCGTGGCTGCAATCAGGGCTTACCGCCTACAAGGGCTACGCCCGCAAAATAACCGCTACTACGAGGTGCTCGGAGTTGTGGAGCGTTGCGGAAGACGATCGAGGTCGGCAACCGTCTGTTCGCATGTATTGGCTGCGTTTATTTGTGGCGTGACTCGGCCGGAAGTCTCTGGTGAATATCCATGGAAACTGGGAGAGATCTGCGCAGCTAGCGAGCGTTATCCGTGGCTAAGGCGCGAACTGGGCCGGGATCGAAATAACGCTCCCCGGAACACAGCACCTAATAGCGGGACCCGAAATGTCGAACGAGTTCACCAGGTTTAATTCCAGAAGATCGACTGTTTATTCCACCGGAGGAATTGTCAGTTCTCCGCAAGTGTTAGCCAATGCTGCCGGGGTCCGCATTCTCCACCAGGGCGGCAACTGCGTGGAAGCCTCCATCGCGGTGAGCGCCGTGCTTTGTATCACCGAGCCTGCCTCCACCGGCATTGGCGGCGACTGTTTTGCCCTTTACTACAAAAAGGACGCCAGCGGCAAGGGCCAGGTGTTGGGGATGAACGGCACCGGCCGGGCGCCGCTCAATGTCGCCATCCAGGACGTGTGGGACGCCCACAACGGCGGCCGGCCCATGGTGAGGATCCCCGACGACTCGGTGCACTCGGTGACGGTGCCGGGCGCCATTGCGGGCTGGCTCGACGCCTACGACCAGTGGGGCAGCAAGAAGGTCTCGCTTGCCGCGGTGTTGCAACCGGCGATCGACTTGGCGGAAAACGGGTTCCCGGTGGCCGAGGTCTCGAGCTACCTCTGGCGCCAGAGCGAAGCCAAGTTGCAAACCCAGGGGGCGGAGAGCCCGTTCCTCAAGGACGGCCGGGCGCCCCGCGAAGGTGAGCTCATGTTCAACCGGCCGGTGGCGCAGGCGCTTCGCTTGATCGCCCAAAGGGGCAAGAAGGCGTTTTACGAGAACGAAATCGCCGCCGCCATCCTCCACCAGACCGACGCGAGGGCGTACTCGCTCACGCTGGACGACTTGAAGGCGCACACGACGACGTTCGTCGACCCGATCCGGCTCCGGTTCCTCGCGTACGACGTGTGGGAGATCCCGCCGAACGGCCACGGGCTAGTGGCGTTGCTTGCGCTCGGGTTGATCCAGTCGTTGCACCGCCAGGGCGTGGTCGACCTCCACACCCTCGAGCACAACTCGCCCGAGTACCTCCACTTGGTCATCGAAACGTGCAAGATCGCCTTCTACGACTCGGACGAGTACGTCACCGACACCGCGTTCAAGGACGTGCCGGTGGAGGCGCTCTTGAGCGACGAGTACTTGGAGAAGCGGTCGCAGTGGTTCCTGCCGGACGCCATCATCGACAGCTCCAAGATGTCGCACGGGGTGCCCGACGCCAAGTACAAGTCCGACACGGTGTACCACACGGTGAGCGACGCGAGCGGCGACACGTGCTCGTTCATCAACTCGGTGTACGACAGCTTTGGCAGCGGCATCTTGGTGCCGGAGTACGGCTTTTGTTTGCACAACCGCGGGGCCAACTTCAACTTGCGCGCCGGGACCAACAACTGCTTGGAGGGCGGCAAGCGGCCGTACCACACCATCATTCCCGGGATGATCACCCACGCCGGCGACGGCTCGCTCTACGCGTCGTTCGGCAACATGGGCGGCTTTGCGCAGCCGGTGTGCCATGTGCAGCACGTGCTCAACCTCACGGTGTTTGGCCTCACGCCCCAGCAGCTGGTGGACTCGCCGCGGGTGGTGCTCAGCGCCCACGAGGCGTCGCCCGACTTCGGGCGCGGCAGCACCGGTCCCGTGAGCACGCCGATCACCGTGGTCAACTTGGAGGAGGGCATTGTCCCGCTGGCGGTGGAGCGGCTCCAGGCGTTGGGCCACCACACCCAGTACGTTACCGGGTACGCGCGGGCAAAGTTTGGCCGGGCGCAGATCATCAAGAGAGACGGCGCGGTGTTTTCGGCGGGCTCGGACTTGCGCGGCGACGGTGCCGCCACTGCTGTTTGAAGGAGAACGGGCTCGTAAATCACGGCTGTGGATTGTGGGGTAGCTCCCCAGGGTGGCCCGGATGCGAAAGGTACCCGTCCTGCGGCAGTCGCTAAAGTCCTGTGGGGAGGGCCGCTCTGAATTTAGCGAGAACGCACACAAAAGACACCCGCACCACCGAACAATCTCCCTAGCAATCCGCGCCAGCAAACCACCAACAAAGGCACCCGCACCGCACACCCTCACTAGCCCCCCCGCTATCCCCCACCCACCCGGCGCCAGCACGCTCTCGGTAGCGCCACATTGGCGCGCCGGCAAAAGAAAAAAGGTTAAGGTTGCGCCCCAAATTTTAGCGAGATCCCCCCAGAGTTCCCCCAGCCGTCGGGTGATGCCTGGCGTGGCGAGGTCGACGGGACACACAATGCCGTTCGGAATAGACCACCGAGTCTATTGGCTGATTCGCACCCACGCCGGCCTGGGCGCGCTGCAGCAGCACCTGCGGCGCCTTCACCAGCGCCGTTGGCCGTTTCCACCAACGTGCTCCGCCGCCAACGCCACGGAGATTGGCTCACGTAGGTCCTAACTACGGGAGGTGGCCGCCAAAATGACGTCTCCGGCGCTCGACCTTTGTTCGTGAGGGGAGCTCGCCAGGCCTGGCAGCGTGCACGGTGGGGCGGACTCGTACAAAAATGGCGCCGCCCTGCGGGGCTGTCACGTGAGCATCCCCATCTCGGCGCTAAACACCGATCTTGCATCTCATCCACGCTGCTCGAGCCAGATTGTTACGCTGCCGCTCGGACTTCTGATTGGCGTGGGTCCGCCCTTTCGCTCCCTCCGCTGCCGACAATGCCAGCCCAATGTGGCACAAACGCCTTTTTTTACCCCAGCATTGGCCGCTGTTTTGAGCCGTTTGGGCTGCTTTGGTCCGTCACGGTTTTGGCACCATCATACCAAGGAGCGTATTTTTTTCGAGGCCCGTATTATATATATCTGGTGCTTGGCCCACTTGTCTGTTTGTGCTTCTTCCCATCAGTTCCTTGACCACCACTAAAAAAACACCATGGCAAGCATCGAATCACAGACCCCCGTGGCCTACAACGAAGACGCTTCCTCCAACCACCCGTTCCAGAGAGTGGTCACCAACGGAGAATACGTCTACTTCGGAAACGAGCGCTACTTGCGCTCCGAGTTGGTCGACGCTTTCGGCGGGACCATGAACGCCGGGCTCTCGCCTCCTCCAAAGCACAACTTGGCCAACCCGGCCCCTCTCGGCTTGTCGGCGCTCGCCTTGACCACCTTTGTGTGGTCCTTGATCAACTGCGAGGCCAGAGGCGTCAACATCCCCAACATCGTCGTAGGGCTTGCCTTCTTCTACGGAGGCGCCGCCCAGCTTGTTGCGGGCATGTTTGAAATCGCCGTCGGCAACACCTTTGGTGGGGTCGCCTTGAGCTCGTACGCGGGCTTCTGGGGCTCCTACGGTGCCATTCTCGTCAACTCGTTCGGTATCACCGAAGCATACAGCACAAACGACAAGGAGCTAGGCAACGCCCTCGGAATCTTCTTGTTGGCGTGGTTCATCTTCACGTTTTTCTTGATGCTACTCACCGTCAAGTCCACCGTCGCCTTTTTCCTGATCTTTTTCTTCCTTGCGATCACCTTCTTGCTATTGGCAATCTCGGAGTTCAAGGGAAGCTTGCCGGTCAAGAAAGCCGGCGGGGTCTTCGGCATGCTCACTGCCTTTTCCGCCTGGTACAACGCCTACGCCGGTCTCGCCAACCCACAGAACAGTTACCTTAGAGTGAAGCCAATTCCTTTGCCTGACTTGCAAAACAAAGAAAAAAGCGTCTAGTTCGAAGGGAAAGCGTTGGGCTTCAACTTAATTATTAATGTTTCTTTATTTATGATTATATCTGTTAATGAATCTTCTTGACGAAGGACCCACCGAGCTCCAGAACCTGTTAAGAGCCCACTCGCCGACTGTAATCCTCACTCTGCTCATTTTCTTTGCGCTTTCATCACTTGATCTCCCGTCAGCGGGTTCCGGCTCGGCGTTACACCTACGCTCTGTTAATGAACTTGTTGCATTACTATATCCAATCTTTGTTACCGCGAAGATCCAGCCTCGTTTCCCTGGAAAGATCCTCTATCCAAAAATTGGTGACACTTTGTCGTAGATATCGTCGTTGCACTGGTCAATAGTAACGATTTGCTTGATGAACCGGCTCAAGTCCTTGGTGAGGCTGAGGGTGGAAAGGCCCAAGTCGTCCGAACAGATCAAAAGCAAGTCGGGCTTCAAGTTCTTCAAGATCTGGAAGAAGCCTTGCAAGTTCAGACACTTCAACAACTTGTAGTTCTTGCCGGTGTCTCGGACAAGCTCGCTATTCAAGTCCACCGTCAAGTCCTCTTCAGAGAGATTGGGAGGAAGGATGAAGACCACGTTGTCGGAGTTCACCAAGATCTCGTTGAGCGGAAGCTTCAGGTTGAGCACCGAAGAAGAGAGCGTCAACACTATCGTCTTGCCCCTGTACTGCTTCGAAATGGCATAGCGTTTGGTGCCCGTTATGTCGGATTTAGCGTCCGAGGGCTGCGAAAGACTGTTGTAGAGCTTGTAGGATATCGTGGCCACCGACGTGGCCACCAACGCCGCGATCCAGAGCTTCGGGTTGCGCTGTGCTTGTTTCAATTGCAGCGGCATTCTATGGGGGACTGGCAAATGATACGAATAAACAAACTGGCCATATATCCTCCGTTTGTTGGAATGCGTGTATCTGGTAGCCATCACGTGAAGCAGCTTCTTGCTCACAACAAGTCGATGACTTCCGGTCGCTAAGATCACGAGGTGCGCATTTCCGATCCTTCTCCACATAGCCCAACAAAAATGTCTCCGCCTTTCCGCTCCTTATGTCCCCATTGAGTCTGGGGAGGAAACATTTTAAGTCTGGGGTGGGAAACGCAACGACGTTGGCGGTCTCAGGGCAGCGTCCAGGTGAAAAAGTGGAGCCACAGACAACCACCTCTGGTAGTTACACAGCAGCAAGCGTAGTGCGCTGGCCGGGCCACGGGTGCCAGATACAACGAGTCGGTCCGACGCGTCGGCGGCTCGTGAGCTCCGCTGCCGGAACTGGCCCCGATGGCCTGACTAACGGAGCTTAATTGGAATGGGCAGCGAAGGGTGATCGAAGCTGGGGGCACCAGGCATCTCTGCTCGAGCTTCCGTTTTGGTGCACCGCACCGGATTACCGCATTGGGGGCAGGCGCGCCCTGCTTGTCATCGCCAACTTGAAGGATAACTGAAGCGTTGACTCACTGCCGCTACGGGGGTGCGTCAAACCAACGGCGCCTCCAGAACCGAGCCATGGTCGGCACGCGAGGAACTCCGGCCGCCGCCAGGCAGTTGCGTGTTGGCCCCAGCTGCAGAAGCGCTGCTCTTGTTGAAACGGGAGCAGACAGCAGATTGCGCTCGACTGCTGCATTGGGAATCGGCGCGCTTTGTCCACCTCCATCGCATGGCATTTCGCTCCCCACCACCCCCTTCCCGATCAAAGGCAAAACTCTGATCCGCCACAGGCGGGCCCCAGGGGCTGGAGCAGCGGGCCAGCATCACCCACTCAGACCGAAGGATGCTATCGGGCTTGCAGCCAGGGCCGAGTCTGAGTGGTCCAGCCGGCGCCTGTGTGCAGAACGCAGCTCTCGGCCGCAACCAGCGGCCGCCCGGTGATTGGGACCGATCTGAAATGCCGGTGCTAGCGGATCTATTTCGCCTTACCGCATGGGGCAATCGGGTGCGCTCGCCCGATTTGGCAGTCGGAACAGGAACTATGGAGTAGCGGTGGAGCTCTGTATCATGAGATCGTATCAGTGTCAAATTGCATGTAATGCCACATCTGCTTAATATAAAAGAACAGCCATCTCTGCGTATTTCTGGGTTTCGTTTCAACAGCACTCTTCCAGAAAAACCTTCTCCCATACAAGCACCATGACAGCAGCCCCTCATCCGTTCGACTCGGTCAAAGACTACGAGATTAGATTGGCCTCCAAGTTGGTCAAGGACTCGTACCCGGCCGACGCCAACGTGCACTTTGTTCAGATCGAAAGAGTTGACCCTCCCAAGAAGGACATGATCAAGTACTTGGAAGCCGAAAAGAACGGCTTGCCAGTTTCTCCTCCCCCAAGAGTGCTCTATGCATACTACTGGACCAACACCTTGGAGTTCAACAAGGCCTTGGTCAACGTCACCATCGGCCACATCATAACCAAGGTCCAGCTTCCAAAGGGGGTGTGTGGTCCTCTCTTGCCAGATGACATGGCCGAGTGGGAAGAAACCTGTAACAACCACCCTATTGTGCTTGCTGAGATTGAAAAATTGAAGTTGCCAAAGGGGTACTCGATCAGAAACGATCCATGGATCTACGCCACGGACAGCAAGGATGAAACAAGACCGTTGATCCAGTTCTTCATGTACGTTCTTGGCGGTAACGGCCACAGCGAAAGTAACCACTACTCGTTGCCCTTGAAGTTTTCCCCCGTGTTTGAGTGCTTCACCAAGAAGTTCATCAGAATCGACTACTTGCCAGGTGGGTACGACGAGACCATCACCCCAACCACCCCATGGCAAGAGGTTCCGTGTGTTGAGTACCACCCTGACTTGAACGGCGAAACCGTCCCCAGAGACGTCAAGCCCTTGTTGATCTCCCAGCCAGAGGGGCCTTCGTACACCATCCAAGGGTCCAAGGTCAAGTGGCAGGGATGGGAGTTCAGAGTCGCCACTACTGCCAGAGAAGGGTTCGCCATCTATGACGTCTACTTCAAGGGCAGACAGGTGTTCTACCGTCTTTCCTTGTCCGAAATGACCGTGCCTTACGGCGACCCTAGAGCCCCATACCACAGGAAGCAAGCGTTCGACTTGGGTGATTGTGGGTTCGGAGTCACCGCCAACTCCTTGAGCTTGGGCTGTGACTGTTTGGGTGTCATTTCTTACCTTGATGGTATGGGGATCCACGCCAACGGAGAACCGTTCGTGATGCCCAACACCGTCTGCATGCACGAGCAAGACAATGGGTTGTTGTACAAGCACTCCAACTACAGAAACGGCAATGCTGTTTTGGCCAGAAAGCGGGAATTCGTCGTCCAAACAGTCGCCACTGTGGCCAACTATGAGTACATCATCAACTTCAAGTTCATGAACGACGGTTCCATTGACCTTGAAACCAGAGCCACCGGTATCTTGTCCACCATGCCTATCGACGAGAACGTCACTGTTCCATGGGGGACTATTGTCGGACCAAACGTCATGGCTGCTTACCACCAGCACATCTTGTCATTCAGAATCGACCCGGCTGTCGATGGCCACAAGAACTCGGTTGTCTATGACGATGCCGTCATCTTGCCCAAGGACGAAAAGAATGTTTATGGCACTGGTTTTGTCAGCGAAAGAAACTTTGTTGAAAAAGCAGGCCACATTGAACAAAAGCCTTTCGCCAACAGAACCTACAAGATCATCAACGAAAACGTCATCAACCCCATCTCCAAGACTCCTGTTGGATACAAGGTGTCGTTGCCAGCCGCTCAAATGATCTTGGCTCACCCAGACTCCTTCAATGTGAGAAGAGCCAAGTATGCCACCGAGCAAGTGTGGGTCACCAAGTACAGAGACCACGAGTTATTTGCTGCTGGTGAGTTCACCAACCAGTCCAAGACGGACGAAGGTCTTGGCGTGTGGGCCAACTATGAAGACCCGGTCAGAAACGAAGATGTTGTCGTTTGGGCAACCATGGGATTCACTCATATTCCAAGAGTGGAAGACTTCCCGGTCATGCCTGTTGAAACCCATAGCATCCACTTGACTCCAAACAACTTCTTTGACAGAAACCCAGCCTTGGACATCCCGCAGTCCTCTCAAAGCTTCAACAAGTCCGTCTTGCATCCAGCTGGACCTGCTGAAAAGTCTTGTTGCAAGAACAAGATATAAGTCTAGCCCGCCGTACCCGTTTAATTGTTTGCTTTAGTAGAATATATAGAGAATGCACTGCCAATTTTATGCTGAACCGTACTCCAATTTATTTGAAGAGGCGCATGCTAATAATTTAAAGTTGGGACCAGCTGCCAAACACAGAAGTCACTTACATGTCTTGGAATTATTTTTGCATCCATTAAACGCATTGTATACGAGTCGAGTTCGAACACGACCCGGCAACTCTAGTGGCCTATATATAATAGACGAAATCACACGCCTTTACCCAAATCAACAAGTTCCTTGTGCTCGTTTCTTGTGCTCTTCTAATCTTCGATATTTCTCAAGCAAAAGTTCATCTCGTCTTCATCCAAAGACTTGACATATAAACACTTTGAGAGTAGTTCTGGGTTGGCCAGAAGCTGGTATGACGATGACCACTCAATACACTGTGACAACGACTTCACAATATGTACGGAAGTCCTGAATTTGGAGAAATTGATCATCTTCTCGACTTCTGGGTTCGAATTGGTAGTGGAGCCGGACACATCCATAAACGAATCGTTCTTGGTAGAGGAGGGTGATAGGATAGCCTTCTTGGTTACGTCTCTCCTCTTACTGAACGTGGGTCTCTCTGCGTTGAAGATCAAATCAGACAAGTATAGCCCAACAAATGGTATACACCCCTTGGATGGCTTCATCTGGTTAATGCACAATCTGATGTTTAAGAAGTTCTTGAATGGAGAGGAGAGTTCCTCCAAATTCTTCAAGGTCAAAATGTCTCCAGGTGGAAGATTCTTCCACGTCTCTTTGAGCTTCTGGACCTTTTCCGATGTCAAGGCAAGTATAATCTGCATGAGCGTCGACAAGTTCTGCATCGCCAAACACTTTTGTGCAATATGAATGAATCTTGAAATGATACAAATCCTCTCGTACCGATTGCTGGTGATAAGAATTTCAGAAATGACCCAGTTCACCATCAAATTGAATCTCGCGATGATGAGATTCACACCCTTGTTTTGATTGTAGTAATTGTCGTTTACGATTATTTCAAGCCAACTGTTCACTGGTGTCAACTCCTTGTTCCACTTCAATTCAATCAATTCCTTCCAATCTACTTCTTGGAGCATATCCTTCTCAATTATGGTGAAGTTATTAGCAAGTGATTCTGAATCAAATCCTAACACAAACGAAATATGAGAGTTGGTTTCCAAAACTCTTTCGATTGACAAAAGATCACTCGACGGAGAGTAGTGGTCCAATATAATCTTGGGCGAGCGAATTCCAGGACTGGTCGTATTGCTCCGTATATTTGACTGATTGAAGATGAAACTCTCGTGGTTTGGAGTTGAAGTTGAAGGGTTAATCTCATGGTTCTTGGCCCTCTTCTTTATTGGTGTCAATGGGACCTCTTGGGTATAACTGGCATTAGTCAAGTCTATTGCGTCTTCGGTCTTTGCATTGTTGATCTCATTCATGATTTCTTGAGTGCTGTTGGCGTTCTCATTATTTTCTCTATTCACGAAACTGATCGAATCATTTCTCTCTTGTTCATCCAAGCATTCTTCTTCGTTTGACACGTGAGGAAATGAATCCTTTCCTTCTAGCTTGTGCAATGCATACTCAATGGGGTTGCTCGACTGAAACGATTCATCGGGAATAGCAGCTAACTCTTTCAAAACATAGCTGCTTATTCCAGGTATGGCTACCGAATTTGCAGATGAGTTGTTGCTCGAGTTTAGATTTTCAAGAATTCCCGTCTTAGCTGAGTTCTTTCTGCTCTTCAATGCCATGGAGAAAATGGAGCTATCGGCGACATCAGACAGCTTGGATGAGCGTTGCAAGATGGAGTTCTTTTTATCAATAATCAACTCAGTGTGGAAATTGCTGAATGGGAGTTCAGTCAAAGCACACAACGTGCTAAAACGAACGCTCCTGCGAACCGACGACGATCTTGAAATACAAGAACCAACAGATGCTGATGTGATTTTGACAGGATGGTCTAGAGTCTTTCTATCACTTGAAACCATACTGTTGAGTCCAGCTAATGTCCGAAGATTGTTGAATCCGTGCATTTTCTTCAATCCATTATTTTCTGTGTCCTCATTTCTCTCTGATGCCCGAGAACCATTCGAAGCCGAGAAAGCAGAATCATAACTTACATACGACTTCACTGAATCTCTTTTGAAGGCAGAAATGCCCGAAGTTCTAGAAATGGCGGATGCTCTTCGATGTCCAATTACTGATGCACTGTCATTGAAGCTTATTCTTTTCACTTGAACTTTCACTGGTTGCGGACTTAATGCAATACCCAAGTCAGCGATCTCAGCATCATACTCTGTGATATTGCTTGGGGTGGAAATGGAGGTATCTCGGGAATTATTGGTGTGCACATATGGAATGAATTGAGAGTCAGAAGGTAAATCTCCACTGACATCAAAGTACTGGGTACTGGATTTTAACATCCGGGAAGCCTTACGCTTGGATTCCTTCTCTTGGTCATTAACTCTCACACTATTATCAAGGAATATACTATCGTCCTCTTCTTGTTCGTCGATATTTGGGATATCTGGAATATCTGAAACTTCGAAATCCAAGTTACCTTCGTCGTTCCAATTGATACTTGTCGGTTTTTGAAAGGACGATTCCTGCGACATTTGGTGATGGGCCAAATCCTGGGAAGTATTCGCCTTATTCTCCTCCTCTTTCTCCTTGTTCAGATCTCCGTTTCCATCCTCAATGTTTATCAAATTATCGATTTTGAACACATTCAAGTCTGAAAGATCACGGATGTCCACGTTTTCATCTTCCTCGTCGTCTTCTCTTTCCTCGTTCTTAGACGAATCATGAGTCTCGTCAATCTCCAATTTAATTGGCTGAGGGCTGTCGTTGTACAATATCCTGGGTTTTTTAGCCGGCGAACCCATTACGTCAGCCTCCCCAAAATCGAAATCGTCAAACTTATCATCTAGCTCATCATTAACAGCTTGGTGTTCTTGTTTGATACTTTCCTGTTGGTAATCTTCCAGATGCTTACGGTCATCTTCTATTATTGTATCTGTTGATGAGCTTCCGTTGTGGATGTAGTAACGAATAAGATATTCCAACTCGTCGATGATTCTCGCACTTAAGACATCGACCCTATGTCCGATAGGTTGCTCTTGTTCGTCTGCAATTCCATTCAATGCACTTGTAATGAAGGAATTGACCTCGTCGTCCTCATTTACCGATTGTGATTCAACACCAGAGTTCTTTGGCTGATGCTTTTGACTTGTCAACGACTTTTTCCATCCGTCAACCAACTTTTTAATTGAGTTCTTTCTCCCAACGTCATTATGATCTTCAAATGATTGATTAACCATGGGGGGAGGACCTGGTCGTCTTTTCGTCGGCGAATCACTGTACGAAGCTCTGATATCATTAGGATTATTTTTCAAAACGTAGTCCATTTTCTTTACAGGGGTAGGAGGAGAAATCTTCATCACCTTTGAAGTTGGAAGTTTTATGTTACCGTTGGTTGAGAAACCGCATGCGTCCATTCTCCAAATCTTCTTTTTGCCCATTGGACTTCGTGGACTGTCGTTCTTGTTCAACTCAGCTTCCTGTGCATCTGGTGATTGAGCTTCCGCTGTATTATTTTCAGAAGTTTTCTTCAATTCGAGAGATGAGTCTTTCAAATTCATGTGATTATGTCTGTTTGTCGGTATGGATTGTTTCTTGGTGTCGTTATTAGTGGTGAGGTTGTACTTTAGTTGTTTTGAAGGGGAGTTTTGGAACTGGAAATTGTTCAAGACCGGTGACTTTGCGTTCTCTTGACGTTGTTCATACTGTAATTCTTGTATCTTAATGTTTAAAGACTGTCTTGAAGATTGGTGTTGTAACAACAAATTGTTTATCGAATATTGCGGGTTTTCTTCGTCGTGATTTCCATCAAAGATAATACATTTATGGAGGGCTTTTTTGTCATATAACGAAAGCATCGCCGACCTTCTGTAAGATGGGTTAGTATGTATCGACATTTCGGTATTTGTTTTGGACAATCTTTTGATTTTGGGAATATCCGACGATAAAAGTAAGGGGTAGGTCAAGATGTTTTGGGTCTGGACTATCGTGTCAATGTCTAGGCCTAGTTTCCAAAACTGATTTATGACAGTAAGCCAATGTATTTTCAAATCGGACAAGATTTTCTTTTCGAAAACCATTGCATGAATATTAGACTCTTGAGTAGTATTGATGAGATTAGATTCGATGGTGAGCTGGTTGATGGTGGACGAGAACAAGTCACAGAGCGTTTGGTTTGAGTCAAAATCGTCGACGAAGTAGTTGATTATCCAATGTCTTAGTACCACAAATGTTCTTAGCAATACAAGTTTACCAATCTTCTTGTTCACAGCAATATTCGAATTGATGTACTGTAGAGCCCAAACGAGCCTGGTCAACAACAACCTCATCACCTCTTCACTGGAGACAAACACCCTGTATGTCAAGAAAAAGTCACAGATCAAGTTGTAGTCAATCACGTCCGGTGAGGTCAACTGGACTAGCAAAGCCTTCAAGGTGGCGCTATTGATGAGATCGGGATTGTTGTCATCGAATTTCACGATGTCGTCGTTGCAGATCGAGTTCTGGAGACTGGGGTAGAGTCTTTCGTCGTCGAACACCGACTCGTTGTGTTTGTTGTAGAAGAAGTCGGGATGGACATGTTGTTGGGTCAAAAGCTCATCTATGAAGGACTTCGACTTCGATAGGGTGTCGGTATTGCTGCTCTCGAAGGAGCAATCGTTCTGTTCCTCGAGGAGGGCGTTGGATTCCATCGTTAATAGGGCATGTACTACTTGCTTGTCCGGCAGAAGGTGTATGCTGTCTATTAATTTTCAAGGTCCTGGGTCACAGTATTCTTTTGTTTATCTTAGTAGGTTTCGTCTGCAGTTGTTTACGGTGCGGGCGCGTTTGTTTGTGTTTGGTCGCGTGCACGACTTCCGATCCGCCCGTACACAGGTGGGGGCTCGAGACGATCACCAGCCGCAGCATCATGCAGCGAAGGCTGTGGCGGGGGGACGCTGGGCGTGGGGTTTGTAGCTGGCCAGTCCGTGCTGGTGTGGCCGTGGCGAGCGTGTCGGCATTCCAGGCTCTGGTCATTTGGTGCGCGGTGAGTTAGGAGCTTCCTCTGGTTGCGAAGTGTCGTTCGAGCGGCGAGCTCCGATCGGCATGACTCGGGCTGCAACAATAGTGTCAAGGTGTCACTGCTAAATTGTTGGCGAAGTCCGAAAGCGTCGTGTTCCTCGTTCCACGAACGTTGCTAGCAAAGACAAGTACAATTGGTATGCTGTGTAGTGGCGCCATGCAGCTCTATGTTATCCTCGCTCGCCGATCGAAGAGTGAGCGGAATCCTCTTTGCTTCACAACGTTCAACATTAGTTGTCCACCAGTATGCTCAGAGAGGATTGCACTTATGGTCGTCTCTGATTAAAGAAGAAGGATACCTTCAAGTAGTACAAGTAGACCGCGCAGCAGTTGCTACCCGTTCTGGACTAGTGTGCCTTCCGGCCCTTGGATCCACAAGTATCGACGGTACGCACTCCTCGATGATGACCGAATGTGTTTCAAATGTCCTTCAGGCCGCCAAAAGTCTCACACCACATCACACTGTAGGTCAATGTCAGAGCAGACAAGATAAATCATTAATTCCATACAACAGCCGTCCATTGCCCCGAGAGTAAGAGATAGAACTCAGAAGTTGAATCTGCCGCCCAGGCCAATATGCACTACCGAACGTACCGCACGAGGGTGGAAAATATGTCATCTCGATTAAGTTTGGTAGAAGTTTAAGCGAAAGCCTTATTGAATAATAACTTCTTATGAATTATACATACCCGCTTAGACCGCAGTAACACACTTCCACTGAGTTAGAAGCTAAAGTTAATCTTCAAACCCATCTTGTACCCAATGTTATTTATGCTAGTATTAACTAGGAAATGTAGCCTCAGTCGCTGATAACACTGAATTGAATTTCGGGTGCAAAAAGTTGGTGACGGACACTTGTCTCAAAAATAGCCATTCCAGGTTCAAAATGTGCTCGGAGAATCGTCGGAATAATTAGAGACACCTGCTCTGTCGACCGTGTCAGCCCTCAGTACATACATATTAACCATTTCAACCTTCCGATAACTGCAAATTCTGCTTGAATAATCAGTCTGGTGGACAATTTTCTTAACCGGTCGACGGTTAGTCTCTTATCAATTTACCTCAGAGCTGTTTTGAAGATGTAGCTTACCCAGCAAGTACTAATTGATGTACTCGGGCCCTGAACTGCTGGAATCATGGACCAGCACATTGTCTCCTCTTTTTGTCCATATATTGTTGCTCTTGGAATATTTTTCAGCCGATCACTTCAACTGCGTACTAGATTACGATGTAGTTCAACTGCGATCTGTTGTGAGGTAGCAGTGACCTGAAAAGTCTGAAAAATCCAAAAACTAGCTGTGTCATATTCTCAAAGTCATTGCCATAATTCGAACTGTAAAATCTAGTCATTGGTACCTCGGAAAGATTCCGAAACCTTACTTTCACTGGCTTAAGCTAGCAATGTTTGCAGCTTTGATTTACTCGAACAACGATTGTTACTAGCTACGGCCAATACTCAATCAATACATATACCGGAGAGTATTGAAGCAACCAAAAGGCCTCGTGGCCGAGTGGTACCGGTTGAGCTCAAGGTCAAGTTGAAAGATGACGCAAATGTTATAGGAACGAGAGATGACCATGAGCAAATTTGGGATTGCCAAGTAATCGCTTACGTCTCGGGTAAGCAAACCTGTCTCGGCTTTTGGATACCGATAACTCAGGGCGCTGCGTACCTGCGACAGGGGTCGAAAGGGGACGGATGTTACCAAAGTTTTGCTTTGTTCACGAGCACATGGCAGAAGCGGCGCACACGATCACAGGGGCCCTCGGGATCGGTGCGGACGAGTAATTCTACGAGTTAGCTCGCAGGATACAAGGAAGTCGAGTACGCTCCGCTTCTTTGTGTTGCTCAAACGGCCAACGGTCTGAAATCGACAGACATCGAGCTGAGCTAAAAACGCCCGACTCTTGCGGTCCTAACCATAGTCTGTGAGCCGATCATTTTGTCTGCGACTTTTCAAAGTAATCTTATTTTGGACGCCCAACGGGGTATAGTTCTTGCGAGTCTGCGGAGATTGCACCCTTCAAAAGTATCGAACCCACGTTTCGAATCTTTGTAGTGGCCAGTACTGTATTCACTCGGCGCAAGGACGACTGTTCGATGGATCTGGCGATCGCGCTAGAACTATTTTGAAATTACAAATCAGATGCAGTCCCGCAATCGCCTAATTCCAACGCTTTTGACTTGAAACGGCGTTCCATGCAGTCAATTTCACTGCCCTCGGCTGGCAATTGTTATCGCATTCTGTGTAACGAAATACATGTGAAATACATCACCTACGTACAGCGGCTGCCGTATCTTGGCAGTCTACTAATAGATGCGTCCACGTTATCATCCCTGCTACGACGTTGCTATTATTCCGTTATTATCTTTGAGTACGGTGCTGCGTCAGACTCGCACCAATTATGAAGTATTTTTGGTTGCAATGATAAAAAAATATTCCGAGGTTCCTCCAATATTGCACTGGAACGAAGAGCCTGAGGTCTGAAATTGTAGAAGAGAAAAAAGCCCTACTATGAAATTCCACGGTCTTAGCAATCCAGATGGTAGATGCTGGGGACCCTCTTGAGTAGCTTGTCTATCAGATACCCAGGTGCATCTACCTAGCTACCTCTAGCTTCCGTACCGCTCGTAGGTAGATAAGAGTATTTACTATTATTAAAACCTTAGAGCCGCGCGCTGATACGAGGCGTTCGTGGTATTGAGCTTGATATCAGTTATTATTAACCAGACCCCGTTCGTTTTAGCGCCCTTATCTTGGCTCAAGGTTGAGCCCCGTTTCTGAAATAGTTCTCGAGGAACCTTTATAAACAGATGAACTTGGACCAACTATCGATGTTGGACAGACACTCACCAGCGTACAACTGCAATGATTGCCAAACTTACAAGCTCGCTCAGCGTTCTCCTTCTCAGTAGTGTACTTGTGGACGGTTTAACCGTGCCAAGCTCTGAATCGGTGGAGAAGAAGGACCTCAAGGTTATTGCCTCCACTTTCAAGACGGTCGAGTCAAGCAAAGGAGATATCTCTAAGAGATCTGACAATGAGTTGATAACCTATGGCACCTGGGACTATCTTATGGAGTTGAAGGTGGGCTCGAACAAGCAGAAGATCACTGTGACGGTTGACACTGGAAGTTCTGACACTTGGTTTCCAACCAGCAACGCTAAGTGTTTGAATGGTTCGACGTGTAAGAGCAGAGGTTCATACGACCAATCTCAGTCAACGACGGCACACGATGTGCCTCTTTCTTATAGTTTGAGGTACATTGATGGACGTGTCACTCGGGGTTCTTTCAAAAAGGATGACATCACCTTCCCAGACGGTTTCACCTTGAAGCAAGCCGAATTTGCCGCCTCCAACCTTACCAGTGCTAACAATGGTTTCATTGGTTTAGGATTGGCAAACGCCGAGGCCGAGCATTACCAGAACCCCAATTTCACGCCATACCACAACGTCCCATGGCAATTCAAGGACCAAGGTGCCACCAAAAAAGCAGCCTACTCCTTGTTCTTAGACCCACACTCGAATTCCGGACACATTTTGTTTGGTGGAATCGACAAGGCCAAGTATACCGGTAATTTGTCCACTCTCAAAGTGCCTCCTGGTTACAGATTCCAAGCTCAAACCGACTCGGTCACGATCAACGGCAAGGTCACTGATATTGATATGCCTTTCATCTTTGACTCTGGTTACACATACTCTACTTTTCCACCAACCACCTGGTGGGCGATGGCTAATGGGTTCAGTGGAGCCAGGTACAGTGATTACAATAATGCAATCTTGGTCGACTGTAAGCAGCCAGACAAGTACTTCACTTTCAACTTCGGCAGTGGTGCTACAGCCGTTAAGGTCCCTTTACAAGCATTTGTTACAACTCTGAAAGGAAAATGTTATTGGGGCAATACTATTAGTAACGCAACTACTGCCGACCCAAACAATTCGCCCACTTTTGGACTTGATGCCTTGAGATACTTCTACATCGTTTACGACTTGGAAACCCCTCTGATCGGTGTTGCTCAAGCGTCGTTCTCGTCCAATTCCAACATTGTCGAAATTTCCTAAGAGGAAGTGACTCAATTGTCCTCTGAGAAATGTATAATTTTTTCGCCTAGTTTGACAGATATTTGTACTAAAAGAGACTAAACCTGATTTTTATTTACACTGTAGAGCAATAGTGACTTCGCAAGCCTAGACCGACTCATCAGAATTACACCCTCAGCCAAACAGCAAGGACTGAGAACTGGGGGCAGCCTGATTTCAGAAACTTGTACACTTATTAGACCCTCCGCTTTACCAACTCTAATCGTCCTACAAGGTTGATTCGCATACTTCCGGTGGTGTAGACTATCCTATTTTTGGGAGTTCTGCTGTATGGCCGATTTGAGGG
Source organism: Suhomyces caryicola (assembly GCA_030568635.1). Lineage (NCBI taxonomy): Eukaryota > Fungi > Ascomycota > Pichiomycetes > Serinales > Debaryomycetaceae > Suhomyces > Suhomyces caryicola. The sequence continues at coordinate 9,083 of JAJMGG010000006.1, read as the reverse complement.
CTTCGAAAGGACTCTGTCTGAACTCGGGATTGGCCAACACCTTGCTAAAATTTTTCAGCTCCTGTCTCATGATGTGCTTATGTCCAGATCGCTTATTTGCGTTTGGTTTGTTGCTGTTAGCCTTGCTCGACTTGACGAAACCCGGCGTCTCGTCGGGCTTGGTGATCTTGGTGGTCTCGACGTCAGGAAGACTGCTGAGCAAGTCTTCCATCTTTGGCTTCAACTGTTCCATCTCCTTTCTCTTGCGCCTTCTCAAGGCAGACTTACTTATGTTGTTGGACGTGTTAAACGTGACTTTGCTGAGCAAGTGTTGGGAGAAGTTTTCCGACCTGGTCTGTTGCTTTTCTTTCTTAGTCGTTTTCAGAAGCTTTAGCAATGGGTTTTCATGGTGCTGATCTGGACTGTCATTCGAAGCATTCTTGAACTCGGCGATCTTGTTGCTCAAGCTGGATTTCTTGGCAGACTTGTTCCTCAAGCTGGACCTTTTCTTGCTAATTCCAGACTACCTCGGTTAGTATTGTTTCTGCCATCGCGTGTCAGTGGTACGTACCATATCGCTAGTGTGGTGGGGATGGATTTTGTGATGAGGTTTTCCTCAAACTGCAAAGATGCGAGGGACAAAAGAAGCGGTGGTTTTTGCACCTACAGAGACCCTGGCCCAGCTATAGCAAGTCGGCAGAGGCCAGACGGGCCGTTCGTCTTTGGCCCTGGAGACCAATCGCCGTGCATCTCTCCTGGACCGTTCGACTTAGTTTACTGGTTAGAGTAGTCTTGGTGACTGGTGTGTGGTAATCTTGAGATAGTCACCAGTTGTGTCAAGTTTCACCTTCTGGGTGTCTTTCTTTAAACTCTCTGCTTTTCGAGCACTTCGAGCCCGGTGAGCTCCCAGCGTTGCCGGGAGCCTGTGCAGGCCGCCTGGATCCAGTCCTACGGCCTGGTTCCGAGGAACAGGCCCGTTTTTCTTACCCTCGCTGTTGGCTGATTATCATCATGCTCATGCACTGTAGCCAAAGTCTGCGCATGGGACCGAAAAAAAACAAACGTGATACGAAGAGATCAAGCAGACCGCTTTACCAATCTCAGCAAATCTCAGGCCGTATCATATCCATGTGTACATCGCATTAGCAGCGGGTTCCAGAACATTCCTAAGAGACACAAGTGGCTGATAGAATACAATTACATCTCCTGAGTGTACAAGCACCACGTTTTCTCCGCCCCCTCCTTCACGATGCTGAAGACCAAAGATAATAAAATGAGTGACCCTTTACAGTTGAATAGAGTCAAGCAGTACCCAACGTCGTCCGCGGTGGTGTCCTCGTCGTCGTCTCGCAACTCGTCGTCGCCCAACTTGCACGATTTGGATCTCGATCCGCTCGACAAGCCGTTCTTCGATGCCAGTAAGACCGTGAGCCGAGCAGACTCCCCGGTGACGGATATGGCCAAGCCTGACCAAGAAATAAGGGTCCACAAACAGCCCGTGCTAACCCAAGACGACGACGATGATGCGTCGTCCAAAATATCCGCCTACGCCCGGCTCGATTTTGAAAATTTCACCTTCTTTGTTCAGACTCTTCAGGTTGTTCTAGGAAGAAAGTCGAACGAAGAGTTGCTACAGGGAACACACCATGCGGTGGACGTTCACTTGTCGTCCAAAAAGGCAATCTCGAGAAGACACGCCAAAATATTCTACAACTTCGGAACCCAAAGGTTCGAGATATCCATTCTCGGAAGAAACGGTGCTTTTGTAGACGACATGTTTGTCGAAAAAGGCATCACAGTTCCGTTACGCGACGAGACCAAGATTCAGATCGGCGATTTGCCGTTCCAGTTTGTGCTACCATCCATCGAACCAAACGAAGAAGACGAATCCAACCCCAGCACCAATAAACCCTTCAATCCCAGCGATGCCATCAATTTGAGATCGAATCTTTACAGTGTAAAGAACAAGTTGGAGCCCAAGAAGGAGCCCATGCTTTTGAAACATTCAAAGATTGCAAAACCCAAGAAACAACAAGCCGAGACTGCGACGACCTCCGAGGCTGACACCCCCAAACCCGAAAAGGAAACCTCCACCTCATCAAGAAGAGACTCTTTATTGAAGATCCGAAGACTATCCAATGCAAGAAGAAAGTCGCTAGCAAGTGCTGCCAATGACGAAATTAATGATATATTAAAAGAATTGGGGGTGGTGTCTATTGATGCGATTGACGAAGAAGAATCAGAAATGTTGGACACCCAGATCCAGTCAATGCTTGACGAACATCACAACGAAGATAATACTGCATCTGATCTAGCTTTCGAAGGAAACCTCTTGAAGTTAGCTCAGTATAACGAATCAGCAATCGAAGAAGAGGAGGACGAGATAGATAGGTTGGTCAAGCAACACAATTTGGACCAGGGTGTCACACTTGAAGAAGATGACAAAGAAACGCAAGACATCGATATGGACTTATCGATCTTGGACCATGAAATAGCAACATTAGGGCCGCTTATAGACGCACACAACAGGGACTTGTTGAAAGAGAAGGAAGAGAAGAGAAAGAAGTTGGAACAGGAGAAGATGCGCAAGAAGCAGCTTCAACAACAAAAAAAGAACTTGACTACATTCCCTTCATCCCCGGACCACAAGTCTCTGGAACCCAACACCAACTCCGCGGCTTCTTCGCTAGGCTCGTCTCAGGGTTCACGTTCTGCTCCATTGATGGGCAAACCAGCAACCCCAAGAATGGGTAAACCTGCTTCAATTCAACCTCCTGCAAGCAGGCTTTATCATAGACCCATGAATGGCTTAACCAAAACGCAGATTGTCGACAATAAGTTGACCACGACCACTTTGGCAGGATTGCCTCCACACGTATCCACCAGTTCCATTTCAATTCCTGCCGTACAACAACCAACGACAACCAACATCACATACGGTAGTATCGATAAGCCAGTGCTACCTACCAAACCACCGCCTCCCAAATTACAGGTTCCTGTTCTCACCCTTATCGCCGAACCTTCTGCTGTGCGTCCGCGTCCCCCATTGAGAGCAATCACAGTCAGTGCTGCGGCGACTTTGACTACTTTCGGAGTGCCCAAGACCACAGAGGAGCCTTCTAAATTCCCCAAGGTTCCAAGAAGAAGATACCAATCAAAAAAGCCCGCGAAAAAGATATACACTCTTGATGAGATCCCTGAGCAATACAGAATCAAGCCTACAACGTCGATACCGAAAATGATCATGAACGTGTTGAAATCGGGAAATGACGACGGGCTTGCTTTGAACGAGCTATTCGAGTGCATAAAGGTTGCTTATCCATACTACAAATATTGTCCCGAAGGGTGGCAGTTTGCTATATCGCACAATGTCAAGTTGAATAAAATCTTCAAGAGGAAAGGCAAGCGAGACGGTGAATGGGTCTACACGGTTGACGACTTGTACTTGATAGAAAGAGAAAAGGTGAGAAAGAAGCAACAAGAAATGATAGCTGTCAAGGCTAAGGAAGCTGAGCTAAAGGCTGAAGACCTCAGACAGAAGCAAAGGTTACAAGCACAGCAAGCAATTTCTCATAACATAGTGGGAAGAAACTTTGTCTCGCCCTACGGAATATCAAGTGCTCCGGGACACTCTCCACAATCGCAACTAATATCGCAGCTACACTATAAGCAGGGTCAACCTCAACAAGCAGTCTCTCCAGGAGGGCTACTTTTGGGTAATAATGGGCAAAAACCGAAGACCATTGCTGAATTGGCCAGCGAGATAAGAAGAGGAGGCGTCATCACCTCCAAAACACCCATGTACTTTAAGCCTCAGTCCCACTCGAATGAGGTTGCCAGACAGAATGAGACCACCGAGAAGAACATCAAGGCTCAATTGGCCGCCAATCGATCGCATCCCTCCTCGCAGTCACACTCTCCCGTTTCGTCCCATGGTTCTCTAGCTACAAACGCACCACCCTTGCCTCAGGCAAAACCAGCCGCGGGTGCTTCTCCTGGACCAATGAACCAAGACACAAAGAAATCGTTGGGCTACTTGCAGAAAGAGCTCTTCACGTTGTACAAGGTTAGAAAGTTATCGTATAACACCGCAACCACCACTGAAATCATCACCAAAGCGTTGGCTACCACTATCGCGCAAGTCAATGTGATCGGAGCGAAGGCTGGTTGTGGCGAGAATGCCTTGAGTTTCTTGGTTGAAAGAGCACCGCAGCAAGTGAGCAAGATCTTGGACATTGCATTGACCAAGTCGATCAAGGAAAAACAGGGAGCTGTTTCCGGGTCAAGCAGCAGAGATAACACGCCCAGACCCTCGGTGGTCGAATCGCCGCCAACTTCCGGTGTGGCGGACCAAAAGGGCGATCTGCTCAAGCCTGGCAGCCCCGGCGCTACCAAGACGGGTCCGTCTCCTACGCCGCAAAGTCCGGCAATCTCAGGACCCAACACCCAGATACGAGCTACTCCGCCGGTACAGGGTGCCTCAGCCGCGTCGCCTTTAGCGAAGGCTGCCGCTGTTCCTTCTCAGACGCCACAGAAACCGCAACCCAGCGACTCAAGGTCACAAGCGAGCTCTCCAGGAAAGGCGGGCCCGTCTGTCGAGAATCCTGCCGAAGCTAGAGTCATTGGTGTATCGGCCCTGGCTTCACCGGTTTCGAGGCCCTTGGCGGTCTCGCCCGAAAAGTCTGCAGCATCACCGAGACCATCCCCAAATCCGGCGCCGGCAGCAGCAGCAGCAGCAGCGGTGTCTTCTCCTCCAACCACGGGGCCCGCTTCACCACCCAAGCCTACCATTGCCAAGCCTCCGCTGTTCGGGTCTGTGTTGTCCCGGCCGCCGAGCTACAAGCCCAATGCATTGTCCAAGCCCCAGAGCTTCGCCAAACCGGGGGGACTCTCTCGTCCGCCGTCGTTTTTGTCCAACAAACGGTCGCCACGGCCAGACGTCAAGGACGACGAAGAGAGCGACACCGGCAGCAGAAAGAGAGAGCTGAGCGAGCCGGCCGACGACGCGGGCCGCAAGATCGTCAAAACCGAATAGAGCGCTCCATGTATACTACCCCGCCTTCAATTCCGAACCGACTTCTAATTGTATAACTATGTATGTAATTTTGAACCACGCAGTAGCAACTTTTTGCAGTTAGATTTGGTCGCGTAATTTCGCAACCGCACTTTTGCCCGAGCCAGCGGGTGGTGGCGGTTCGCGCACTTCCCCGAATCTGAGGGTGGCGACAACAATCGTTTGGGGTGAGTCGTTGCAACATCTCCAGCAGTCCAATTGAATCTCCCCTCGGCTTGACTCGCACCCACCCGCACAAGACACATCCCCTAGGCACTCGCCACCCCCCGTATCGAAGACCCCAAACAAGCCGTTTCAATGAACAGTATCGCCCAGAAGTTCACCCATTCGAACAACAACTCCGTCTTGAACGAGATCAACTCGGCCAGAAACGAGTTTGCCTCGGGCAAGCAGTTGGAATTGGCTCCGTCCATCCAGCTTCCACCCATCTCACAGCCCACCGACTTCTTGAGAGCGCACACCGACGACGCCTCCAACCCGGACTGTAAGATCAAGATTGCCCACGGGACCACCACACTCGCATTCAGATTCCAGGGCGGAATTGTGGTTGCGGTGGATTCCAGAGCCTCGCAAGGCAACTGGGTGGCCTCGCAGACCGTGAACAAGGTGATCAGAATCAACCCCTTCTTGTTGGGTACCATGGCCGGTGGCGCTGCCGACTGTCAGTACTGGGAAACCTGGTTGGGTACCCAATGTAGATTGCACGAGTTGAGGGAGAAAGAACGTATTTCGGTCGCCGCGGCCTCCAAGATATTGGGAAACTTGGTGTACGAATACAAAGGCATGGGCTTGTCCATGGGTACTATGGTCTGTGGCTACACCAAGAAAGAGGGCCCCACCATCTACTACGTTGACTCCGATGGAACCAGATTGAAGGGAGACATATTCTCAGTGGGCTCGGGCCAGACCTTCGCCTACGGTGTCTTGGACTCGGAGTACAGATGGGACTTGACCGTGGAAGAAGCCTTGTACTTGGGAAAGAGAAGTATCTTGGCCGCTGCACACAGAGATGCCTTCTCTGGTGGGTCCATCAACTTGTACCATGTCACCGAAACCGGATGGGTTTACCACGGTAACCACAACGTTGGTGACATCTTCTGGGACATCAAGGAACAGGAGCAGTCGTTCAACAACGTCGACGGGTAAATAGCATGAGTCAAGAATAGTAAAAGGTAATAACACGAATAGTATCAGATCCACCGAGGTAGGCATGTTATCGGCACGGTGCAGCCGAGACGTATCTCGGGGCTTGGGCCCTACGTCCTCCAGAATCCACGTGACTCGCACGGTTGCGTCCGCCCGCGCACTCGCTCTCTATCGCTCGCTCCGCACTGCATACCACCACAATTTTGGTTTACGTAATCCAAAGAAAAACTGTCGCACTCCCACCATCGGTCAGACCTCGCGGATTGTACTGAAAAATTTTAGACCTCAAAAATTAGTTTGGTTTCTCTTTAGTACAGAAACAAGTAATAGCCCATAATGGTATGTCTTCAACCCCCCAAACCAGAGATATGAGACCGAGCACATGTCGAAGGACAGTCAGATGAAACCAAAGGCGAGAATAGTGAGAGAGATGGACCTCCGGGCAGGTTTGTTTTGAGATTCATCCACTGTTGAAGCCTAGGACGAGAATCGTTGAGTCGACTGTTGAGATGTGTTAAAGGCCGTCGGACCACACCGAACGTGAGTACTAACCAAACTAGTCTGCTAAAACTCAAAATGTCATGCGTGACTTGCATATCGAAAAGTTGGTCTTGAACATCTGTGTCGGTGAATCCGGTGACAGATTGACCAGAGCCTCCAAGGTCTTGGAACAATTATCCGGTCAAACCCCAGTCCAATCTAAGGCCAGATACACTGTCAGAACTTTCGGTATCAGAAGAAACGAAAAGATCGCTGTCCACGTCACTGTCAGAGGTCCAAAGGCTGAAGAAATCTTGGAAAGAGGTCTTAAGGTCAAGGAATACCAATTAAAGGCCAGAAACTTCTCTGCCACCGGTAACTTCGGTTTCGGTATTGACGAACACATTGACTTGGGTATCAAGTACGACCCAGGTATCGGTATCTACGGTATGGACTTCTACGTTGTCATGGGTAGAGCTGGTAACAGAGTCGCCAGAAGAAAGAGAGCCAGAGGTGTCATTGGTAACAACCACAGAACCGTCCAAGAAGACTCCATCCAATGGTTCAAGACCAGATACGATGCTGACGTCTTGTTCAAATAAGTATATTAATATATGAAGCAAAGCGAAAGTGGAGCGGGTAATATCAATAAGTTTTGTAGACTGACGGGGTGGGGAGAAGGTTTCGGTTTGGTGAGTAGGGAGAAGATTGGACCTTCGAGCGAGGCAGCGACTAAGCGTCCCTATACTCTCTGGGGGACTCGTTTCAGAGTGCTCGCTGCCTCGTGGCAGTCTGAGACGGTCAGCTCACGCCAAGCTGTATCCGAAACGTACAGCTGGGTGTGTGTGTGCCAAGGGTGTAAAATTACATGTTAGTCTTCTCCTGAGGATGGTGGTTTTTTCTGCCGGTACCGCTCACAAAAGCCTCCGTTCAATTTTCTCACTAGTTGAATCTCAGGCGTGCGATACAATCAACAAGAGTCATCAAGATGGTGATCATCAATCAGGACAGCATAGAAAACTTACAGTGTATGTATGGCGGCGCGCCGCACCCCCCGTACGCTACGGCCAGTACTAACGAGCTTCCAGACGTGGATGAGAGTATTACCCCGGAGGAGAGATCGGTGGTGGAGGATTTGATCAGGAGAGAGTTGAGCCAGTCTCCGTCGGGCCAGGCCCCTCAAACGCTACACCCGCTCGTGAACCAGGTGCTTCCGTTGCCGCAGATCTCGCCGGCGCCGATGCTCAACCAGGACATCGAGCGGTACGAAGAAGAGGACGACGAGCCCGTGCGGATTCTCGAGGGAGGGATCGACTTGACCCGCTACTCGAGCGTGGGCGATGACATTGACTACAACAATCTCTACGCCACCTTGTCATACGCCGCATTGCATGAGAGGAACCTCTCGCTTTTCCAGGACAACCAGCACGAGCTCTCGTCGTTGCAGCAGCAGTACTTGAGCGAGTTGGCAGCCACCAAGGAGGAGTACGAGCTCAACTTGAACCACAAGAGACTGATGGTCGACGAGGTGGACAGTTATAGAAAGAAGCGCCAGGCCGACCACAAGCCGGTGGAGCAGTACTTGGGCCAGAGATGGAAGGACGGCATCAAGTCGGTGGTCGAGCTCGGCATAGAGGCCACCCGCATGGATATGGAAACCAGTTAACGAATTACGAAGTTCACTTGAGGTCACGGTTTATTTATTTCTTATATGGTTCATTGTCTTTTATCTATCTATATGTATAGCAGTATGTATGTACATTACTTTGGTTTTCGCCCCTTTGACCTTTGCGTCCGGTCCGACTGGGCCCTGTAGACTGCTACTCTACTTGGTCACCGCCTTCCTCTTGTTGAAGATCATGTCCGACTTGAGACTGCCCACGTTGATGATCCGAGGACACCCTTCCCGGTCCTTCTCTAACCGCACGCACTCCAAGCAGTAGAACGACGGTATTCCGGCCTCGTTGTTGTCTCCCAAGAAATTGCTACAGATGATACACTTGTGGTTGAGATGCCCGTACGAGCAGTCGCCGCAGATGCGGACCTTGGCCGTGGGCTTGACGTACGAGTCGCAGACGGGACAGCGGCCCTCGCACTGCTGGCACACGAGACCCGTCGCCGTGCCCGGGAGCTTCATGCACTGGAGTAGGTCGTATTGGTGGCGCGACATCCGGTGGTGTGCGTCTGTGCTCGCTCGCTGCGCTGCACCTGATCCGTGCTCCCTGCCAGGTGATAACCAAAGTCGTGTACGCTCCAACAGGATTGCCATCACATACCTCTCCTGCCACCCCAACCTCGTCTGTTTACTCACCTACGGAACCGGCGACAAGGTGTACCGCGAGCCCCCGTTCGTGGACTTCATGAACGGCTTCGACGACGACTCCTGCGAAAGCGGCGTGCCCAA